>JAMAKW010000012.1:0-502985 GCA_023628315.1 Neopestalotiopsis sp. M2102B | reverse complement strand
TGGGTTTTGTATCATTTTTTTCCCAATATTTATTTTTTTTTTTTTTTTTTCCTAAATTACAACCCCCCCCCCCCCCCCCCCCCCCCTAACAAGGCAATAATCATATATCATCGCAATTGCTGCCAGTTCTTTACTTGAAGAGGTCCCCACTGGCACCCGTATAGCAGAATTTTGCTATCTGCAGCCAAGATAGTCGTGTAGCGTGGTGTTAGGATCATATCCGTGCTTATATTCGTGAGTCGAACAAAATTCATTGAGGTACTTCCTGCATTTGCACGTGCTATCAATAAGAAGGGCAAATTTGGCGCCGTCGTTGAGAGTTGACAACATGAGAAAACACGACAGTGCTTTGACAAAACTTGGCAGTCGCAGACTGCAATTGCATTTTTGAAGAAGTACACCATGTACCAACTGCTTCTTCGACTTCTGGTCTCATATGACTTGAGTATTGGAATGGACTAGATAGTGATGCCTGACTTTCATGGTTTATTAAACCAGATATAATCGTCAAGATCTTCTTCCAAGTGAAGACCCATGCGCGTGACTTTTCCGTTCTCGAGAACAAACTCGGCTTTCTTGCTGTAGACCTCACCGTCCAGATAGTCTTTCATGTGCATGAGGTACTTCGTCTGATCACAGACATGTTCAAATGTGACCAAGAACCCCATGGACCTGTCCGAGGCATCAATGAATAGCTTCCCCTCTACCACCTGAACAGTCATTCCATGGTACCCAACGTTGTGGTATTCGCCTGTGTATGCCTCGAGAGGCTGCGTTTGAGGCTGCGGCTCCTTGATGCCAGGGCAGAGCTCCTGTCGCAGCTTCTCACGCCTCTCCTTCTCCGCTTCAGGAGCTCGCCATTTCTGTTCGGCATCACGCTCCTTCTTGTTCCAGTCGACACGCTCGTTCTTTGGTACCTTGAGGACTTCATCAATCAATTCTTTGGCCACAACCTCTGCAAGAGTTCCGCCGTTGGTCGAATTTCCAAAGGCGACGCAACCAAAATTGTGATCTGGCAAGAAGGTATGGCAAGTACCAAAGCCCGGCACGCCGCCGTTGTGTGTGACAACCTTGTGACCACGGTAGTAGAAGATATCCCAACCCGCAGCATAGACGCCCGGGTCGGTAAAGAGGTCTTGGTCATCGTCATCCAGATCATTTATTGCGCGCGGCTTGAGGATGCCCTTGCGGACGTTTTGCGTGATCGGACCTTCGTGCTTGAGCATGGCCTTGACCCATTTGATGTAGTCGTTTGCGCTGGTGATGATCGAGCCTGCTCCCTCGGCCTCTGGACATTCCGGAGTCTGAAATTTTCTGTAGGTTCCCTCGTCACGCTGCCACGCATGGCCCTCTGTAATGCGGTCGCCGTGGCCTTTAGCCCGAGCGCGGGACGGCTGGAGACTAGTTGAGTTCATGCCCAGAGGCTCAAAAATGTGCTTCTCAAGAAAGTCCGAGAATGATGACCCCGTCGTCTGTTCGACGAGGTGGACTGCTGCGGTATACATCATGTTGTTGTACATCTGTCTTGATCGGATCGGAGCGGCCACCGCTAGGTGCCGAAGACTCCTGACGATTGACTTCGTGTCGTCGGGCTGCGAAGCGCGTATACCCATATAAGACCAGTCATGGCGAGGCATGCCAGTCCTGTGGCTGAGAACATCTTCAACGGTAACGTCGTTTGTGTAGCTCTCCTCGGATAAGATAAAGTCATCCGGCAGCAGTTTTGACATTTTCGCATCCCATTTCATCTCTGGATGTTGATCGCTCTCGACGAGCAATGCGACAGAGGCTGCGGTCAAAGACTTGGAACAAGACGCAATGTCAAAAAGCGTATCAGCAGTGCATTGTTTTGGTCCATCGGGCGATGTGTGGCCGTATCCCTTGGATGCTACCTGCTCATCTTGAATGATGGCGATAGCCATGCCCGGAACATGGTGTTCCTTCATCAGAGTCTCAACGTGAGATGCGAATTCGGGGGAGTTGAAGAGATCCATGATTGCGACAGAATTTGGTTTGCTTTTCGTCAATTCAATGATTCCGTGTTAGGTATGTCGGCGCAGAAAGGCAGCGTATATTGCACAAACCCGTCTCCAAAGCGCACGGGGATGGATGCATTTTATTTGTTCAGTTGTCCTGGTAGTGTCCGCGATGATCTTGTTAGAATGGCACTATGTGGAATTGGCGTGTCAATTTCTTGGCATTGGAGTCATCCTGCCCAATGGCTCGCGCATTAGGTCTTACAAGATGAGGCTGCGCAGACGGTCTGAGTCACAGTAAATACCTGAGGTTAGGTGTGATCTCTGTCCGAATGGATGTTCCAGACACGTCGAGCTCAGGGGAAATGTGAATAGCCCATGTCATCCTATTGGATACTCCCGGGAGTTGCTCAGGTTGGCGCGATTAGAGACCAATTCGTTACGGCATCGTTCCACTATTGCGTGAGTGCATGTCCAATTTGACCAATGTGGCTGTCAGCTTACATGCGCGAGCCAGTCGATACAACATATTTCGACATTGGTATTGATCGACAAAGTTGATTTCATTGACTACTTTCGTGTTCTGCTCTAATTATGTCGAAACGTCAGAACGCGAAGGAAATATGCCCTATTTTGTATGGTTTGGTGCCGTTTAGCTGTCGGGTAGGCAGGTGGGGTGAATACCTGTAGGCTGTACCTACCCAGGGATTCAGCATAGGCCAGAAACTTTCGCTGGCAATTGTACCTGATGTCCGGGTACCTGATTCTCGTCTCTGTGAGCCCATGCATTCATTGAGCTACCTATTCCTTTCGTTCATGTTTCTCTAATATCAAGTTGCATTATACACATTTGTCTGGCATCGATCTTTCCTATACACCCTGTTTGCTAATTAAAACTAAATTGTGTCCTAGAATGAGGTCCTGGGTTGCTCGTGGGGAACCGGTGCGCTAGCGTGGAGCGTCTAGGCTATAGCGTGTGGCGCCCACTATGGCGTCTTCGTCTTCACAATATGCCATTTCCAGGCCTGGAGATGTGCCACTGCTTGTGTAAACAGCAGCGAGCTTTAGGCGAAGCGAGCGAAAATTAAAATGACGAGAGAACGGGCGATTGGTGACTTGGGCCTCCAATTCGATACTGTAGGTATGCAGCTTATGACCACATGTCAGACATGCACACTTGGCATGCGAAGCCGTCTTCTCGCAAGCGACAGCGCAAGGATTGATCCTGGGCTGCATATACAGCAATGGCTATCTACCTACAACCAGGCTATTCCAACGACATTGCTGATGCAATTGCGATTCGGGCCGTGGGCGTGCTTTCAAACATAGGAGGGAAGACATTCGAGTCCATTTCGATACAGCTTTGTGCGAACGAGTTTGAGCCGAAGTTCTATAGGTCAGACCTGCCCTACTAATAAACACTTTGGTAGCGTCGAGATTTGGTCACTTCTCGAACGTGTAACACAACTTGAAAGTCGAGCATTTGGGAGGAACGGCCAGTACCAAACAGAAATGCGTAAGAATATTCAAGAACTAAGATGCTAATGTACACTGGGCTCATATTACCCAATCTTTGATGCCTTTATTCTGGCATGATTGGTCCAGATCGTCGACGTACTTGGCAACCCTGCTCATGACCCAGCCAGACGTCATGCCAATGTTTCCCAGGACCGTTCGGTGCTGTTCCTCCACCTTTCTGCTCTTCACACACTCTCCTGCTGCATTTGAATATTCCAGGCAGCTGCTATCGACCGCATGCCCAAGCTTGAGCTCGTTTGCAATGAAGCAAGCCCCTTTGTTGTAAGAAAACTGGAGGCAGGCCGGTTTGCTCTCGCACAAGGCCTGGCAGTGGTGATATGAGAAATGGGCTTGTCGCTCAAACTGACCCAACAGAGCAATGTCTTCATCCGTCATTTTTGACATTACATTATTGCTGTATTCCTTGCCAGTGGACGACATATTGTCCCAATCTTCCACCTTGGGCCTGAGCCTCGGCAGTACGAGGCTCTTGAAGATATCGCGAAAGAGAGGAGCGGGAGCCGACGACCCGTGGCGCGACAGCCACTGCTGCTCGAACCGCCATAGCTCGCGAAACTCGGCCTGGTTCATGTGGTGGAAAGTCGCCGGCGCGTAACACCACGGCTCCCGGCCGAGCTTGGTGACGTTCCAGTCCACCGTTGTCAGGCTGTCGCCCTGGAGGTTGGGGAAGGACGAGAACATGTCGACGCCGGCGTCCTTGAGCGCCTTGCCGAGGATGGCGTCGCCGGCCCATTCCGTCTGCGTGTAGTCGTCGTACTCGTCCAGGTGCTGTCGCCAGTGATTTGCTACCATTTCCGCGGCGGGCCGTGACAGCACAAAGCCTGATCCTCCGTGTCCGAATAGTGTGTTGTCAATGTACATGTGCTTGCCCAAATATTGAGGCTCTGTGGCCTCGAAGTTGGCGAGAAACCGCAGCATATTTTGCCACAACATGTACGTATCGCCCTCGATGAAGATGTACCACTTTGCGTCTGGCCGATCACGCAGCACGCGGTCCACCATGGGCAGGAACTTCCACTTGTCGAGCTTCCATCCGCGATTCTCTTGCGCGCCCGTCGGTCCACTTCCATACATGGTCTGGTACACCAGACCCTCTCGTCTCCGGCTGCGTAGGTGATTGTACAGCTTGAACTCCTGCACGGTATTTTTGATGGTATCATTGACGCCGTCTAATACATCGTATGTCTGATGTCCTCGGATGGTCTCATTGAAATCCGAATAGATAATGAAGTCTGGAATGCAAGAAAGGACAGTGTCGAAATGAATGGGCAGCTTGTTCTGCGATTCCGTCGCGCCTGTCCTCAAGACAACGGCAACATCCTTGAGCCGCGAGGACCTTGGGCAGGTTGACTCGGACTGAGTGACCGGAAAAGTCGAGAATGCGGCCAATGGTTGGCAGTCTAGCAAATATACGACGACTGCAATTGTGAGAATGATTGATAGTATTGGGAGGCGATTTCCGCGCCGTCGCATGCCTTTCGGCCCAGGCATGATGGGCTTCAACATCAGCGCCATGACATGACACGGCGCATTCGATGCAGATCGCTTCCTGAACAGAAAGATACTGATAGCAAAGTAAGTCAATAACACCAAAGCAAAGCCAACTTTTTGGTACAGAGAGAAGCAATCTGGAAAGATGTGGTGTTTTTGAAGAAATCACGAACAGTGTGCGCTGTTGGTCAAAAGTTATTTTTATCTTGGCTTTGTGCCAGAGTTCCAACATGCATAGCCGCCCACCTTGCGATGCATTTGGTAGATGCGCTGCTTGCACCAACAGCACCACGACCCATGTCGTGGGTTCGTGAGCTCGTACCAACGCACCAATCAAATGCGTCAATTATCCGCACGATCGTATTATCAACTCCGCTCCGCTGCCTTTGGGAGAGCATTTTGGCGCAACTCTACATCGGCAGATGACATCGTCGACAGATCTTGGGTGGGATGCGACATTTTGCATCTGGCTTGCGTGCATCCGCTGATGCTGATGTCGATGTCCTGCTTTGCATTGACATAACTCTGAGATGCAATCAATTACTCGTTGTCGCAAATTGCGGAATGGGTAATGGATGACCGAAATGAGGATATCGAACATCGAAAAGTCGAAGTCGCGGTAATTGTAGCCCTAGGCCTCAATCAATCACCGAAATGCATGGGGGTCCGGTCAAATAAACTCAGACTTCACTAGACAAGGTGCATCAATCTGGAAGAAGTGGGTCTTTAACGTGGGAAATGCATTGATTATCACCGAGGCGTTCCACCAGGACTCATTCAGACCGAGTTCCCAGCAATCCTAATTGGATGCGCCTCCGTATTGAACACGAATTGATTATCGCGGGATGCCGAAACCTGCCATGGCGCTTCCTCGGCCTGGATCATATACAAATATTTGAACGTCTCAGCGAACATGAAACTCTCTTGGCTGTTGAGCAGCTGCCCTCCATTGGCAGCATTCACGTCCGAAATGGCTGATAGGCCGCTGCCGGCAGAGCACGCGGCCATGATGCTCTCAAATGCATCCCAAGCCCAATCTTGGTAGATTGTGTTCCCCGTCGCGCGATAGGCATAATACCAGCTCTCGATGGCCTCCGGGCGGAGCTGGTAGTCGCCACTGGTGATCCAGAAGCCCGACTCCTCGTAAAACGAGACTTGGTCGGCAGGGGGTTCGGCGATTGGGGCCGACGTCGAGAGGCTTCCGTCGTCCTTCCACGCAAAACTCTCGGGGCCGATGCCGGTCGCGGTGGCACTATAGGTTTCGTGGCAGCTGTAAGCTAGTTCAATGCCGAAATCAACATAGTCTTGCCTGTCTAGCGTTAGGCCACCTAGTATAAAGGTTCCGCCACTAAAACAAGCAACTGGACATTGGTCAGCAACAGAATTTTCCGGGTTTAGTCAAGTTCAATGGACTCACGGTGGCCCGATGTAAACGTTAGATTGCCTGTTCCACCATATATAGCCAGAAAAGTCAAGTCGGGCCTGGTCGATGGGTGGGACGCTAGATACTTGATGGTCGAATCTGCCGCTGTCGTCCATTTCTCCTTGTAGTTCTGATACCGTTCCGTATCATACATGTACATCTTGAGGAGATATTCGTAGTAGCTGTCGTCGCTTCCCCACCAGCCACCACTCGATTCCAAAAACAAGCCGCTCTGGACATCGATGAAGGTACCGAGCAGCCCGGGATACGGCTCTGCGATTCCAGGGGGGCCGGGATAGAGTAGATGAGACTGGGCTATTTCTGCCAATTTCGCGTACTCCTCGTTGCCAGTCTTGTCGCTGAGTCTGGTCCACTCAAGAATCAATGTGCCGGCTCCCGCCAAGCTGACTTGGGTATCGTCATTGGTTCGAGGTGGTTCAAAGAGCAGCCGGCCAATAGGGACTCCGCTGGATGTGTTGAAAGCGACCTTTAAGTTCTCGGCCAAGTGTACAGCCTGGTCGAGAATTTTGGTCAATGTCGATTCGTTCGTGGGGAATGATTGCGCAAGCGGTCCAGACAGAAGATCGTGTGCTTTCGAATGGTTAGCAGTGAAAAAAGCTTGACTCGTACTACACTCACCAGACAGCAGCCCGCCCACGTATCGAATGGTACTTTCAAATAGCGAGATGGTACGATCTACGTCGCTGGGTGTATCAAAGTCGATGCGTGGGATGAAGTCAAGAATTTGCTGAACCACTTCATCATTTCCCATGATCAGTGCCGTCGACAGGGCATCGATGGCGGTCGCGCCCCAGCCGTTTCTGCTATAATGTCAGTCGGCTTCTCTATGCAGCACAAGCCAATTGTACCAACCTGTCATTGAGAGACCCATTGGTCACTGGTCGCAGAGAATCACTGGGGAATGCCACTTTGTAGTAGCCAGCCCATGCTTGGTTGAACGCCTGGCTCACTGCTGCTGCGCGGTCGGAATTCGAGGTGTAGTTGTCTGGTGGAGTGGTATGGCTGGTAGTTTTATGTGAGCGTTTGCTCAAAACTTCTCCCAGAACGGTGGCGATGACCAAAATGGCACAGACAGCTGCAACGACTATCCAAGTCCTCTTGTTCAGCCCAACCCTTCGTTTCTGGGCAGGACCGTCGGCGATCAGTGTGTGACTGGGGTCGGCTATCGAACTAGCATCTGAAGTGGAACTAGATGAGCTCGATCTTCGCTGAAGCTCCAATTGATCGACCTGAGCTGTGTTTCCAACCATATTTGCGCCCAGGACCATCAATTGGGCTCGCGAAAACGATCATGGAAAGAAAGATCGAGCGCGAGCCTGATCGCTACATTTCGAATGTTCCGAAGGATTGGAAAGCCAAGACAAGCTTAGATTAAGCTTATTGGTTATCCGAATTCGCGAAATGGGTCCTGCGGCACAGCTTCGTGAAAAGTCCCATTTAGCCAGGCAACCAGATTTGACCGCCTGCGCAAACGCCAGCAGCCTGCAGGGAAAATCAATAAATGCAGGCCGTCGCACAAATCGTATCTCCGTCCGTCGGCATCGTCAGCGATGCTTGTGCGCTCCTATCCGGCCTCGTTCCTGGCCGGCGAGCCAAGAAGAGCCGCATTGTGCTGCGACATGGAGGCGGATCGGGTCGCCGACAGATGGCGTCCTGTCAGAAGTCGTGATTCTCATTTTTGGGGCTGAACCAGCGTCGTTGCCGCATTCCCTTCCCACCTGCCCAATTGAGAATTGAGCCCCTGCGTATTGCCAGTAAATCTCCCTATGCTTTTTGAGATCTGCTCCACATGTGATACTGAGGGGAAGAATATCTCGTGGCGCTTTTGACCGATTGAATTACGGATTACCATGCAGCACAGCCCTGTACGGGGGCTAGAAATGCTGCTAGGCGGGTGTAAAGTGTGCTAGCACCCAGGGGTTGACATGATTACGCGGCTGTCAACCTTATTTCACAATACTGCGACCAAATCTACTGAGAGGGCAGCTCACAGCGGTCACATTTGGGAATTGGGCAGATTTGGAACAATTCCACCTATGTATAAGTGCTGATTGATTCCGTGATGACGCGTTACTTGGCTATAAACCAGATATGTCGCATCTAGAGGCAGCAATCCTAGTGGGTCGCTTTATGTGCCTAATCTCACCTGAGCCAATAACGAAGGGGAATAAGTGATCGTAAACGCAACGAAAGTAGATTGAGTTGATCCTGTAGAGCTACAAAAGAGAAGCGCTGAAGAGCTATCTAATATACCCAAGCAGGTGATCTGCGGTGGGTCATACTACGTCACGTAACACCTAACCTTAGGCAGGCATTAGGGTCTCACCGAACCACTGGCGTTGGATGTGGCAATGCGACAATCACAATTCGCTGGTCGGAATTGAACAGGAACATTGGAAGCAAAGCCACGTAAGAAGGCTATATAGGACGGGTGGCTCATCTTAATTTCCGATATTAAGAGATCCAGGAGAAAGGCTGAAACGCGCACGCGTAAAGGTCCCTGGGCAAGTATGGTCAGGTAAAATGGGCTGAACACTTCAGCAGGCAGGCAGCCTTAACAAAATGTAACATTACCCACCCCCAGAAGTATTATACCCTGCGATGGAGTCGTACACGATGATTTCGAAGACAGGTTATCTCATAGAAAACCATGATTATTATTCTGATTTTTCCTAAGCCTGCCATCGTCTTTGCCGCACGCATCATCTTGTACTCCAAGATGCCGAGTTCATCCCGGAGTCATCCAGTACACAACTTGAGAGGAACAAGAAACCAAACCTTCTCACGCAGTCTCACCTCCCCTGATCGACTGACGATGCATAGCCTACCGAATGGAAGCGAGTGTTCCTCCGCCTCGACTCTATAAGACTAGCCACCGTTGGACGCCGATGAACTACACAGCACACTACTTGCAAAAGCTGCGGAAAGAACTGAGCGTGAAAATGCTCCACCTCAATCAAAATGCAGAGCCTTTAGACAGTGGGCGATTCATTCATGGTTCTGGGAGATGGCATTGCTCATCATGAGCATGGGTGCGTTCAGTGCCCAAGCTGGAATCCTCTGGACCTACTCTGGTCGATCGCTGCCAGACTGGCCAACTGGACTCACGCTCAACGCTTTGATATCTCTCCTATCGGCTATATCAACATCAGGGTTGATGTCAGTTATTTCCAATATAATTGGGCAGAACAAGTGGATTTGGTTGTCCCGAGATACCGGCAGGCTTTCCCACATAGAGCTGATCGACGACGCAAGTCGGGGCCCATGGGGATCATTTGTTTATCTCGTAACGATGAGAACTCTGTGAGTACTCAAGTTTCTATGGTTGAGGCTATTTTCAACGATTACTAATGCACACAGAAACGCCATATCTATTGCATCGATCATATCAATCTGCAGTCTCTTAACTGCTCCCTTCGTTCAACAAGTCATTCAAGTTGACTATGTGACTCTCGCCCCCAATAGTACTTTGACGCCGGATCGTGTTCTATATCACAACAAGGTGGCTGGTTACTCTGAAATTTATGTCGATGCACCTGATCTATTGCGTAGATCCATGGAACAGGGAATTAGCTTCAACAGGGAGTTGAACGATCCGTTATCCAGGAACTTTCTGCAGCTAATCCCAAGTTGTCCAACAGGGAATTGTTCCTTTGATATTCACGACAGCCTGGCCGTTTGTAGTGAGTGTGCCGACATATCTTCACTATTGGATGTACACCAAAACTATACCCCACCAAATCAGCTTATTTTCTACAATTATAGTTCAACTGATGAATACAATAACACAATAACGAAATTTGCCAATTGGACGACTGAATACCCATCTAATCGCATAAATTGGACACTTCCGAGCGGCTGCTGGCTGGGATCATATATCAATCTCGACCCTGACTCTGATTGGAAGACCCTAACGTCCTACAACACGTTCGCGGATTGCGATCTTCTCAAGGTGAAGAAAGTGGACTTCCCGATTGCCAACATCACAATCATCCAGCCTTCAGTTGACGACCAAGCCTTGGCATCTCTTTCCAACGCTAAAGCTCAAGAATGCTCGGTTCACTGGTGTGTCAATAGATACCAATCGCAGATCATTCATGGATATCTTTTTGAGGAAGTATTGGACTCATCCAGGTCTGGAAGACACATCACCTTACCAAATCTTTATCACAAAATGGATGATGTATTTTACGAGCTGGCAGCGCCCGGAAATAGCCTGTCGTCGTCGCCCGACCTAGAGTCATCGCAATGGTTGAATGGAACAACTAATCGATTCGTTGTTGGCCGCGAGCTTGCCTCATCCATCAATTTTGATGCGGGCTTAACACTCGGTGGGTCCTGGATGGACTATCGTTTGAATAGCCGAAATTATAATCTCCAAGTGGATTTCTCCCAAGACTCCTCGAAATCGACACCACAGAGTAATCAGCCCAATGTGGAGGCTATCTTCGAAGCAGTTGCGTTGAGTATGACAACGGCTCTTCGCAGTCACAACCAACCAGACGGTGTCGACTGGGGACTGAAATACACGCCCGGCAGGGTCACAACCGCCGCAGCAGTTCTAAAGATACGATGGATTTGGCTTACTCTGCCAGCATCTCTACAAATCGGCACTCTCATATTGCTTCTACACTCTAGATTCAGTAGGAGCCGCAAGACGATTCCAGTCTGGAAATCTTCTGCACTGGCTGCCGTGTTCTTCGGCGGCCAGGGAGTGCAAAACTTGGAGGAACACAAGGTGACAAATCTGGTAGAAATGAACGAAATTGCATCTCGGGTTCGCACTTCTGGCTTGTTAATTGAAAAGGGGGGGTGTTAGTCTGGGAATTATCTACTCCATTCATATCAAGATCTAGGTACTATGCGAGGATTATGGTCGCAAAAGTGACGAGGCGTGATCAAATCACACCACTACAATAGGGCAGCACGTAGTTCCCAGATAATTCTGCGTCATTGAATACAAAAGCGATAGCCCTCTCTTCTCAGGACGAACTGACCTCGGCATCCATTCTTGCTGGCCTCTCAGAAGAGTTGTTAATCCGGCGCATTGTGAGCTTGAGTAAATTCGTCATCTAGGGAGCAGGGCGTTATGCAGTGTACAAGGGGCAATTCGAGGCTGGCAAGCGCTTAGCACTGTAATTTGCCGACATCGCAGACTGTAGCCTCTCCGGGAAACTGAAGCTGTTGGTCAACCAATGCGAGCTTTCCTACCTTTCAAGGGCATTAGATGATCCATGCAGCCGTAAACCTTATTTCAGTCGGAGCCTTGGGGTGAATTAAAGGGCGCCGCAGCCAGGATCAAGCCACTATGAAACTGTGCCCCCATCTGCACGGAAGATGGTTGCATCCTGCGACGTGGCACATCTTCACAGTTGTGCCATATGTATATGAAAGCGATAATTTCAGCATCATAGTACTAGTTTCCGGTAGTCGGCATGTTACGTGTCAATCAGGATTGAGCATGGAGATACATCTAAATAAGGAAAGATGCAAGAAACCTGATCCCGCAGGATCGCCGTCAACGGGACGTTTTGACACTACGCCAGTATCCCCCCAAAATGGAATCCGCATGCGAAAAGGCCTAAGGGTGCTTGTGATCAACCAGAAGGGCTGAGCACGATCCAACGCAGATTGTCTTGGCAAAATGCTACATTGGCGCCCTAGAGTGGCCCTGTGAGAATTTAGCTTGAGATAATGCTATACCTGATCATCTTGAAGGCAAGCTTGTTTTTACATTTCAGGCTCAGTCTCTGATGTTCAAATCAGCTCAATCCCCCTGTGACGTATACAATGTTATGTGGTGGTATGTTAGCTTGTCTTCCGATGATATGAAAATGTAACTCAAGGAACTAAATTAATCTAGTCAATTACCGGAGTGTCTTCTCAGAATTCGACAATCTCCACATTGCAAACAATTGCAACTTGTTATGTTTGCAGCAGTATACTAACATAGCTACATCATAGTATGGAGTTTTGCAAATATGCCTCAGGGCACGTACGCAGTGAATTCGACCTATAATGTTGAACAGTACGGAGTGCGCGGCTAACCATGGCAACCGCCACGTTGCACCGCATATACATGGCAGCTTGATTCGATGCGACTGGGTGGTCATCTGTGATCGGCCCGTTCGGAAGACGAGGATGATGTCTTGACCCGTGACTGTATCCAATCAGGCGTTCAAAGTTGGGAAATCGACATTGATAGTACAATGGCTGTACGACCCTGATATGAGCATAGTGATATGAATGTAGACAATCTGGTGACGTCAAATGGTTATGTAGTATAGTCTAGATATCTACCTGGTTACCTACATAAGTAGGCGAACATAGCCAAGTATCATGACCTCTAGCGCAATGCTGTCCGAGGCCCTAGCGTCTACACTCTACTTTTAGGCAGCCACTACTATTGAACAACCCCGCCGCTATTTCCTGCGCCGTAGAGAGACTTTCACTCTTGCTAGTAGTCCACCTACGGGAACGGTATCTAATGTCTACTCGGGTATCAAGGATATGACAGCTCACCTGCATGCGAAGTTCATCTGGGATAAGCAGCTGGTGGCGTGGATATATCGCGAAAAGCGACGTGCAGTTGTCCAAGGGAAGAGTTGGCGGGGTATTTGTCCACTTATGTAACCTTACATAGGTATATAAGCGACTACTCAATATCTGATGAACCACGACAACTCAAATGACACAACAAGTGCGTATTTATTTATACTGTGGTTCTCAACACAAAATGCGGCGTTGTCTGACTACGATTTATTGCCCGGTACATCTATCGACAACTGAATGTTAGAATCTCGCGAGTATTTGCTCTCAGAATACCGAGACCAGGATAACCTGGAGAGGCAATGCTTGTTGTACGAAGAAAACATGCAGAGATTCACTTATCCCTCATTACCAAGCAATGGCGAATCTTGTATTCGTCTTGCTAGGCTACACCCTGGTTCCGTGGAGGATGATGTCCGCATCACAATGCGACATGTTCCCTTTCCCACCAAGACAGTAGGCTCGCACGGCAGCGCTCATTTTTTTCAAAGCGACATACTCACTTATGAGGCCATCTCATACGCCTGGGACAAGCAAGATGTGAGACCAGGTCGCATCACCGTCAGATACGCCCAAGGAGCTGAAGATTTCAGTTCAGATTCTGCGATCTCTCACTTTGATACGGGAGATGCCGAAGGATGGCTACCACTTGGAGTCAATGCCGTATCCGCACTCCGTCATTTTCGCCTATTAGATCGGCCACGAGATCTATGGATAGATTCCATATGCATCGACCAGGGAGACACCACCGATAAAGGTCAGCAAGTTGCCATGATGGGGGAAATCTATGCTCGCGCAAATGCGGTGCTCATATGGCTTGGGGAAGCTTCGCACAATAGTGATTTAGCCATGGATTGCATGTCAGATGTTGGTTCCCAGATACATTTCGAAAAGTCGAATCGTTCCATTTCCGCTACTTCTGATTGCCAGGACAAATCCTTAGTTGACCGCAGCGTTCCACTGCCCTTCTCGGTAAATGAGATGTGTGCAATCTACTACCTGTTGAACCGGTCATGGTTCGAACGCCTATGGGTTCGACAGGAAATCACATTGGCAGACCAGAGATCAGCAACGATTGCATGTGGCTCCAAAAGGATCCTCTGGAGGGTACGACTTTGCATCATTTATGCCCCATCCACGATCGTTTCCTAAAGCCTTCTCTATTTAGAGATGTA
The DNA here is from genome assembly GCA_023628315.1 of Neopestalotiopsis sp. M2102B. Taxonomy (NCBI): domain Eukaryota; kingdom Fungi; phylum Ascomycota; class Sordariomycetes; order Amphisphaeriales; family Sporocadaceae; genus Neopestalotiopsis; species Neopestalotiopsis sp. M2102B. The sequence goes on along the minus strand of JAMAKW010000012.1, from coordinate 488,811 downwards.
CTGACTCCTACGCTAGACATTTTACAACGCTTGGGGTCTCATACAACGGAAAGCCTGGCCACAAAACTTTGAACTCAGCATTGAGCTCACTGAACGTCTTGGGAACTTGCGAGGCTTTCTTTACCAGTCGCGGGTAATCAATCTTCCGAATATTCGTTTCAATCTCGGCCTCACAAAGTGTAGCGATCCTCGAGATCGCATCTACTCAGTGCGAGCACTCCTGCCCAAGAACATTCAGGATTATATCCAGCCGAACTACACGCTTTCGAGCTCTGTCATATACCGCGATGCCATTATTGCTTATTTGCAAGAAATGAAGGACGTGGATTTCCTTTCTCAATGCAGATTCCCAAAGAACTTGTCACCATGCCCCAGCTGGGTTCCCGACTGGACCGACTGCAGACCCATCCGGGAAGAGCCTTGGCCACTCCGATTCCAGATAGCTTCGGGCTATTTGAGTACACAGTACAAACAGCCAAGTGCGGATCTTTTTGACGTGCACGGAGTATTCGTGGCAAAAGTGACTGCGGTTACCAAAGTGAATATAGATGGGTCTTTTGACGTAAACTGGGCGAGGATCAGGGACGTACTGCGCCAAGAATCGCGGAGCTTCGATGATCCATGTCCAGGAAGCTCAATGACTTTAGGGGACGCATACACACGAACCCTCTGCAGCAACAGGTTTGCTGAGAATACTTTCAATCCGTCGCGTCTTCCATTAGTTCGTTACGAGTACGCGAAACGACGTCTATGTCAACTGTACTGCGCCACGAGACTTGGGAGCCATGAAGTCAGTGAGGCATCGATGTATGATAGAACAAAGGATGCCGTTCTTCTCAATAGGATCACATCCGAAGGTCTCGGTAGACAGTTGCTTTGGACAGAGGATGGTGTTCCCGGACTCGGACCCTTAGATGCACTACCAGGAGACCAAATATGGGCAGTTCTAGGCTCGCGAGAACTGCTAGTTGTACGACCTGTACTCTCGGATACGAGTGCGTTCTCTTCCCAGGCTATCCCTCTTGCCTATCAAGTCGGTGGCGGGTGCAGTCTGTGTGGTTACTTTGAGGGCGAGGCTGTTTTAGGCCCAGTGCCTGACAACATGAGAATCTTGAAGCACCGGGCAGGAGCCATGATTTTCGAGAATACAGAAACAGGGGAACAAAGTTTTCTTGATCCTCGCTTGAGCAGCCTCGGGATCGACTTGACGGCGTTTCTTTCGAAGCTTGAACAACAAAAACATGGGGATGCTCTAGATGACTTTCATCCGTGGTTGGAGGTTACTGACATTGACTATTTACGTGCACGGTTAGCAAGTATAGGGGTGAAGCTTCAGGACTTACACCTAGTTTGATTGACCATTAGCCGGGCTGGCTCACGTCGTGGCAATAGGATAAGATACTGATCGTGGAACCTTGAAACTTGTCAGGTTGTCACCGATTTGCTCAGCTGCCCTGGGATCACAACCTTCTGCACTAGAACTTAGGGAGATATGCTCGCAACAAGGGATCTTACAAGACGGGCAAGTAATCAAGGACTTTATCTTTCCCGTAGATAAGACAGTCCATTGGTAGAACTCAATCCCAAGTCATTGCCATCAAAACAGCTTACGTTGTCCATTCACCAAGGCCGTCACTTTGATTCACTGCTCCACAATGCTCACGTTGCCGACATACCCAGCGATGTAGCTGACACGGCGTCCGCCGCCAAGCCTCGGAGCTCCACAATGCTCACGTTGCCCGCATACACACATTCTGATTGGCTCAGGCCAACATTTTCCAGGACTGATACATTTGATCATGTCCAAAATAGCTACAGTGCTCTCACTATGTAACTGAATGGCATGGTACCTCGATGGCATGGTACAAAAGCAGACATAGCTGTAACTAGTAGCACTGCTGCGGTTCCAGATCAAGTATAAATATGTAGAGCCATTCTCCCCAGCTCCAGGAATGATTCAGCATCTTATTTCGTCCAAGCACCAAGCCATAGCTTCGCAGCGGAATCTACATTTTCACACCTCAAAAGTTCTTCCGTGACGATACAACATGAGCATCTGCCATCCTCCCCCAACTCTGACCGAGGCCAATCTGCCAGACCAGCTTGGAAAGGTAAACCATCCTCTTCAACTCTTGGTTGAAACAGGCAAATGACTGATACACGTCAAGGTCTTTATAGTCACCGGTAGTTCAAGCGGCTTTGGCAAAGAACTGGCCAAGATCTTGTATCAGCGAAACGCCAAAGTGTACATTGCCGTCCGTTCCGAGAGCAAAGCTCGTGCGGCAATGGACGAACTAAAGTCTATGTATCCGAACTCTACGGGCGAGCTCGTGTATTTGCACCTCGACCTCGCTGACCTAGGATCTATCAAGGCGTCGGCATTGGAATTCATCAGCCGAGAGACCCGGTTGGACGTACTCTGGAACAATGCAGGCGTCATGCTTCCACCCGAGGGCTCCAAGACGGTCCAGGGATTCGAGCTTCAGCTTGGTGTCAATGTCCTAGGCACTCTGCTATTCACTCTCTGGCTCCGTCCGATCCTGGCGGCCACTGCTGCAAAGTCAGCCGCCAACTCTGTCAGGGTGGTTTGGGTGTCATCAATCGCGGCCAAGCACGCGCCGAAGCCACCGATTGACTTGTCCAATCTGCTCCATGAGAAGTTTGACGAGAGTCAACGGACCAAATATGGTAGATGCAAAGCAGGAATGATTCTGGTTGCGGAGGAGTTTGGAAACCGTGTCGCTAACGATGGCATAGTCAGCATTGTGAGATTCCCATACCCATTTGGGCAGTTATTAGAAAGACTGTTACTAAGACCTAGTCTCAGAGTCTCGAGCCAGGCATAGCCAAGACGGAACTCCAGCGCAACATGCCAGCAGCTGAAAGATTGTTAGTGGTGGGTAAGTCCATTCCAGGAGCCACGTTCTCCGTTTAACTTGTGATCTAGAGTGTTGCAGGGTATGAGCCAATCAAAGGAGCATATACCGAGCTATTCGCTGGATTGAGTCCCGAGATCAATCTCCAGAATCAAGGGCAGTGGGGTGAGTTATGGACCCAAACTATCAAACTATATAATTCTGGTCTGACTTCTTTCTAGTTGTCCCTATTGGTCGCCTACAACCGTATCGAAAAGACCTTCTTGACGAGACTCTACGCGTCAAGTACTACGAATGGGCCGAGTCGCAGATTCGGTCTTACATGGATGTTTAGTTGATTTCATATTTTGGTGCAGTTGCAGTGCCTTGTTTTTTATCCCGTATTCCAAAATAGTTAACCCAGGGTATCAAGAAGGAAATATAGGTCTCACTCAAAGGACTGATTTTCAGTTCTTTTCGTTTGCGCATTGCATCTATGACATGCCTTGCATGACCCTCCACCATGCACTATTCCTAGAGATCTCGTCATCCTCGCCGCCAATAAGACACCGCCATTTCTCCAAGAACCATGGTGTAGCCTCCCAGCTTCGAGAGTCCCACGGCGAACCTTCCCCACGTCCGTGCAGCGAGACTCCGGTGTTGCCCCAGCATCTCACTCCATCGTTTGCCAGATCCATGCAAAGGTCATCCTCGTTGATGGTGGGCGGATTCTGTGATATAGCCGACAAGACGTTTGATCGAAAGGTTGGCCAGGGTATCAAGTCTATGTATGGATGATGTGGGATAAGACACTGATCGGCGGTAGGACGGAGATCTGGGGGGATCGCACACGGATCTTGCACCTCATGCGACGAGCCCTCTGCAAGACCCGCCTGTCCAGGAGTATTGTAAAATAGGGACTCGGAGTCCTCGTTCCAGAGCATGTCTGGTGTCATACCAATGACCTGCATATTGAGGAGCTGAGCAGAGATGAGTGCCATGACAGATAGAGATATGGTCCTCGGAGGACCTGGACTCGAAGATGTCAGTGAATCTAGTGATGGCCACGCTGGTGGATTTGGTAGTTGTGCAAGGACCTGGACACCACGCGCTACAACTGCCTCGATGTCCACGTCACCGTAGGCTAGATGCACCAGGTCGATCCAGCGCTGTGATGGAAGTACCAACGCTTCATCAAACAGCGATGCTTCCATTGCGTATCCAAGGCTGATCAGCCCGTACTTGACCACATGGCGGAGGCTGAATCCCTCTCGCACCATGATGCGTAGGCATTTCGCTATTTCATCCCTGGGAAATGAAAAAAAGATTGGGAATTCCAGTGCCTGTGTGGATATGTAATTATCGAAGGCATTGTATGATCTCAAGCTAGTTGCTGTCGTCGGCTCTGGGATGGACCTTTGAACAATCGACCCCGGTAAACGATTGGGAACAATGACCGAGTCGCTACCGTTGGAAGCTAGGGTGGACACTGCTAATTGCTCGAGTACGCGTAGCCTTTCCCTTTGCTTTGCCCCTATCGTGGCGATAGTGAGCAATAATGACCGAATTGAGCAACACATCAGAACTTACGGTAAGCACGTTGCGCCTCAGCATTTTGTCGTTTGCGTCGCACGCTAGTCCCTTTCATTTGTCCTTGAGGCATCATGGGTTGACCATTAGTCGTGATATTAAGCTTTGTTCAGAAAGAGTCATCTCGAAGCCGGCTGCGAAAGAGATTTGACAAGAGGGAAAGTTTCAATGGAGCTTGGATTAGGGGGAAAGCTATGAGGAATGCGCCAAGGATGCGGGCCATGCTCACGTCAGAGCTGAAAGCTGGGCAGTTAAGCGATGCATCAGCACAGGTCCATATTGACGAGAGTTTAATGTAATCATGGGTTTGAGATGCCGTGTTTTTTTTTTTTTGTTCGACAAAATACAATGTAGCGCTATATATGATCTGATAAAGTTGTAGATCAACATATGGGGCGACGAAAAGGCCTGCATTCGATATGGAGTGCCCAACTTACACAGGTGAGTATACCACTACGGGGGCATTGGTGGTAATCGTGACTTAGGTGTCTGGAGGGGTCTCTAGGGTTTTGTGGGGTTGCCTGCGATATTCACTAAGTTTAGTGCGGTGCCTGGGCGTAACATTGAAGGGCCCTTGTGTGTGTGGAGTGGCTTCGGAGTTATAAACCTATAGGAACCAACAATATAGTAATTAAGGGCAAAAAGATTTCACGCTTTGATCGAAATAGGAGGAATGAGACTTGTGAGTACAACATAATGATTGCAAAATAACTGGCAAAAAACAAAAATGAGTGTATGCCGACTACCCGTATAGTCGCCGAATCTTCACTGACTAAACTCGCCATGAATGCAAAGTTATCAAAAGCGCCACCGCCTGTCCAAGCCGAATCGACAATCCAAGCCTTTGTTGAATCCCTTGGTCCTCAAGGGACTTACCTTTTACAAGTCCTTCTCAAATGCCACGGCGAACGAATTGCAATTGTTGTCGGCAACCGAGTACTTCTTGTGGTCGTCATCATCGAAGTACTTCTTGGCGTTCTTGTTGGCATCCTTGGCGCTGCTGGCTGACACGTCCTTGAGATACTTGAGCTGGCCGTTCTTGAAGAGCTTGTCGTTGGCCTTGTAGTTCTTGACCTCGAGATTTGCAGATCCATCCTTGTTCTTGATCAAGTGGAAAAGCTGGCCGTTGAAACTCTTCTCCTGGTGCTTATTCTTGCCCTTGCCCTTCGTCTCGTCAGTGACCTTTCCTACGAGGACCTAGAAACTGGGGTTAGTCGTGATTTCGCAAAAATGCCCGGCAACACTGGCTGGCGATAAGGGTCTTAGATTTTACTTACACCAATGTGCTTGAAGCCAAGCTCCTTCTGCAGGTCTTGAATCTCCTGTGGGGTCTCCGAATCGATGTTTGTACCGTCACCGAGCGGCCCTGTTGAAATAATGTCAATTCTAAAGACTGCAAGGGCAATGACACGTTCAACTCGGACTCACAAGTAACACTGAATGCATAGTTCTGTCCGTTCTTGAGATCGCTATGAGCAGCTTGGACCTTCTTGTACTCGTCGGAGATCTTGTCCTCTGCACGGCGGTCGAGGTAGTTCTCGGTCTCATCTTCACGAATCCCGAGCTCGTGGCTTTCCTGGGGCTGACCTAGAGGACTGGCAATGGATAGACCAGCCACGAAGATGGAAAGGACGAAAGAAAACTTCATTTTGAATCGATCGAAAGGGTGGAAAGTTGTAGTAGATTGTGAAAAGTAACCTTGAGTGATCGTGAGTTCAATCAGAGTGGTTGATATGGAGAATAATTACCAGTCACCAGGCTTATCAGGTGCCCTTTATAGTTTCAAAGTATTCTCAGTCTTGAGACATCTGTGTATTTACTACCATTCTCCACTATCGAAGGCTTTCTGAAGGATTTCTCAAGGGTTGCGTGACGGGGTACGGCTCGCAGAGTCAGAAGGGAGAATATTTCACCACTTTGAAACCGAAAGGATGCGGATCGTTAGGTCGTCATACTCGACGATGAGGCTTTTCGCAGGATGGCTCCATGTGCATGTGGACGGCTAATCGGCGATAGCTTCTTTCCTTAACTCAGCCTCGCAGATCATCGAGGAGCGGCTGGCCAATGTCTGATCGCCGTTACTCAAGGCTGTTTGTGCATTGCCAGAAGTCTTCAAAATGAGACATTCTTGAAAGAATTTGGGGGCAGTCTCACAGCCATTGCTGACTGGTGGCCCCTATGTTGATCCTTACTATGGAATGATGTAACAACAGTGGCTGTAAATACGAGCTTCTGGGGCGGTATGCTGACATTGACGGCTCACAGATGCCGTAGGATGGTTTCAGGTCCACATTTTCCGCTTCCGCGCTGCAGCTGTTAGCGCAAATGACTGTGCTGTGTTCAAAGCAGGTTCAAAAGTCCGGGGACACAGATAGAATAGGTATAGTGACACGGCTCGCGATCAATCGGCCACTTGCTAAGAAGTTTTAGGGATTGGTGCATAAACTCCTTACATGTCAGCTTGGCATCGTTGTGACAAACTTATCAGGTAATGATGATTAAAAGAACACCCGAGTGATGTCACTATACTGCCTCGCCGATTGAGTGATCTACGGATTGTCATTTTGAGCCGGTACAGGAATCCGACCAGAAATGAAACCAGCCTTGATTCTGGTTCTTATTGACATGATGTCGTGGAAGGGTAACAATGATGAGCCAATCACGTGGCTAGCTCGTAGCCCCCGACCACCAGACTAGCACTACATAAAAAGCCCCCGACAACAGGTAAGCAACAATGGACCATGCACTTCACACCTTACAACAATCCCTTCCTTTTTCACCACTATAATTATACCACCATACGAACGTTTTTGCAAGCTGAACTCCCCCGGAAAACCTACTGCACGTGGACATTCAGGCAAGGCGGTCACTCTTGTCATATTATCCTCCCCTAAAATGACCCAGGACGAGAGAATTGACGAGTGGATAGCCAAAGGCATATTCGACCGTTCTCGCATCCTAGAACGTCTCGAACTTGCCGCGAAGAACATTCTCCAGCCTTCACAAGAGAAAATTCCCAATGGGCTGCGCGAGCTTGACCAGGAATCTTTCACCTCTCAGCTACATGACAAGGGCGGTCTTCCCCAATCTTGCTCGCATTTCGGCCCTCTGGTCTACAGCATCATTGCATATCTAAGTGCCACGCCATTCCATACTCGACCTGGCGAGCGACGTTCAAGCCTTTCACTCTCGGAAGTATACCACGGGTTGACCTGGGTCCTTCCAGACTTACACCAAAGCCTTGTTGTAGCTAGCAACCGCTCTCGCGCACGCACCACAGCGGATCATCGCAGGCTTCTATTCCAAAGTCTGGCCACCACCACACATGATAGCTCTTTCGACCCTGTCAAGGCACGCCAACGGGCCACTGACAATGCCCACTCCTCGGCGGATCCGCGCCGGACAGATTGGGTCGCTGTCAACTTTGACGACGATGGTGATGAGATGTACCACGATCTGCTAGATGTACTCTATGCAACTCAGCCAGAGACCAACCCACCCTACGGAGATGTAAAGCGCGATGACTTCCGTGACCTCGCCAAGACACTGGCCAAGGATCAGCCGCAGCTTCACACTCTGGCTATACCTCGGGACGAGTTCACGGTCTTTGTCACATTTTTGCTAGCTTTACAGTTCGAGCACAAGAGTCAGCCAAATCCATCTCAGTACGAGGATGCAGCAAGAAGTCTAACAGCATTGTTCTGCGAAACGGGTGACTCAGAGATCATCACGTGGCCGCAATTCGATGACGCCCTCCAACAAACGCCTTTCTTGTTCGACCCACTTTACAGATTGCTCTCTTCGGCATTCTTCAAAGCTGCACCGTTTGCAGTCTCCGGCGATTGGCTGGCACCGCATCCCCCTGGGGGTAATTTCATGAACCTGCCTCGCTTGAGTCAGCTTGCGACTATAGTGAACCAAGATGTGGACTTTGAAAACTTTGGTATCGCTCATCAGTGGAATACGGGCATTCGCCCGACGGCTGATGTTTTGCTGAGCGCCATGAACACGATGCCCGATCTGAAGTTTCTTGTCATGCGCGGTTTATCGTCCTCGGGCGAGGAATTCATCTTCGGCGCTTTGATTCCAACGAAGCTTGGGGTAGGGGGACAAATTGAAGATGACCCTGACCTCATTGTCCATCGGATGGATGCTGTACATGATCAGGTCGAAAGTGGTGGCACTATCACACACGTTGCCCGCTCAATCATCTTCGTTCTCAGCCCATCCCAGCGTGCTGTCCGCTTTGAGGGAATGCCCGAGGTCGTCGATAAACGCCTTCATTTCCGAGGACAGCTCATAATCTCAGACGATGGGACTGCAAGTCTGAAAGCCAAGGGTGCTGAGGTGCTGATAAACGTCAACGCTGTAGAGATATGGGGTGAGGCTTCCAGTAGGTCCTAGGGAATATCGAAGGGCAGGCTCCGTGGTCACCTTAAGCTTGGAACCCTATAAGACGGCATGCAGCCCTAGTCTTGCATTTGCCCCAGTGACGATGTCTTCACTAGAAGCCATTGTCGTGCTACACGCTCATCGACCGACGAGGTAGATAGAGGAAAAAACATATCACTGGTATATCATGACCGAAGAATCTTTGGGCATTGATAAAGGCACGAGGTGCAGTCTTTCTGGCTTCAAGGATATCGTCGCGGTGAACTACTTCCACACAAGAGATACCCTGTCTACTCCTTATCCGACTAGCGACCTCAACAGCTCTGGAGCCCCGAGTCTCTTTATAAGGGGTCGCGAAGTCAACCCGCAAGCCCATCGATCGTTCATCATGACTATTGCAGTATAATTCATAAAGTCCATCTGTTTGTAGAATTGATTTTGTTGAAACTATCAATCCTGCATTTTCTTGTCTTCCTTGGGTCCCGTGATTTCGAATACTGTAATGAGAGTGGTTAGTCGGGTCTGTACACATGAAGTGAGGCGATGAAGGAAGAAGTGACTTACTGTCGACGTGAGTCGAAGCAAACTTGCGAGCTGGCGTCTTTGTCTGGAAAAGAATGTCTAGCTCTGCAAAACTACGGTTCTTGGTCTCGGGAAGGAAGAAGAAGATCCAAGTCGCCCAAATGCAGCACAGGCCAAAGTAGAACAATCCACACTTTGCGCCCCAGCCCCAGGCGTCGCTGGTCGAATTCAACATGCGAGGATTCAATTGCCCAATGATGATCTGGCCCGTGACGTAAACCGCGCGGCCAATGACAATTGTCTGAGCGCGGACTCGATTGGATGAAGTCTCGGCGACAATAACATATGTGGTGGGGCCTAGGGAGACTTTGAAAATGGTCTGAACAACAATCATGACAATGGCTACCGCAAGGGCAACGTTAGCGGCTCCTGGCACGAAACCCAGGATACCGATGATGAGCATAGCTACTCCGATACTCGTAGATCCCCAGAAGAAGAAGAAACGACGGCCAACCCTGCCCATGAGCATGATGGCGACAGTTGTTGCTGCAATATTGACGGACTGAATACCCATGCTGTAGTTGAAAGCCTGAGTCGTGGGCATGCCGGCTGATTTCAGAAACACGGCAGCGTAGGCGGTTACCGACTGGCCGTTGAGGATCTGAATAATCCAGGCCATGCAGACAATGGCGGTACGGCGCAGATTTGTGCCACGGAAACAGTCCCGGTAGCTCGAGTTTGCGGCTTCAATCTTTTCCATCTCGTTGGTGTGCTTCATGAGCGCAATTGTCTGGGCCATAGTCTGCTCCGTGTACAGGTCCTTGCGCGCGAGGCGGCGCAGCGCCTTTTCGGCATCCTCGATGCGACCGCGGCGGACGAGGTACCAAGGACTCTCGGGGGCGAAAACGCCGACAAAGAAGAGCGGGACGACCCAGACCCATTGCAGAGCATATGGCAACTTCCAACCGAGGTCGCCCGAAATGTTGAGGGAGCCGCGCAGAACGCCGGCAGCCAGGAATGAGCCGGCGCCCCAGCACATGGACACCCAAGCGGTCAAGTAACCTCGCAGGGCTGCAGGACAAATCTCGGCCGCGTATGCAGTCGTGAGAGTCTGGAGAACACCCCATGGGATACCGCACAGAATGTTGGCCGCGAAAAGCATCTGGATGTTGACGGCGAAGAAGAGGGCAAAAATGGTGCCGCCCATCAGCACCATGGTGGCCATGTACACTCGGCGGGAACCGAAGCGAGACTGCAGATAACCGTTCAACAAGAGACCGATGATGCTGCCAATGTTGCTGCCATTGGTAACGGCCGACTGCCACGATGCAGAGACACCCTGCTTGCCGTTGGCGTCGGGCCAACCAAAGTGGGCTAGGTACGCATCATGCGCGAAGAAGTTGTTGATCAGGCCGACATCCATACCCTCCATGATCAGTGCCATACTGAGAAGACCACTGTAGACCACACCGGGCCAGTACCTCGAAAATAGTTCTTTGCGAGAGATTTTAGATTCCTCGTCACTGGCGATGACGGCGGACTGGATCAGTTCGGCTTGCGAGTCGTGGACTTCATATTCGGCATGGTCAATGGGACCGCCCTCTTTGTCGAGCGCCATGTTGAGTATGATGTTGTTGAGGAGTCCACTGGAGGGCTAGATACGACAGTGGATGGTGCCGATGGGAGAGCAGAGGGAGACTGGTCGATGAAGATGAGGATGGGGAGGGGTCTTTAAAAAGGCATCACCAATGCGTCCCAAGCGAGATGTTTGTGCCAAGAGAATTCGGCTGGCATGACACCGAGGTCCTACAAGCTGAGCTGTTCGTGGCGTTCTTATCACTCGTACCAAAAGTCGTTTCTCACCCACATTCCCCGTGGGGTAAGACTTACCCCATGAACTACTGTACCCCATCTAATGGATCCCATCCCCGGACCCTCCAAGCCATGCCAAGTGACCCAGACTTCGCTAAACAAGCACGACCAACCAGAGACTGCTGCGCCGCCAGAGCTAGTCAGCTGAGCCTGTAGAATGCCAACTTGGGTCCTGGGCAGGAAATCAAACTATTTCTCATGTCTCTACTTGGCAAACACATCGCGTAGGCACTCCTCGTCACGTACTGCACCGAGCGGGCCGTGTGACCGAGCGAGTCAGCAAACCACGCCGTCGCAATTCCTTTGAATCTTGCATCCAGAAAGCTGTCGACCAGACATGTAGCGACCCAAGTCCTCGGGTTTTCAGAGGCTGGAAAGAGTCGCATGCATGCCAAGACGAACTCCTGGATAGCCCGCTCGGTCGGAAATGTTACATCGCCGGCTTGAACAGGGAAAGGTCCATAACACTCAGGTATTCCTTATGAGAGTTCGCCGAAATTCATTTGCTTCATGGAACAAAAAGTGGCTAATACCCCAGGGAATTCTGTCAGGCTCTGGGATCTGAGGGACTGTTGTATGCGAAATGAACTTGTCTTGAGCCACTACTATTCATATAATGCTGCATCAGCAACCAAAGCAGTGTCTACTGAAAAGGACCATGTCTTAAGCATTGCTTTGAGGTTGTGCCGTGGTGGCTCTCGTCCTTGTCATAATCTCCACCAATGGGATGTTGGTAACCCGTCAGCTTGTCAACAGAATTGATTAGTGTTTAGCGCAAGAACTTTCTCTTATGCTCCTTCAGAAGGCTTCGTACACATTCATTTTGAAAGTGCTGGCAATGCGAAGTTTTCCCTAACTTATCCATATGCAGCTATTTTTTCCACCGCCCGCCATAAACCCGTTCACTGACGCCAAGGACACCCACACAGGACACGACAATCATCACTGGATGACATCTCTATCCAGCGCGCACATCTGCCCGACAGACTATAACACGGTTCAATCATTATGGACAGGTCAGTATTCAGCGATTAATCCAACAAACAGAAATATCAGTATCCCGGTCACTTATCCATGTATACATGACGTCCAGCGCTTGCTTGGTTTTATGTCTGCTCCTTTAACTAGGTATGCAAAACTAATGAGACGATGTCGCATTGATAAAAAGCCTCCTGGGACATTTATTCCTGATTGATCAGAATTCGAAATTTGGCAGAAAGATAGAGTCCTTTTGAGTTTTATCATATAAGCTGCAAATTCGTCAACCGGTCCCCGACAGCCAAGCTCCCGACCACTGTGCTAACCCTCATTCCAATGTTTATCGGTCAGCAAATGGTGTTGTATGATACTCGAGTTTCAAATCCACATTTTTGTATATGCGATAAACGTACCTAGCGACCAACAATTTCGCAAGCTCAGGTCTGCTACATTGGAATTGGGGCAGCTCGGCCGAGTGCCGGTCCATAGTGGAGATGCTGCGGCCCGAAATGTACGCGGTGGTTGATGGCATGTGCAGTGGAGAATGCAACCCACATTGGACCTGTTTGATCCCTTACGAATCATTTCTCCAACACCCATGAGGCTGATTGGTGCTTGCGATAGTTGAGCATTTGCCGATCAGCCTTGGGCCTCCAGGCCTTTGACCTTCTTGCGAGGCATAATGCTGCATGTTAATCCTGCGCGTCTCAGAGGTTTTACGCGCGCGTCAAGAGGGTTGCGAATGCGCAGTTCTAATGGTCTGTTATCTTCATGTAACCTGTAATGCAGCCGTAGTAACCCCTGCATTCACCCTGGAGGAAGCTGAAGCATGCGACACGTTAAGCATGAACAGACCCCTAGGTGGCCCAGTATCTACTACCTGCCGCGCCACAATAGGATCGCCAACAAACTACTTGCAGTGAGTCAGCCTGACGATGAAAGGCATTCTTTTTGAAAGTATAGAAACTGATTTACATAGTATTTATATAGCTATAATGGACTTCAAAGCTGCTGCTATTACTCGAAGATCCTGCATTCGACCTAAACATTCATACTTTCGCCTAATTCCTTGCCCTCGCTCTCATTATTTTCTCCCATTGACAGCCCAGGTGGCTTTATACACTCACAAATAACACTATGGGTGACGCTATGATGTCTGATGTCACGCTTGACTCGATCGCGTTGAGCGAGCTCAACAGCCCTGAGGCCAGGGCTCTTCTTGATACCGTGAGTAATCAAGTCATATCATTTCCATGTGTTCTCATTTCAGACAAAGTAATAACGCCAACTTTACCAGGTGGACAACCTTCGAGAGCTTCAGGTTGGAGAAATTGTCAATTTACCTCAAATCATTGTGGTTGGGGACCAGTCCTCCGGCAAGAGTTCTGTTCTGGAAGCTATTTCGCGAGTCCGTTTTCCTGTTAAGGGAGATCTATGTACTCGTTTTGCAACGGAACTCGTGCTTCGGCGAGCGAACCATACAAAAGTCACCGTCACTATTGACTCCGGTCACACTGGTACTTCGCAGGCATTCAAGCAGACTAGTTTCGACAAAGATGCTTTGCCCGATATCATCAACGAAGCGACGGAGAAGATGGGAATTCATCCAGGCAGTACCAAGGGATTCTCTCAAGACATTCTGCGGGTGGAGATCACGGACCCAGATGTCTACCCGGTCACTCTAGTTGATCTTCCAGGCTTCTTCCATGCCGAGACTGCTGATCAGACCAAAGAGGGGCGGACAATCGTTCGACAACTTGCCGAGCGCTATATGAAGCAGACAAACAGCATCATTCTCGCTGTTGTCTCAGCTAATCACAATCTCGCCAATCAACTAGTCGTGGAAGAGGCGCGAAAACACGACCCAAACAGAGAACGTACATTGGGGGTGATCACAAAACCTGACCTTGCTGCACCAGGGTCGCAGGATGAGAAGAAGTGTCTCCAGCTCATTCGGGGCCAGGAAAATATTCACAAGCTGAAGCTCGGCTGGCACGTGCTTCGTAATAAGTCTGAGGGTAAGGAACATGTCAGTATCGATGAAAGAGATGCTCAAGAGGCAGAGTTCTTTCGAGCTGGCGCATGGTCTAGCATTTCCCCGAGCAGCCGGGGAATCACTTGCCTGCGCAAAAAGCTAAGCAAAGTTCTTCTCGAGCATATCCAGAAGACCCTTCCAGGTCTCGTCGAAGAAATTGAAGCTAGTCTGTCTACTCGCCAACGCGCTCTCGAGCACCTCGGGAAGCCCCGCACCACGACCGAAGACCTCAAGGCATACCTGAGTGACATCTCTAACAAGTTCCAACGGCTTGCAGAGGATGGGACCGGCGGTCGTTATGGTGATGAATTTTTCGGTGGCTTGTACGACAATCACCCGACTCACAAACTGCGCGCGTGCATCAGAGGATTCAACCGCGCCTTCCATGCCGCTCTCATTACGAAAGGGGTAGACCGCCATATCATTTGGGCGGACGATGAGTTTCGCCTATCTTCTGGCGGGTTCAGTTGGCTCGCTCAGAATCACTCAGCGCCTGAGCACCTCAAGCCGTTTCTCGAGCTCTTCAACGGATTCCCACAGCCCGAAACCATTACTGAAGCCAAACTCCGCGAACATCTCGGGAAGCTTGGTGCGGCCAACCAAGGAATCGAGTTCCCTTCCCTACCAAACGCTCAGTTAGCATACCAATTTTTCCAAGAGCAAGCTAAGCCATGGCGCTCGATTGCGGAATTTTATCTCTACCAAATCACCGAATTCTCAAAGTCCTTCGTAGAAGAGCTATTCGTCCACATTATCGGGGCTGACAGGGAGACTGCAAATGCCATACTGAGTCTCTATGTTGATGACTTCTTTCAAAACAAGCGTCAGGTCCTCAAAGAGAAGCTGGAAGAGATCATTCGACCGTACCAAGCCGGCTATGGTCCGCCATTGGATGCAGAGTTCCATGCTGCCCTTTCAACACGGAACGCCGGGCGTGAAGCTTGGCGTATTGTGTGCCTCCTGAAGCGGAAGGTCCCAAATTTGTTTTCTGAGGATGGAGCGAAAGGTTTAAATACTGGGGACTTGGAAGAAACTATCAGGAACGCAGAGAGGGAGACGTCCGATAGTAGCGAATTCGGCACAGAGCAGGTGATTGACATGGCCATGACGCACTATGAGGTAAAATCTGCATTACTTCTTCTCCTTTTTGAACCAGAGTTACTAATACCGCTCTTCAGTTATCCCTTAGAACATTCGCCGATAACGTAGTGAACCTCGCTGCGGAGAACTGTCTCATCTCTGAGCTACCCAAGATCTTGACCCCCAAGATAGTGATTCATATGGATGAAGAGCGTGTCAGAGAGTTGGCATCCGAGTCCGAAGATGTCCAGACCGAGCGGCATCAATTGCAACACGAGATAAAGATCCTTTCAGAGGGTCTCAAAAAATGCCAGCGGTTTCGCCCTCACGAGAGAACAGGTCTGTTTCACACTCACTGTACTATGAGCATTACTGACATTTGTACAAGTACTTTCTGCCTCTTTCAAACCATCAAGGCCCTCGAAGCATGCCTCCGATCAAGTCTCGGTTCCCGGTAAGCTCACATGGCTATCTCCATCGACTCCTTTGATTAGCTAATTGTCGGATCATTCAGGTTCCGAGAAGACAGGACCATCAAGTTCTCCCGCACCAGAGAGACCCCCATTTAACCAATGTCCCCCATTCATCTTCAAAGGTATTTCGTAAGTTGTAAAGGCCGCTGAAGCAGATTCCAAGACCAGATCAACGTTCTTCCAGCCTTCGGATGGCAGCTGGTCAAGACGGGCGTCTACGTGATTTCCGTTACCTAGGCAGGGCAACCTCGACCTTGTCGACGTGGACCCAGGGGCGGCGAAGCTATTTGGAAATACTCAAGCTCACACGTACTATGTCCCACCTGCATCTTGCTGCTTGCATGTAGGAAGCGGTACAAGAAAGACAGAGATTTCAACGTTGTTTAGATTGGAAAGCGCTGCAAAGGGCTGAACTAAATTGTCAATGATTGCAGCTGAGAAAAATGATGCATTCTATGTTCCAAGCGAATTCGTGAATGCGTTGGCTGATCAACTGTGTGCCGCGGTTAAAGCACCTGAGATTGCGCGCCTGTGTGCCTGAAAGAAACAAAACGGATAATCATGATCCAAGCTGAACATAATCGAATAAGCGAACCAATCAGGCCATCCAGGCTACTTGCGCGCGCCGCGTTCGAGGTCTTGCCAACCCCGCCTTGTTGCTGACAGACTGGGACAACCTCTGATACAATACCTACATGCTAGAGGCCTGCGAAAGAATTGTCCCTGCCAGCAGGGAAAATATAGGTCTCAATCTGCCATAATCTCGAGCTTCGCCCCCGCCTCTTTTTCGTGTAAGCTCGCTTGTGGACTATGAGGGTCGTAGATGTGGAGAGTCTGGCAGTGGTGGAGATTGACGAGACCACCACGCCCTACGCGATCCTCTCCCATCGTTGGGAAGAAGGACAAGAGATCTCTTTGAGCGAGATGAAGCCACCTATCCAACGTTCGGTTACCCGGAAAAGTGGATACCGCAAGATCAAGAAGGCGTGTGCGTTCGCACTAAAGGTGTCGCGCGAACAGGGCTTGGGATATTTTCTTCGTTACATATGGATTGATACCTGCTGCATTGATAAGACCAGCAGTGCAGAGCTTTCAGAGGCCATCAATTCGATGTATCGGTGGTATGAGAAAGCGGTGATATGCTTTGCTTTCCTTTCCGATGTATCTACGGTGAACGACATCGACGGAGAGCGGTCGGAACTCTCAAGAAGCGCATGGTTCACTCGCGGCTGGACCTTGCAAGAGCTTTTAGCCCCCAAGGAGGTCATATTTCTGTCTTCTTCGTGGCACATGCTTGGAAGCAGGACAGGCCTTTGTCAACAACTCTCGAAAATTACGTCCATTGATTCATGCTATTTGAACGGAGAGGAAAGGTTTCGGTCTGCTACCATCGCCTGTCGGATGTCTTGGGCTGCAAAGCGCACAACTAAGCGGCCCGAGGATGAAGCATACTGTCTCCTTGGGATATTTGATGTCAACATGCCACTGATATATGGAGAAGGCTTGTTGAAAGCTTTTCGGCGACTCCAGGAAGAGATTCTGAGAGACACAATAGATGAGTCGATCTTCGCCTGGTGGCAGGAGGGGGATCACAAACTCGAGCCTTGCGGAATTTTGGCCAGAACACCTCGAGACTTTGCCCATTCTGGACACATCATAGGATTGGACGATGCAGAACTGGGTTCACTTGACGTGACTAGGAGGGCCATCGAACTACAGGCCATTACTTCAGAGGAGATTATTGTACTTCAATGCGGCCCCGACTATGGCAGGTTTCTGACGTTCCCCTTGGTGTGGGCAGATTCAAACCATTTCTTTCGGGCCGATGATGCCAAACTTGGCGCAATTGTCCCATGGCACCATCAAAAGACAAAGCCCACTTTGGTCATGAAGAAGGAACCTGAGTATGACATAGAACAATACAGATTTGATGTTCTGTTTGAGGTAGATTCAAACAGCATCGAATTTGGCAAACCCACAGGGGACAATTTTGTGTGGGACCCAGAGATGAGGACTCTTCGACGTTTGAACCTCGATGAGAGACTTATCGTCCATATTCCGCTATATGTTCCTGACGAGGGGGTAGAAGTCGCAATTTGGCTAGTTTCCACCGCGGATATTCGTTTGCAGCTGAAGGTAGTGGCCCTGGTACCATCATGGGAGTCATTTCAATTTGACAAAAAGGAACAGCTGGTAAAACATTCTGATGGATACTCGGGTTATTCTGTGAACGCAACTTGTTTGGAGACCGAGACAAAGTATCCGTTCAACATCCCATTCTCGAGTCTACTCCACATTTCTGAGAAAAATCGCGATATCCTTATCAGTGAGATCAGCAGCGAAATGCATGGAAACGACCCGGATGGCCACAGGTATTACAATGTGACAACCAGAGTTGAAGCATCTGCACTGACGAGGCTTGGGGGTTTGATAGCAGATTTGGAAGCTCAAAAAGAATCTCTCTCCGCTCCATGGAAGCGAATAGCAAAAATAAAACATAGAGAGCAACGTCGAAGGTTTAGAAAAGGCGGGGCTGCAAGTAGGCGAAATGAATGGAAGGGAATATTGAACAGAAGATAGCAAAAGAACTACGGAGTACATAATTGATGAAGGAGAATAATCAATTTACTTTTTTCCAAAGTTGAAGGGCATCTCGCACATTGAGAGCACGAACGCCCGAACACAGCTGGCCAAAACTGGTATCAGGTTGAAAATCGGCAATGCCCTCAACCACCAACAATCCGAGCTGCGCGATGTAATATACGACATTTCCAGGTACCTTTGACTGATATTCTGCAGTATATGAATCGGTCGGCGGTGGTAATAGAGTGCACTTTCCGCTGCTCAGCGTATCCGGAGTATCATACACCCTTGCAAACTCGCACCCCAATATCTCTTCAGCAGTATCGACAACATCATTGAGGGTCATTCGGTCCCCCGACATGAAATATCTCTGGTCCCATTTATCGAGACCCAAAAAGGCCTCGACAAAGCGGCCGACGTCAGTTGAATGTGTGAAGACAAGTTTGTTGTTTCCGTTTCCCGGTATGGCGGCCATTTTATGAGCCAAGCTCACCCAAAGCGCCTGTATTTGCAGATGCGATGGAACTTGAGGCCAGACGAGGTAGTCCAAGAATACGCCATTGTGGATGCAAGTAAATTCGAGGTCCGAGTTCTCTAGCCGCTCGATGGTTTCGAGCTTGAATGGGAAGGAAGGATGTTTGTCGATCTTGCTGGACGATCATCAGTAAACAACTAAAATGCAGGCTGCTGACAAATTGTATGCTTACGTTGCGTCAACGTAAAAGCCAAACTCGCTGGGTATAAACCGTTTTGTGCATTTCGAACGCTCGGCCGCCTGGATCAGACTCATTTGGGTATCAAATCCATCTTTGGTGTAGAGTGGTAGGGTTGAGATGACAGTTTCTATATGCTGAGCCTCGAGCAATTCTTTTATGCTGTCAACATTGTCGTAACTGACAACAAACGTGTTGTCGTCGCTTGTGGGCCGACTGCTTAGCACAATGTATTCATGAGTTTGCTTGGCGAGAATGGCAGCAGCTATGGCCTTTCCTAGGCCGCCTGAGCCACCAGCAATAGCCGTCTTCACCATGTTTTAGAACGGTGATTTACTCCAAGAAATGTTCGCTTTTTTGTGTAGGCTAGTCGAGAAAACTTGAGTGCATGTTATACTCCCGGGAGCAAAATGAAGACATGCATTCTTCTTGTTGATTAGAAAGAATTCCTGAGTGAATCGGCAGCACACCATATAGGACGGGCTAACAGCGGAGACATATTGCGTAATAAGCTATACAATGTTCTATACAAATAATGCAATGTGGATCCGCACTATCACTTGTCCGTAGCGCACTTCAGAGTGGAATTGATATACCGGAACAAGGATCACAGTTGCAACCATAAATCAGCGAGAGCCGCCGCGATGCTGACAATCGAGGAAAGCGCATGTGGTTTGGCGATCCGGCATTGAACACATGCCGAGAAATGGCGGCGTACTCGCCCGTCTCGATAAGTTGCTTGGCATCTAAGTGTCCGCATCGATCTTGTCTTGGCGCAACGGGAGTCGAAACAAGTCGTTGCGACAGTGAAGCTTGCGTAAGGTTCACTTTGACGTGAAAAGGTGATTTGCGGGGAGCTCGGGGGGCCCGGAAGCCCGTAGCAGCCCGTAGATTGGTAAGCACTTTCGTATTCGTATTATATCTCGAGTCTACACTTCACGGCCTAGCTATTCACTCTGCAGCACGGCGCATCTCACGGTTATGATACTCTGCTGGAACACGGAATCCAGTATTGTGAGTTATCCATCGGCATGACGATCTTTGTAGCTTGATCGCATGTTCTGCATATTCATCCTGTCGCACTGACGTGGACGGTACCCACCGCAGATCATCTGTTTGAGTATATTAGATAGCTCTAAGCATTCCTCCTTTGTAGCTCGAAAGAATTAATTAGACATATTTTGACGCTTCCGGTTTGATTTTAATCTTTACGTGAAACGTATCGAGCCTTTTCTGCCTTTTTTCTTCAATGGTCGACTTCGCTCGTTCCGGGCTCGTGCTGAGCTCCTTCGGCGTCTTGTGTATAGCGGTATGCAATTTCGTGCTCAATTACTAAGCTATGGAAGGTTGACTGACAAGAAACTTAGGGCTTGGTATATAGTATCGGCCGAGTCATATACAATGTGTGGTTTCACCCGCTGCGACACTATCCAGGACCCCGACTATCGGCGGCTTCGGGCATCCCCACTGTATTGATGATTCTACGTGGTCAGCCGCACAAGGAGATTGCGGCCCTGCACGATGAGTACGGTGAGATTGTGCGGCTTGGCCCCAATGAGCTGAGCTTCGTCAACGCGGATGCATGGGAGAATATCTTTGGCCACCGCAAAGCGGGGCAAGGAGAGAATATGAAGGACCCAGCATTCGCGGCCCCTTTCGCTGGAAATATCATTGGCGCTGGACGAGACGATCATCGTCGCATGCGTCGTCTTCTATCTCACGGGTTCTCGGCACAGAAGATGTCTGAACAGCAACCTCTCATCAGGCAGTACATTGACTTGCTCATTCGCCGCGTCTATGAAGTTGGTGAGCAGGGTACCAAGGCAGTGGATATGGAGTCTTGGTTCAACTGGACGACTTTCGACATCATCGGTGATCTTGCTTTTGGCGAACCTTTTGGCTGTCTCGAAAATAGTGGTTATCATCCTTGGGTCGCCGCCATCTTCTCGGCCGTCAAGGTGAATACCTGGCTCGGCCTTGTTGCTAGGTATCCCAGCTTGGCTTCAACCCTAGCCTTGTTCATTCCCAAGTCGATGAAAGACGGGGCTGAGGCCCACTCGAATCTCACTCAATTGAAAGTTGATAAAAGGCTGGCAATGGAAAAGTCTAGACCTGACTTTGTGGATGCCATGTTGTCGAAGGGCGGCCTTGTAAGTATTTGACCGAACACTCATTTGAGAATGGATGGTATATCGGCAATCAGGACTGACCGGAAAATCACAGAGCATGACAACGAAGGAAATCTACGAGAATGCAGGACTCTTGATTGGAGCCGGCTCGGAGACTACCGCAACTGCACTGACCGCTGCAACATACTTCCTAACGACGCATCCAGATGTTCTGCAAAAGCTGACACATGAGATTCGGACCTCCTTCGAGTCCGAGGATGAGATTACCATTCAAGGAGTTCAGAAACTTGATTATATGCTGGCAGTGTTGGATGAAACCATGCGCCTACATCCTCCTTCTCCAGTTGCAAATCTGCGCCAGGCATGTCCCGATGGTGTTGAAGTTGGCGGAAGGCTGGTTGCTGGCGGAGTAAGCTTCTCTCTTGATTAACTATGAGCTTGGTGACTAATTTCAAACTTCAGACCAGAATTGGTGTGTGGCATTGGGCCATGTTCCGTAACGCCAACAACTTTCTACTCCCAAACTCATTTATCCCCGAACGGTGGCTGGGCGACAAGCGCTTCGTCAATGACAATAAGCAATCTTTCCAACCATTTTCCTACGGTCCTCGCAATTGTATCGGAAAGAAGTATGTAATTCACTTTTCAAGCTTACAAAGGCAATGCTAACGATATCAAGTTTGGCGTATGTCGAGATGCGAATCATCATGGCAAGATTGATCTGGAACTTTGACATGGTTCTGGCCGAAGAATCCCGCGATTGGTTGGACAAGGAGGAGGTCTATACCTTGTGGCATAAGGGCCCATTATACGTTCAGATGAAGCCAAGGGCGATGTGATTTTGTCACATTCGCTGGATAGAAATAACGTGTCTTTCCAGATTGCATTCATATTGGCATCTCCCTTTTTTCTGAGTAATTTGTAGCTGGGTATACCCGTCGGGAAATTAGCGAATCAATCTCAACTCATACCTCTGGTGAATGACATTTTTATTGCGTAGATCAGGATAACCAATAATACAATGAAACTGCCTGTGGAAACGAGACAGCACTTTAGTATAGCGCAATCGTCCATAAAGACGGAACTTGATGATTGCACCGGGTATCACCACGGAGCTGCTTGTCTCTCGTTGCATGTCGATAAAGTAACACTGGACGAAGACTTCAGCCAACTCGCGGCGAACAGAAAGAAGAATGCGATGGTAAAGCGATATTGCAGACGAATTTCCACGAAGCACGAAGCACTAACTTGACGATCCATGGGAATGGTGGCGCAATGGTAGTGTGGACACGAAGGTATGGCCCCTCTGCCGGGAAATTGTTACATGCGCGCGAGGCCTCGAGTTCAAATACCAGTCTGGGCAATCTGGTGCTTGGGGTTTTTTTTTTTTTTTTTTTTTTTTTTTTTTTTGGGTTGTTTTGACTTGTTCTCCCCTCCCGTTGCGCAAGGACGAGTATATTATTTGAGCCATGGTGAATGGCTGGCGCAGTTGACTGGCCAGCCATGTGTGCAAACGACGCCCCCCTACCTGAAATGCGTTGTTGAACACCAAACCTTTGGGCTAATACTATGGCAAAAGAAAATTAGCATGCATGCGCACTTGGTCGTCAAGCGAATGAGAAGAACGCAATGCGTTAACACAACTGCTTTACTAATAATGTTTTTTGAGAAATTGTGAGAGCAATCCTCCAAGTCCGTGGATGTATCGCTCTATTGCTTCCTCCGTGACATTGGTCGATCGCCCATCATACCATCTGAGCCAGGAGGCCCTGACCGAAGCGTCGATTCCAAGTCAAATAGCTCCACGTCGCTTCCGTGGCTATTGCGATCGTCAAGAACAGCCCACTCATTCTTGACCATGATCTCCTTGCCGCTCGCATCCGTACTACTGAGGGACTTGTTCTTATCGCCCCGGCTGATACCATACCGGTCACTCTTGGTAGGGTGCGACGCGAGGCCGCTGCCGTATATTTGGGAGCCAAAGATGGCGGGTAGAGCCTGGACCAGGAGGGCGCGGATTGCGGGCATGCTTGCGCACAATATTCCGACGCACAGTTCAATCATGGACCAATAGGCAGCTTCGACATAGTCCTCTATTATGAGAGATAAGATATTAGCCTTCGGATGTTTGCGATTGAGGACGGAAAAATGGAGTTGGCTTACGAGTAGGATTCTTGGTAGATCCAAACTCAATCAAGGACTTCAACCGTAAAATGCTTATAAGAGTGACACTAGAAATCACTTTGTTAGTGCATCCGACATTGTTGTAGACCCACAGTGAGTTATAGGAGGGCAGAAGACATACAAGAAACCAACCGCGAACATGGCCAAGACTTGGATCTTTTTCCTCAAACCCATGCGAAGTTTGGTTACGTCGTGGAGCGGGAGAGTCAAGGTAGCGACGTCGAGTACAATGTTTGCGCCAGCCGCGGCAAAGCCCATGGTGTTGGTGTCGAGACAAGTTGCGGGGTGCTGACCGTCCCAGGCCTCCCAGGCGCCGCGAACTGGGTTGCATTGGAAGATGAGGGCGATACTAAATGCTGCTCCGTAACCGATATTCAAGAATATCAGAACGTATACCAGGGTGCGAATCGTGCGATTAGGGAACACGCGTAGGTAGAACAGCAGGATGGAAATCTTGATGAGTGCCAGAGCACATGGATAAAAGACCTCTTCAAAGAAAAAGAGCTGGTACCAAAAGACAGAAACATCAGTATATTGAGCGATCACAGACCCCACTAAGAGTGAGGTGCCAAGCCGTACTTACAAACAAAACTCTTTCAATTTGATCGCCAGTGAGATTCCATGCGTCCACCCCGAGTCCGGCCTGTGATAGAAGTAACATAAAGGTTGTGATGGGCACCATCATGATGGTCACAAGAGTCAAGACCCAGTCATCAGCACCCCATAAGCGCGACCGTATTCTTTCCAGACATCGGAGCCCGAAAGCAACCACAGCGATGACAAAAAAGGCAATTGATATACTCCAGATCAATCCTGTCCTGTCCTCTCCAATAACTCCACATGTATCGTATGCGTATTTCTCAGATTCTGTTTCGTGATGGAAGTGTAAGTGCTCGTCACCGCAAAATCGTTCGCAAATAGGAGAGCATGCGCTTACCTAGTGCCTCTCTTATCGTGCAACTGGATGCGACACATGCCTTGATCTCATTTTGGATATCCTCGTTTGCGCAAACACACGTAATGTTGAAACCACATATCGAATCTAGTGAGACTGATTGAATGCATTGCAGCTAGAAATTCGGGTTCCCTGTCAGTTGCTGTCTTATAAGGAATGATTAAAGGTCAGCATTTAGAACGACTTACACCACAGGCAGGAACCGCTGACGACGACGATGAACTCGATGCACCACGCACGGCAACTATGCTGGACAATATGAATGCTATGCACGACTGGACCCTCATCTTGAATGCGAGTGCGAGTGTCACGAATGCTCCAAAGATGACACTAGACCAACCGCAAGAAGAATGACAAAGTACTCTGTACACTACGAGCAATGCTGGGCAGGATTGAGACATACAAGCATGTTTATAACCTGACCGGACCGTGATTTGAAGGGCATTCGAAAAATTGGAATCCGAATACGGGGTTAGCACACGGCCACCAAGTGCTGGTGTGGCATTCGTGAACCGCTGAGCAGAAGGCTCAAAAGTCCCAGTCTGGCCCTACGCCTTGCAAAATGCTTGCTATGATGCCTGTATGTGATATCTGGAGTCTAGGCACAAAGCTAAATTGACGAATCCACTAATGGACCGCCCGGAATGAATGTCCGGGTGCATCATGAGCACATCCGGTCCTTGCTCTGCCTTGAACATGAACCTGCGATTATGGTAGGGCTGCCAATCAGCCGTATTGACTGGCCTGAGATTGGCCGATCACTGAAGCTGAACCTTAGCATGCAGTGGATGTGGCGGCAGTAGACCAGGTTCCGGCCTGCTTAGTGCGGCATCTAAAAGGGGTGTTCTTGCGATCCTATGCGCACCGTCGCGGCAGATGGTGCTAGGATACACCTTACATGACAATGCTCATTGTCTACAAAGGGAACTATTTGCAGATCCGGCTGCTCCCTTTGCACCGCGGCTTGGCCAAGGCGCAACCCCGTGAATATAGCCTCAAATCTACCGCAAGAATGGAATGCAGACGAAGCTATCAGTGCTAGCAACATGATGGGTTTTGATGTCAGATCATCGACGGCAGTCCGGCGCGATACTTGGGAAAACCAACACCTCGACCGTTCGCTGCCACAAAAGGCGACGCAGGCGACGGATCCGGCACAATGGGAAGCTATTGCCCTTCGTTCACAACTGGACATGGCGACGAGCTCGCATCGGTAGCGAGATTGTATCACTAATTGAATCACTGCGCTAGCATGGCAACTATAGCCTGGCTGAACTCTAATCTGTGTGGAAATACCAGGCAAACACCCTGACACTCTCAATTATAAACCAGGACCTTGAGATGCACGAGCAAGCAATATCTAGGTACGCTATGAAGCCTTGCGGAGCCTCCGACCACTCCGCGAACCACGCGGCCGACGGCACGGTATCCAGGCCCCTGCGATTGACTTTTGGGTCGAGTCATGAAGTTCACGATCTCCACAGAGAGATATTACATCGTCTTGCAGTGCATAGCATGAATATGCAGATCGCAAAATTGTCCGACGAAGAACGGCTCTCGCGGTTTCCAACGAAAACCTGACTTTTTGGATCACCTCCTGTATACTCTCGTGGCATTATCATCCTT
This sequence comes from Neopestalotiopsis sp. M2102B, assembly GCA_023628315.1. Lineage (NCBI taxonomy): Eukaryota > Fungi > Ascomycota > Sordariomycetes > Amphisphaeriales > Sporocadaceae > Neopestalotiopsis > Neopestalotiopsis sp. M2102B. Next base: position 462,824 of record JAMAKW010000012.1, on the reverse strand, counting down.
CCAAACCGTGCCAATACTCTTATATATGAGCGTCAGAAGCGAACGAGATCTGTTTTGCTCGATGAAGCTGAGACAATTGCCCCGAGAATTTCAGCAGCGGAAAAAGTCTCAACATCAGCCCACCATCAAACAGCCTTGTAAGCCACAAGTCTATACTAGTCGTTGAGATCAAGCCAACCCACGTGGCCAGAGATTGGCAAAATCTCGGCCGTGGATTGAGTAAGGCCGCCTGACAACCAGACTGGAAAAGAACTAGGCTATCGCTATTCCGCCATTCCAAACCATTATAGATATCTCAAAGAGAGGGGGAAGTCATCAGCCACTGCTTTTCGCGTCGGATGTCGGTGTTATTCATGTCCGTTGCACCGGAGGTCTTACTGGCGAGCATGATTGTGTATGAAGTTCAAAGTCATGACCACATTGCCTCCGTCGTTGCTCGCGGTTTGTACCCCCAATATCGAAATGCTATGTAGTAAGACAGACAACTTTGAAAAGATAATATGATGAATGTGTTTGTTTGTATATACGTTTACTCTCGTACCATTTACAAAACAGTTGACGCTTAAACGCCATCTAAACCGCGGCCGCGGCCACCTTCGGGAGGCTGATCTATATCTAATCGCGTTCTTTGCACATCCACAATCTATTGCTGAGCCTTCTTCAACTTCTCGTAACCGGCCTGCCCACCAACGTCCTTTTCGTACACGGGCCGCGGGATCTCCATGGCCTCAGTCAGGCGGCCGTAGGTGATGCCGCCGAGCCTGCTAATGGGCCGCAGGATGGAGGGGTCGACGAGGTTGCGCTCCTCGTTGACGGCGTCCTCGCGGACCCAAAAATTGGTGCCCTCGAGCACCACGAGGCAGCCCGTCTTCTTGCCGGGCGTGGCGCGGCTCTCGAACTCGCGCACGCTCTCGACGCGGCACTCGACCGAGAAGACGGCCTCGCCGACGCGCGCGGCTTTCACGTCGCGGCAGTCCTTGACGGGCGTGAGGCCGCTCACGTCCCACTCGCTGGCGCCGTAGGGGGCGTCGACGCTCGTCGCGTTGGCCGCCTCGACGAACCCTTCGCTGATGATGTTGACGGTGCACTCCTTGCTCTCGAGCAGGTTCTTGAGCGTGTCCTTGGGCTTCTCGACGCCGCTGGCGAAGCCGAGCACGAACAAGGGGGGATCGTGGTTGACCATGTTGAAGTAGCTAAACGGCGCCAGGTTGGAGACGGTGCCGTCGGGGCTGGTGGTGCTCACGAAGCCGATGGGTCGCGGCACGATGCTCGAGATGAGCAGCTTGTAGTTGAAGGGCGCCGGGCGGCCGGGCTCGTAGGGGTCAATTGCGACGTGCTTTTTGTCGTTGCCATCGTGCAGCTTGTTGGCGCCGCCGCCAAACTTCCACTCGGGCTCGGCCGTCTTGGTGTAGTGAAACGAGGCATTCGTGTCCCAGTCGGGGCGCGAGGCCTCGACCTTTTTGAAGTCGGGGTGCGGGTTGCGCTTGATCTCGGCCTCGGAGGCCGTCGACACAGACATTGTGCTGGCTTGGAGTTTGGCGGCGATGCGGTGCGAAATGAGGGGCGATAGAGGGGTCGTGAGTGCGTTCAGCGGCGGGGCTCTGGCGGTTAGTGAGCTTTGGAGGAGTCGGATAGCGGAAGACTTGCGGATTGGCATTAGCTGCGGTTTTGCGTAGAAAATTGAATTAGAAATATCTCAGAGAATATGGATCCAGAAGAGATCCGTCAGTACGGATCATTGCTTAGTATAGAATGACTAATATGGAAGCAATCGCATATCTAAAAAGAGTTGTCAGGGTCGATCGGTATATTTCGCTCTACTCAACGCTACTGGCTGCTGGCTCCAGCAGTATGGCGGCCCGGGTCGGAATCTCGGTAAGTGGAATCATGATGTAATGAATCAGCAGTCGCCCGCGTTGCATGCACGCTCAAGCATGCAGGGACGGTACTGAAGTTCTTGGCTGCTTGTGATTATATTACACATGTGCAGTCAATCTGTCACACGTCGACAACAATCCCATGAAATTGATGATACATTCTTGTGGTTCGCTAATATTTCTGCATACTTATACTGTCGATACATCAGTGTTCTTGACCATGTAGCACAAGCCTGACTTTGGCAACCTAGTACCGTAGCTACGCGTGCAACAGGACTACGGATTGTATGTCAAAACCTCGAGGTTGCGCACTTGATACAATGTATCTAAGTTGGTTAGTTAGTTTCACATCAACTTCTACAAACATTATTTATTCAAAAGCTTACCACTTGTCGGTCCAGGTGAACCAGAGGAACCTTCCATTTGCAAATTGACAATACTAAAGGAACGATTGTCAATAACGGAGATCCAGTAGTGCCATCCACACTCAATCATGGGCTAGAGGATACTCACAGATACATTGGCTTGCCAAAGAAACCACCTCCGACTTGCGTGGCCTGCAATACCCCATCCATGTAGAACTTGACCTGGACATCTTTTTGGTTGATATCGCGCACTTCGCATTTGATTGAGTGCCAGTCTCCCGGAGTCGGGTAGGAAACGTCTTTCCAGCTGAGCACGCTCGACGTCTACGTTTTGTACCGGTATTTTATCAGCCAACAAGTTTATTTCACACATCGTCCACCAAAGCAAAGAGAGGTTCTTGAAAACTCACATTAAACGTGTTGAAACTAATCTTGCCACTCCCCTTCCACTCGGCCATGTCAATCTCGGGCGGCCACCCTTCCACGGCCGTGAGCCAGAAAGCCGGCCAGGTGCCCTTGGTTGTGGTGGCGCGGAACTCGCCCGCAAAGTCGTAGCCCCCGCCTTTCGAAACGTTGAAGTGCTCGCGGGCGTGGATGGCGCCACTGAGATAGTGGATCGGGATGGACTGCCCGCCGTGGCTCGCGTCCGGCTGTCCACTGACTTTCTTCGCCGTCAGCGTGAGCTGGCCCGATCCAAAGGCGACTTGCGACTTGGCCATGCGCGCGCCGCCGTTGTGGTCGCTGCCCCACTGGATAAAATGGTAATGTTAGCTGGCTGACGGTCTTGAATGATATTGATAATGGGCAGCGGCATCTTGCCATGGTGTTGGAAAAGGATGGTGGGTGGGTTATATATCATCAACCACTCACCGGATAGAGATAATCCCAGTCGGCATCAAAATCGGCTTGGGAATTGAACGAGGTTTTCGGAATCATTGTCCGGACCGCACTCGCCGGCCATGGCGAAGAGACCAAGGCAACAAGGAGGGCAGGAATCATGAGCTTTCTCATCTTGGTTGGGCATCAAGTTACAGTGTCAATCTGCACGGTTCAATGAGGTTGGGAAGAAAAGAGGATATTCAAAGATTGGTTTCAACAACTGGCATCAACTTATCAACTTGGTTGATCTTTTTGTCAGTCCGGGACCGTTATTGTCTGGATATCATACAAACAGGAGAGATGGGTTTGGTACAATTTATAGGCAACGATTGTGCCGAAATTGGATTCATTAGTTTGAACATGAACCGAAAACAACCCATAATCTGGTAAAGCCAAGGAACTATCTAACCAACCCAAGATCATGAGACTTCTTATGAGAAACTGCACCAATCAAGCAGTGGACCAGGTAACATTCTTTGGTGTTCTCCGCTCTTTTGTCGTATTGGGGTACAGAACCGCAATACTTTTCGGCATTTGATTGAATTTCACTTAGCCGGCGAATGGGAAGGTGACAAGATCATTAGGGTAAATTGCAGTTCATCAGGTCTGAATATACTTTATTTAATTGGGCTTTATTTTCTTATGTCAACTGTGATCCAACATCTATAAATGTATGGTTGGATTCGTGCAAAACTGTTCCACTATTCCTCAGCATCATCTAGTAACCTCTGGATGCTTGGCAGGAAAGCCTGCGCCTTTCTAAACTCTCCCAGCTTGACGCGCATATAGTCAAAAGCGACCAAGATGACCTCGTCCAACTTGGCCTTCTCACGACCATCGACTTCCCCATCGACCTTGATCTCCATGGTCTCGTCGAGTGAGGGAATCTTTTGGTAGCGTTGCGAGAAGTGCGTCAGCATAATTCTTCTTGCGCCCATCCTCCTTCCCACATCAATGGCTTCAGACATGGTAGAGTGCTTCTTTGCCATGGCGTCTCCTTGAAGTTCGTCATCAAAAGTGCTCTCATGGATAAGCAGAGTGGTACCCTGTCCGATCTGTACAAAGGAGTCACTTGGTCGGCAGTCGCCAGAGTATGCGACTTTCAAGCCAGATGGCCAGGTGAAGACGACTGCAAGCGCACCGTGGCAGTGGTCGACATAGCAAGCATCAATCTTCTCCAAGCCATATGCTTGTTGCTCCTCCGCTGTGAACACGCCGGTGTCGCAAATCCTAGTTGCGTTGTCATACTGGCTAATTGATGTAAAAGTAAGGCGCTCGTAACCGAAATCCTCGATTTGAGAATACTCGCGGAGCCAGTCGATCATGTGGACATGCGAAGCCACCCGAAGCGTTGCGGCAGGGTTTGATTCTCGTGTCTCATTGTGCCAAGCCTTGATGACACTGGCAGTACCGAGATGGTGGTCAGCATGGAGATGACTAATCCAAATTACCTTCAAGTCTCGAATGACTGAAGGGAGTTCGTCGCCAAATGTTCGTCGGAGTTGTCCCAGTGTGTTCTCTCCAGCGTCGAACAGATAGTTACCGTAGCCCGGAACCCTGACCAACGTTGCCGAAACATTACGGTATTTTGACGGAAGAGCAGAACCGGTGCCCAAAGTGATGACCTCTGCGTCGCGATTCGGAATGTCGGACTCGACTTGTTCAATCTTGGCCAGAAACTCGGGGTCGCTACATTTTTGTCTTGCTGTCTCAATGAGCGGGAGCAGTTCAGACTCTGGCACCTCATTCTTCTTCGCAAGACTGGGAATGTCTGGAAACCCATTGATTTTGTCGTCTTGTTCAAGATAGCGCGGAGAAAATTGAATAGTTTTTCCGGTCCTGCCGGCCTCCAGCGGAGTAGGCAACGAGCCGACGGCGCATTGCGACAGCGTCTCGACATTGCTGTAATGGGGTAGCGGAAATCTTTCTGGGTCGATCTGATGCAGTTTGTAGGTTTGAGCGGCGGCAGATTCAAGGGCCAACATGTTGGGAGAAGAGTCACCAGAGCAAATTATATGCTTGATAGAGCTCATCTTTTGCATAAAGGCTTGGAGTCGTGGATCGTTGATGAGTCCGGGTCCAGTAATCCAGAAGAAAACGTTGATTCCACTGAGTATCTCTTCGTTAGACCATTCAGGCCGGTTGATGAGCGCCTCGATAAAGGCAGCTTCGGGGAGGTCCAGAACTGCAAATCCAAGTCCCTTGACCGTCTCTCCCAGAACCATTTCCGGGGTGACGACAACTCCATCGCTAGCAGTAACAGTTCCGCCGGCAGTCAGCACTCTGTAGTCGGACTTTTGAATGGCGTACTTTTGTGCCTCCTTCACATCAAATTTGCCTCTCCGGTCATGACTCTTGACGATATAGCACATTGATTGTTTCGAAGGTTGTGTAGCCGGGAGAGTTGGGACCAGTGCAGCGGGCCAAGGCTGGCGGACCAGGACAGGAATGTCGGGTACGTTTTCAGCTTGCCCTGGCAGTGGGCCCTTGTATACTTTGATATGCCCCTTTTCATTCCGGACAAAAAGTTTGGCTGGCAACCTTGCCTGGTGCAGAGTAGTCTCGACCAAAGTATCGAGCTTCCAGTTGGAATCAAACATTTGCGTCACAATTTCGGAGACAACCTTCTGGTCTGCTTCCTTGGAGTTTTGCTGGGATTCAGCTGGCGCGGTGTTCTCGTGTACCATCTCCTCGTGACTGCGCTTTCTCGATGATGCTCTTGGTTGCAGCCCTTCCGCTTCCACCGGCACATGCCAGACCTTGATGTTGGTATCCTGCCAATCCGGCTTTGCGCCTGGGTTCGATACTCGGGGATCGTTCCAGATCTCGTTTGGGCGCAGGGGCAGACCTTTCCGGAAAACAAAGCGTCTTGCGGTGGCGAGCAATTGAGTGAGGTTCTTTCCGCCGTGGAGGCGCAGACTCGCATCCTTGGGCTCGGGAACACCCTTCTTGATTCTCTCCTCCTTTTGCGTTGCAATCACGTCGGCCAAGGTGAGGATCATGCCTAGCAAGCCTCCCGCATTATGCCAGCTGATTTGACCAGTCATGAAGACGTCTCCCGTCTTGCTAAGAGCGACCTTGCGCTGCACCATGGCGCGTTGGGTACCCTCGGAGATGTTGCCAAAGACATATCGTTGGGTGTCGAAATGGAGGATCAGACTGGTTCCGGGCGTGTCGGCCGTCGGCGTCGTGACGATTTGAACGTAGCTCAACATGTTGCTGGCGTATCCTCTGAGGCTTCGCAAGAGCGCTTCGGGCGGCGTACTGTTGGGCTTGTGGGCGAGGAAGAACCAGGGTTTGATGTAGACGGCACGTCCTTTCAAATTACGCCACCTCGCTCGAGTCCACGCAGGCGCCGGTAGGACACTGAGGTTATCGCTAGATTCTCCCTTTTCGTATATGACACCCTCGGGTACAAACGCGCCTTGAAAGGGTGATCTTCTCTTGACCGGTCGTTTCGTCGGGAGTCTTGGTCGGAATGTTGACACTGAGGCAGACAGGCAGCGTCTTGCGTTGAGGAGGGGCAATTGGACCTTGACAAGTGGAGACCAGCTCGCGAATCTATAAAGAAATCTACCACTATGCATGAAGCTGTAAAAGAGTCGGCCGGGTGACTCAACGTGTTCGGGACATGGCTGCGTAGGATCGACACAATTGTTATGACATGTCTTGTCGCTAATTCATTGTGACTCTGACTCCCCATGCCTCAGGCTTTAGGTTAATCTAGAAATTATTTCTTATCGATAAGGGACCTGGCTGCTGGCTCTTGGGCACTGGGCGCGCGGGCGTCAAGGTACATTTAGGTGACCTACCCAACTGCCAGGGTACCTTGCAGCGTCCCTGCTGGGCTTGATTTAAGCTCCAATCTCCCCAGGCGGTCATGATCCGCTATGCAACCGAACTGATGGCCACGGCAAAGCGCGGGGTTGATAGGAACAACTCCTTGACATCGGATGGGACCTTCAAGCACTGGAGGAGGGAACATGCATACGTGCCTACAACTAAAGCGTACATCGCAAGTGTATATTACGACATACCTTTAGGTTATACCTTCCGCTCCCAGATTATAGATAAACTTTATTTCAATGAACACTGTTGCCTTCATACAACTTTGAACTTATTTTGTCGATAATCACTTCTTCATTTGCCTACAAGTGAATTTGGTCCAAGCCAAGTCGCATATTCTGTCAACGTCGGACTCTTCTTGTAGTGATTATATTTTCATTCAGGGCGAACTTCAGCAATCTTTCTTCTTGCCCTCGAATTTGCGCGCATCTCTTCGCAGTCATTGGATTGCGCCATTTGCACTTCGTTGAGGGGTCGCACAGGCAAGTTGCTGTTGGACTCCTAAACCTACGCATGTCATGAAATAGCAACTAATGTTTCCAAAAGTGCCTATAGCAACCGAACAAGCAGCAACCAAACCTCAACTGCATTTGGATTATCAAACCAGATCAATTCACTTCATTATGGGCTCCTTTGTCAAGTCCAATGAATTGGGGACTTTGAAGGGCGCCGAGGTGCGGGCAAAGGATTCCGGCAAGAGTATCTACTATTTCGGAGGTGTTCCGTACGCCCTGCCCCCGCTGGGTCCATGGCGCTTTCGGCGCCCCAGGCCTCTGCCCGGAGACCACCGCTACGATGGAGCCTTTGCCGGCAGGACACCCGTCTGCCCTCAACCAGAATGGCTCGGAACACGACATGAGTCGCTCTGGGGTGAGGACTGTCTCCGCGTGAATATCTATGTACCCGCGGAAAAGGCGCCGGCTGGTGGTTGGCCCGTCTTTTTCTATATCCATGGCGGCTTCTTGCAATTCGGATCCCCGAACATGGCGCCCGAAGCCCTTGCGCCGCTCCTGACCGAGACGGCGTTCCGAGGTATCATTGTGCAGCCGGGCTATCGGCTCAACGCCTTTGGTTTCCTCGCCAGCAAGGAACTACAAGCGGAAGCCGCCGCTGACGGCCAGGCGTCCGGGAATATGGGTTTCTGGGATCAGAGACTGGCGCTGGAGTGGACGCACAAGCACATTGGGGCGTTTGGCGGCAATGCCGGCAATATCACCGTCGGAGGGTACTCGGCGGGCTCGCATAGCACTTTTCAACAACTCGCGCATGAACTGTTCCATGTGCCGCCGGAGCAGGCCATCATCAAGCGCGCCATCATGTGGAGCAACAGCCCAGGCATTCAGCCAAAGGGCATTGAAGAGCAGCAAAAGCAGTTTGACGAGCTATTGTCCGTCCTCGGTATCCCCGACTCGCTTTCCGGGCCGAAAAAGTTGGAGAGATTGCGGCGCGTCCCGGCTCGCGACATTGTTGACGTTCAAGCCAAGATGAAAATCACCGAGTTCCGTGCAACGACAGATGACTCCTTTATATGTTCAGATCACATTGCGCATATCACCTCCGGGGAATTCACTCGTAGGATGAAGAGCCGCGGTATCAAGCTGATGAATGGCGAGTGTCGGGACGAGCACAATTTGTACCGGGCTTGGAGAACTTCCGAAGACTCGTACCAAGGCGTTTACGTCAGACTCTGCGCCGACTATCCCGAGATCGTGGTCGAAAAGACACTGCGTCACTACTGCGGGCGATCAAAGGCTCTTCCTCAGGGCTACAAAAGCTGGCAAGATCTGTTTGGCCATATTTATGCCGATCTGCAGGTGCATCTTCTAGAACGGGGATTTCACAACTCGCTTGCGCCTCTGTTGCAGCCCGGCATTGATCTTTTGCGATATAGGATCGAGTGGCGTGCTGCGTGTTCCCCGTACCCGCCCGAGTGGGAGGTCACGCATGCCACTGACATGGCCATTTGGTTCTGGTACCCAGGTTTGACTGAGCAGGAACAACAGATCCTGCGACCGTGGAACAAGGCATTTGCGCAATTCGTACAGGGAGGCGATGTGGAATGGGGTACAGCAGCACTGAATGAGATGAAGCGCCTTCGCCCTGATGGGCGGACTGATATTGTCCGTGTCGACGAGAGATGGGACGAGGGTGTACATGTCTGGAAATTACTGAACGGAGGCGACACGAATGCCAAGCTATAGAGGCTGGGAATTTCAAACATCACGAAAGAATCAAGCAAGCGTAGCATGGAATATGTAACATTGTATCAAATATGTACAGTCTGAAATTGAACGTCAACGGCTCTGCGTCAAGCAACGGCGAGAAGCTTCTTAGTGACCGTTGACTGGGCGTGCAGCAACTTATGACACGGTAATGGTGGCGCTTCCAGAAGAGTAGTAGCCCTCGGTGGCGACGATCTGGTAGTTGTGGGTGCCGAGAGTCATGCCCAGCTTGGACCAGGCCGTGAAGTGGTTCGAGGTGGTGACGGTGCCGCTGCTGCGCTTGCTCTGGCGGACGCTCCAGAATTGGGTGAAGGTGGCGGTGCCCTCGATGGAGGGGGCGTTGACGCGCTGGGCCGTGTAAATGTCGTAGGTTGCGCCGTCGCTGGTGACCTGGCCCTTGTAGGTGGCGCCGGTCGAAGGGTTGTACGTGCCGTACGACTCAACGATGTAATACTCGATCAGCGGCGAGGTGGTCCAGCCGTAGACGGAGAGGTAAGAGTTGCCGCTGGGGTTGTAGGATCCAGAGAAGGTAATGGCACTGGCCCAAGGTCAGTATGTGTAAGACGAGAGAGTTGATCATATTCAATAACTTACCGAGCGCTTCCAGTGCTCCAGCCCTTTCCACCGACAAAGTTTCCAGAGCCGTTCCAGGTCACCGAGTACTTGCCAGCGTCGCCGTTGGTGTAGGTCACGATGCTCTCATTGTCCGTCCAGAACGAGTAGTAGTAGCCTCCGCTGGTACCGGTCGAGCTGGCGGTTCTAGCGACAAGCTCACCAGGAGCCCGCACAGCAACGGAAGTCGGCGCACCAAGCACAGTGGAAACAGTGGCCGCAGCCGCGAGGAAAAGCGAAGTGAATGAGACCATTTTGGCAGTCTGTGAGCTCGAGGTGTGGATCGTTTTCGAACAGAGTTAAAAGGTTATTTGAGCCGCAAGTTGTCAAAACCCCAAACTAGTCATCGAAGTCATCATGCTCTATATATACCAAGACATAACGATGCCACGACCATGCCCCTTTCTTATTTTTGCTTTGGTAGCATTGAATGCGTACGCATTTCCCTTTAACCGGCAGTGGACTCCATTTTCACGAAGTATGGACGCGATGTTTGAAACTAATCGCCGGCGATGTAACCCTCGTCCGTAGTAAGACCCGGTACAATGGCAGGACGGGGAGGAATTCGCAGACAGAATCCCATCAATCCGGAGCCGCACCACGAGGAAACGGGAAATTTCAGTCCACATAGGACCACGCAAATCCAGGTCAGCCGCCCAATGCAGGCCGGAGGCAGGGATCGCATTGCCGAATTGGTGCAGTCAGGGGTCGAAAGATCTGGGGCATCGCTGCCCCAGATTGATTGACGGAGGCTCAGTCGACGTCCTGCATGATGCCCAGTACCACTGCCGTCACCCTTATGACCGTCATCTCGACCCGAAATGGTCATTTGGCGACGACAAAGGTCATGTATATACGTGCGGTGCTTGGCATGTTACCAACCGCTTGAACAATCTGGACCAAAATTTTGGAATTACAGGAAGTAATGGTGGTTTGGCGCGATCGGTGCTGATGCGACAAAGTTGGAGTTGGTAAGTCCCCGCTCTGCCTTAAAGGGTCAAGCCTTTTACGGATACCTCGGCGAGACGGAATGCTAACAGATCAAAGCGGAGTCTGTTCAGTCGACCCAAATAAAATACTGAATTCGTCGCTTCTTCTTCTTTTATTCCGTCAAAGATAGACTTGGAAATCGCCCACGTACAAATTCACTATTATTCGGTCGCCGCCGCTAACAACTTGTTGCACTCACCCGAATTCTGCGCGTCCTCGACGATTCACACAAAGCGACATATACCCAATGCCGTTGATCCGGAAATGCCGGGAGGGCAAAGCAACAAGATCAATAACCCTTGGAAAACTGGAGAATACACTATAGTCCACTCTTCGCGTTCTGCAAGAACATGTGATCGATTGCAATGGATTTCCATTAGTGGCATGATCACCAAGTGCGGTTCGCAGATCTAGACAGATTGCCATACAAGGAAGTCCAGCCTTGTGTTCCCGTTGCACAATCTTAAACATCCAACACGCGCAAGAGTCGAGTACTATGTACGATCATCGACTTGTCTAAAGCAATGATGCCCAAGAATATCATTATTAGAGCGCGACTAGCGTGAACACCAGATCGACTTGCCGAGGTGCGTCATGATAGCTCATGCTACTTGATTCGCCCCTCGTACTTGGAGGTCATGACTTTGAGCAAATGAGGTTCATTAGGCAGTCAGTCGTCAAAAAGGCATTTGCATACATCGACCCCTTGTTGTACTAGCACGCGTTGTAGGTCGGTGCTAGTATATCCACGAACAATCAACCACTCTCACCAGTAAAGGTATAGTAGAGGGAGTCGCGCCACTGAGATGCATTCCATGATCTGGGAGAAGTTTGAACCGTATGCCATTCAGAATGATCGGACTTAAGTAAAGGCAGAATATCGGCATGAAATGTAAGATTCAAGGCAACTAGATGAATCTTGCCGGAGAGACTTCCGATGGCTTCGATGCTAGTTTGTCTCTAGTCCACGTGGCTAGGCTGCTGCTTTATTGCCTCTCGATCTTTTATCGACAACACGGCATTGTCTTTGCAGTGATATTTGTAGAACTGCCGGATGAAAACCTACCGACGACGGTGTCCCGGATCCGACCCGAACCCGAATACTGCTGTACGAGCCATTCCCTTTGCCTCATCGAGTCATGAGGGATGGCGGCTAAGCAATGACCGCACCGTTTGCTTGGGTAATTTGGAAATGCATTGAGACGCTAAAGAGATGATCATCGCCTTAGTGATTATTTCCGTTCGCTGTTCCTGAAAGCCCCTTTGCGCTAAGGGCTGCCTGGTACTATTGAGCTTGACAGTCTACGCGTCGTGGTGTGTATGAATTAGTACAGGTGCAGTCGGCCGCCTGGATGCTCATTGGAGGCGGAATCGAGCCGCAAAGTGGCAGCTCTCCCTATGGTATCGAACTCTTCGCATAGTGCTGTTTAGTGTCGGAATAAAGTTCAGCGCCACTACCCTTAGAATGATGCGCTACAAGGTGTGTCGAGGAACCTTTGGGCATCCCTAGGGGCTGAGACGGATTGACGTTGATATATATCAGATTGAGCAAGACAGCTCCGTGGCGTTAAGCCCTGCTCGGGCAAACTTCCCAATGTGAATTCTTACTATCTTTAATACTACTTTTTTCGAGAAGAGTAATGTATCCATCTCTTGCGATTCTGCTCTTCTCATTATGGGCTTCATTATGCTCTGCGCAGGTCACCTACCATGATCTGCCATCATGTGCTGTAAGTAAATATACTTGAAGAGAAACATAGCATTCTAGAGCTCCATCTGGACCGGCGACTGATATCATACTAGCTCGACTGCTTTCAAAATAGCTACCCGAGTAATTCGTCCTCGCCCGCCTGCACTATCGATGCGCATTCAGACTTTGAACAAACATTTTCGCCATGCTTCTACTCTTCTTGCTCCGTATACGATGCCTTGACGGCGCTCAATGTGACGTCTATCATTTGTGACCAACCAGTGAGAGACATTTCGTGGGCGATTCGTGGTTTTGTCATCGCTTCGACCACCGTTGCTTCTGGTGTCATTGGCCTTCGAGTCCTCTACAAGATTAGAGGTCAAGCTGGAGGAATCGGATGGGATGACTACACCATTGTCATTGGCGTGGTGAGAGACAATCATGATATCAAACGATGGGACGTATCGCTAATATGTCGCGACAGGTCGTCACTTTGATTGCAGCAGTCGGACAATTTTTGAGTATGACATCCATCTCCAGTCCATTGGTGGATGCAAATGCTAACTGACATATCCAGCTGCCTGGTATGGCATGGGCCGCGATCAATGGAAAGTCCCAACCGAGCATGTCACCAAAGTCTATAAAGTGAGCAAAGCTTTCCAATTACGTCGTGCTTTCAAGTATACTAAGACATTCACAGTGTTTCTTTGTCTCTGCTGTAGGCTATAAGCTAGGCAATGCCGCAACACGTGTATCACTGTTATGCTTTTACCTACGCATTTTCGGAAAAGGCGCTGCCTATATCGTCATTTGGGTATGCATTGCCCTGACGATTATTGTTGGCATCGTGTTTGCCCTGGCCGATGCACTCCAGTGTAAGCCAGCACGGGCCTTTTGGGAGGGTTGGGATGGTGAGCTTTGGGGACAGTGCGGGAGTCTCGCTGCCATCTCCTGGGCACATTCGATTCTGAACATTGTCATGGATGTCGCGACCCTTGGTTTGGCTTTTTGGATCGTTCATAAATTGAACATGAACTGGCGAAAGAAGATTGCAGTGATTGCAATGTTTCTGCTCGGATCAGCGTAAGTACATTCTCCTCCCATCGGAACATCAGCAAAAGACTAACAGCACGTCTTATAGTATCACATTGGTCTCGTTTCTCCGCCTGCAAGCACTCCCGCCACTGTTCAATACGCGCAACCGAACCTGGAATCTGGCACCTGTCGCATACTGGTCAGCCATAGAAATGTTCTTTGGAATGGTCTGCGCATGTCTGCCTGCGCTCAAGAAATTGGGAGATGCGACGTGCGGCTCCGGCAGAACCAGTGCGCGTACAACTGGCTACGAACACCAGCCTCCTAGTTATCCCAGTCAGGGACACAGCAAAAATAGCAGAACGGATCCGACCATGACCTTTTCCGAATGGAATGACTTGGAAGCCCCCGCCAGTCGTGATGGCGGAGTCAGTGACACTGAGATGGCGACATTATCGGAGAGAAAGGAAGACGTTTTTGTTGTTGAGACACAAAAGACTTGGGATGCCACAAAGGCGAATAACTGAGCTAAACCATGACAATAAATATGAATTATATGATTATTCCGCAAGACAAAACGGTCCCTCCGATTGATTGAAACTGGATCGGGATGATTACATGAATTGAGCTGCGAACTGAAAGTTATAGTTAGGATGATCTCCCAATGATCTGCATATCCTGTTCTCGGTATTTTTTTTCATACCTCGAAGACCGCGAAACTTACTAGCATAGACGAAGTGCTTTCGAGTGAACTACCCTTTGTGGTCGCACCACCAAGGTCTGGCGCAGTATAAAAAAAAGTCGCCGTATAAAAATAGTCGCCGAGCTCGCGCTAAAACCGGAATCTTCTTAAAACGCCGATCTTGATGACATAGCTTCACATCGCTGTTACTATGAACGGCGGTTGCATGTATCAGTCTTCAGCATTACTTCAAAACTTTATGTGGAATTGGCGATTTGCGTGATGATCGCACCGGTCATCGCGACGGGGTCGCTGGTCCTGGTGGCCCCAGTATTATATATCTGAGATCGAGCCTGTAGTGTTGAAATGTCTCCGGGCTCCCAGTCGTCCGCTATTAGTGAATGGATATCGCCATTCAACGGCGACATGCTCGGAGACATCCCGAGTCCCAGCCACTGCTTCATCCATAGATAAAAGGATGACTCTTGCCCATACTCGACTAGATTAATACGCCTGCGCACCACGACATCTCCACCTAAAGCATCTTCGAACTCACACCCTCCGAGACTTGTATTGTACATACTTCAAATCCAAATTTATGATCATGGGAGAGCAACTTCAACATACTCTATGGCTGTAGCCAGAGGGTATGTACCCTCGACGAGTGATATACTGGCTCATGATGAAGGGGTTAGTGTCATCTTCTGGAGACATCAAAGCAGGCATAAGCAAAAAGACCAATTTACGCATCAGTATCATTCAGCTCGACATGAAGAAGGGATTTGTGTATGTCGATTCCGAGGACCCGGCGCCGAAAGGTGCGAGCACGCCCTGTCTTCGAATCACCAACACGACCACCAACACCACGCACTATATCCATGAAATCTCGGCCATCCTGTCCTACCTTGAGAGGACCTACTCAGACTGCGGCCCGTCCTTAGCACCTCTCGACCCATTGGGAGCCGCTCTGACTGAAGACCTCATCGGTGCCATTAACCTGGCCATCTGCGAGGGCGGCACCTATCTCAAGCACGCTGTGCCGCAGGCAACCATGTGGTCGATGCTCAAGAATGAAGAGCGCAGCCATGCCGCAGCGCTCAACGGCCAGGCGTTCATGGTCAAAGGTCTTGTCAAGGTGCAGCAGTGGGCCGAGGAGAGCTTGCGCGAGACGGGATGGCTGACGCCTGGAATTAACGGACCTGGAGTGGTTGACGCCAATCTTGCCGCTGCGCGACGATATCTCGAGCTGACTTATGGATGGGATATCTTTGAGAACGAACAGCTTGGTCCATTGGCGGAGTGGTACACCAGGTTTCGTGCTTTGCCGTGGTGGGACGAGCTTGAGGAAAGGGAAGATGTCCATCCGCGAGAAATGATGTTTGGCAAAGAGTGTCGCGAGGTCTAGCCCTTGCAGATGCGATCACTGCAAATACGTAGGAAATGTTGATAAAACAATCGATGCCCAGCTGGGACATTTAGGAGTAGCAGTGCTTCAGCGATTTGAGAATATGGAACCGTCTTAGAGGTGGGAGAATCACATGCAGGGGCGGGCTCGGCTGCAAAGTTGGCGTTGGTGAGATCCTTGAATGTAAGCCGCTAGGGCGAGTACAACACCAACGGTGTATACAGCCAATTCTCTTCGAATGTTAGGACCTGGCATTCTGGGCACGCATTTAAAAAAATCAATATTTGTTAATCAGCATTTCTGCGAACCGTTTGCTGTATCCGTCAGATAAGGCATCTTCCAGATGGCGCTACAAGCTCCTGTTGAGGCGCATGTCGCTGTCACTCCTTCGAAAAGCGACGGGAAACCCACATTCAGCAATGTTAAGTCGGTGCTCTGAGTCTTCTGGTTGAAATGACCTTTATTAACGATAACAAAGCACCCTTATTTCGAAAGAAGGTGTACGATCTGTGTTTGGCGGGGCTTTGGTAGGCCAGGCGATTTCGGCGGCCAGCTTGACCGTCCCAGCCGGCTTTCGAGTATACTCGTCGCAGTCGTCCTTCCTAGCACCAACGAATCCTTGCGAGAAGATCGCCTACCAAGTAGAATCGACAGCTAACAGTCGCGCCTACTCCACGAGGGTTGTGCATGCGATGCAAGGGAAGACATGTCTCAACATTGCCGTGATCTCTTTCCAGTCCACCACTGCCTTTCGCGGTCCTGTCCTGGAGTACACAACGCCTATACCTGATCTTGACGGACTTCTTCCGAAAAACATTCAAACGACGTCAATGCAGACGATGCAGACCACGTCGCTAGACAGGGACGTCCCGTTACTCCAGCTCAACAAGGACGAACGGCCTTTCGACTGGAGACCCATTGGAATGGAAATGACAGGCAAACCTGAAGAATTTCGAATCCGTTCTTTCGTTCGCTCGCCGCCAATGTCGAGCGCCGACCCCGCTGTGCATCTTGCTGCACTGGCGTACATGTCGGACGAATTCTCATTCGGACCGGCCTTGCTTGCGAACCCGAAGGCAGTAGGTAGAGGAATGCGAAATGTCGCCTTGGGTGCCAGCTTGATTCACAACATCACTCTCCACGATCCTAGGGTCAAGGTTGACGAGTGGTTAGTGTTGGAGCGAGAAACTTCCTGGGGCGCGGAGGGGCGTGTTCTGGTGCACCAAAGACTGTGGGCCCTGGACAGTGGGCGATTAGTGCTGTCTGGCATGCAGGAGGCCCTGATTCGGCTCAAAGGCCCGCAGCTATAACAAGCCAATAAACCATGTTCATATGAATATATTCAGGTACTCTTCTTCAAAAGGAGTAGCCGCAGCTTTGCCACTACATTTAATGACGGTCGAGCGATTTTGATATTGTCCTACCGTTCCAAAACTGCAGCGTTGAAAACACTTTGGTGGGATGCATGAGGTTGCATCGTACATGCATGTGGGTAACGGGGTTTATGCAGCATACTCGTTGGTTGTCTGGTTCACATGTCAGTGGCTCGATGTCAACACCAACAGCTTGCATCACTAGATTGATTCTACACATGAAACAAACCTCTGCGCACAGTTTGATCTAAGTCTGGGGTATGAGAGATCGTGACTCTCTAGATTGGTAATCTTAACTATTCCCTCCTTTTCATATTCTTGCAAATGGAGCTTCTTGGGACTTTTATGCACACTGTTGCATATATTTTCTATGGTTTGATCATCTATGTAAGCTAATTGGTCGCTTTGCGGACTACGCCGAATCCTAACATCATGCGAATTGTAGGGCTCTGCTCTCCTGGGCTATCGCTTGCTCCTTCATCCACTCAGGAACTATCCTGGTCCTTTGCTAGCAAAACTTACCGACGGTCGCAACGGGTACCACGCCTTACTCAGGGACCTGCATCTTGTCAGCAGGCAAGACCATCTCAAATTCGGCTCAGTTGTTCGACACGGGCCAAATAAGTTATTGTTCAATACTGCAAAGGCTTTGCAAGGCGAGTGCATATTCAGCATGCTGCAACTGATTTTGCCCTAACAACGAGAAGATATATATCACAATGACAGAGTTCTCAAATCACACGTATACACCACGACAGTGCAGTCGCCTGGTGTCTTCAACTCGTTCAATGTCATTGATCCCGAAGCGCACAAAACCAAGCGCAAGGTTGTCGGCCAAGTCATCAACGAAGGCGCCATGCGCAGATTTGAGCCGCAGATGCTCAAGCAGATTGACGTTTTTCTCAAATTGCTTCGTTCTGCCTGCGACGGACCCAAACCTGTAAACATGTCAACTCAGCTTGATTATCTCGCCTGCGACATAGTTGGTCTACTTTCGTTTGGCAGCCGCCTTCGGCTTCAGACCAACCACGAGAATCGGTTCATGATGAGAGGCATGTATTATGGAAACTATATCAGTAACACTCGAATGCAGTATTTCCGATTACATCAGTTACGATTGGCGCATGTCATTCGTTATCTGAACGGGACCTTCCTCGAGAGATACAAGAAATTCCTCGAAAGGATAATTACTCAGCGAGTCTCAGATGACAAACCTTCAACGCACGATCTGTACGCAGCTGCTATGCAAGTCAATGGCGAAGCAAGCGATCCCACAGAAGGTGTTCGCATGAGTGATATCTGGTCCGAGGCAGTCGTCTTCTTCCCCGCAGGTAAGCTCCAAGAGATTCTCCATTTAGTTGGTGCACTGCTCATAAATCTCCTTTAGGCGCCTTCTCTGTGTCTACGGCCATGAGTGCCCTGTTGTTCTACCTCGTGAGGGACAGACCGCGCACCAAACGATTGCAACAAGAGATTCGCTCAACATTCAAGACAGCGGAGGAAATCAAGAGTGGCCAAAAGCTTTCGAGCTGCTGTTACCTCCGAGCGTGTATCGATGAAGCGTTGCGCATTGCACCGCCAATACCTGGAACGCCGTGGCGAGAGGTTCCGCTTTCATGTCCTGAACCCCTGATTGTGGATGGCCACGTTGTTCCACCTGGAACGCAGATTGGCGTCAATACCTATGCAATTC
The DNA here is from genome assembly GCA_023628315.1 of Neopestalotiopsis sp. M2102B. Taxonomy (NCBI): domain Eukaryota; kingdom Fungi; phylum Ascomycota; class Sordariomycetes; order Amphisphaeriales; family Sporocadaceae; genus Neopestalotiopsis; species Neopestalotiopsis sp. M2102B. The sequence continues at coordinate 444,155 of JAMAKW010000012.1, read as the reverse complement.
ACCATAACGAAGAGTATTTCTCTGAGCCATACTCATTTGTTCCTGAGCGCTGGTTGGCATCAGAGACATCGGAGCAGCACTTGAAGGTGATGCGCGAAGCCTTTACACCCTTTTCAACCGGCACACGTGCGTGCACTGGAAAAGCCATGGCTTACCTGGAGACCAGTCTTGTCATGGCGAAACTGGTTTGGTATTTCGATTTCGAGTTGCCTGCGGGACCTTTGGGCAAGGTGGGCGGAGGGCAGCCCGGCAACACCAACGGGCGACACCTCCCAAATGAGTATCAGATTTACGATGTTCTTTCTGCAGCACATGACGGTCCATACTTGCTGTTTCGGTTGAGGGACGGCATCGACGATGACCTTTCTATTGATGGTCTGTCTCATGAATGAAACGGTCTCTTGGCCTCTCCAGGGGGGCGATTGACTGGTGCTGCAGTACCATCACTATAACATTGTTCGCAGAGTGTAGAGAATCACATTCATACATAGCCGCAGTCAGGGAAACGTTCTCATACATGAAACAACCCACAACGCGCGATGGGCGGATTATATAGAGCTGGGCTAATGAAACGTTGCTAAACCTCATTGATCTTCCACTGCCCCCAGTACTGCCCGTTAATGTCGAGCTTTCCTAGCTGATCACTCTGGAAATTGTCCATCGTCACCTTCTCCTTGTTGATGGTCCAATTATTGATCTCAATTGCCATCTTTCCTGACCCGAGGTCGTTGACGCCCCTGACGTAACTTTCTGCAACTTTGTAGACTGGGCTCAGTTCTTGTTGGAACTCGACGTTGCTGATCTTGAGATTATAACTCTGCAGAGGCGAAATCTTCAGTAGACCCGGGCAAGGACCTTCGCAGACCACGTTTGTGATGGATGCGGCGAGCTGCTTTGTGAATTCGTGCTTCTTTTGCTCCTCCTTCGGGGCATTCTCATCGATGTAGAAGGGCGAAGCTCCAATGATAGCAGCAGGTACGTAATCGTCATGGTTGTAGTACCGCGTATGGATCACCCACAGATTGTTGATGCTGAAATCGCTGACGTTCCTCAGATCCCACCCCATTTGAATGACTGGATCGTTGTGGACCTTCCACACCGTGACCCTATTAACGTCGACATTGCCGTGGTACGCCTTGATGGCATCGTCGTTGCAGTGGTAGAACACATCGCGCATAGTAGAGTAAGGATTCAGCTGCAGACCGTCGGTCTGGTAGTACCAGGCTCCAACCTGCTTGTAGTCCTGGATATCCGCGGAAATGAGTATCTCGTCATGCGGATCCTTCATATCCATTGAGTTGAACGGCGGAGCGGTAATCGTGGGCCCAGCGCAGTGCCATGTCTGTCCAGGAACAGGTAGCTTGTGCCACCACATGCGAAGACTTTCCCAATCATGCTTTTTGCCGTAGTACCCTTCTTTGGGGTTGGCTGTGTAGACGTAATGCTCTCCGGAAAGGACGCCATGGCCAGTGGCATAAAGGTGCTTGTTCTTTGTCGTGTATTCAATCGCACCTTTTACATATGCGCCTGGGTCGAGGTGCACCCAGTACGTATTTTCGTGCAAGCGCATGTGGTTCTGTCCAAGTCTTGGGCTCTGACCGTCCTGTGTCGAGTTCATCCAGTACACGCCAGGAGGAAAATAGAGAATAGGCTTGCTCCCCCAATCTCCCTCGTAGATCGGTCCAGGCTTCATGACTGTCGTGTTGCTGTCGGATATAGGAGGAGTCATCTCTGCCGTTGGGAAAGGGCTTGCGAATATGAGCAGCGCATTCCTGGGCTCCCTACCCACTAGGAGATGGCCGTCGCCTTGCTCGACGTATCGGGATCCATCGGAGAAGTACTCAATCATGTCATCATTGAACTCGACAGAGAATTTGAGGCCATCGGGATTGCGGGGCACACGAATGACAACGGCATCTGGCAGAACTTCAGCCTCGAGCTGCAATGTAGTAGGCCGGATGGTAACTTCATCAAGCTGAAGTCCGTTGTCAGGTGTGATCTTCACTTCGACATCGGCATCATACTCGAATTACGACCATGCCATACTGAGATTGGCATTGTACTCCAACTGACTGATACCATCGCCGTCGGGGCATTCCTCCTTGGTGAATTCCTGGGGGTTTTGCGAGTCGACCGGAGTTTTGAAAAAGCCATTACCAGCTCGGGGAATGGACTCGTAGACGAAACAGTCGTATCATGGTGCATCAATGGTGCCGGCTGGGGGCGTGGTGCGCACTTGAACATAGTATGCTTGAGATTGCCGTACCTTGTTCTCGTAGATACGGGTTCTCGTGCTGTCTTGGACTGCCCCGTCTTGCCACCATGTGTGCAGGAGGCGTGTTGATGCTGTCTGGATGCCGGGTGCCATATTTTTGGCAGTAAACTGGATACAAGGCAGTTCGATCAACAGTTGACGTTGTAAAAATGACGGGTCAAAGCTGAACTTTTCTTCACGCTGGCGTGGAAGCGCGACAAATGAAGCGGACGTCACACTAGCTTATATGAGACATTGTCCAGAATCAATCGTGCTGTAAACCTCACCTTCTCTGTATTTAGGGCGTGGTGTATTCGTGTAACCCAGTACATCCGGCTGGGGCGCAACTTTCAGCTGGGGGGCATCTAGCGCTATTGATGTCCAGCTAGCATTAGACTGCGCTATAGGCCTGGAATGTGGCATACTGTCACGATGCCCTGAACCCCAGAAAAGGGCGTCAGCCACGAGAACTCCCGCTCAGCTGAAAACAAGCGCTCTCCCATTGTCCGAAATGGTGATCGTTGGTTGCTAGACCCAAGACCTATGCAAGCTGAACTTCCCAATAGTCGGATCCACTGGCGGCCAGGCCCTGGTGACATTTCGCGGGCCGCTCCGCTGCAACTTACAGGCCCGCACTCACTGGGAAATTCCCATTAGAGACACTACTAAATCTAGGTACATAAGTTACCGTGCCCGCCATGAAAGACTGCTATAAAGGCGTAGTCAGCTATAGAAACCGCTCGTTTTTCTCGAACAACGGGACCAAAGGGCAATCAGTTCTTGCACATCTTTACAATGACCGCCGTAAATCCCAGAGTGAATGACCTGATCAAGGCGCTTAAGGACGCCAGGCCTTTCCCAGAGCACTTATATATCCAGCGATTACATGACCAAACGTTATTGGCTCCATCCATCAGCTTTTTGAAGGAGGCGCCTGCACCCTTAACCAACTACGGTACTGGAGGCCTGGGCTTCAACATCAACAATGAGGACCGCACTACATTAGCTACATTGATCACGAGACTGGCAAACCAGTCAGCAGCACTGGCCTTGGCAGGCATGACGGATGATAATGACCCCAAGGGACTGCGGGGGTCTATAAACAAAGTCAGTGTAGCAGATCCCTATTACGTGCAGCAGTCGTGCTAACCTGGGCCATGTAGGACAAGGCATACGCCAATATGCAAGACAGCGTCTGTCGACTCATGCAAGCCTGCTATGCAGATCACCTGGGTACAGAGCTTGGCAGGAGTGGAATTCGAGGCCTGGACTATCACAAAGGGGATGTGGCATTTCTGCAAGCCTTCAAGACCAGACTGGGTGATTCTGACTTTTAAAAAAGCGATGATCTCCTGCATACCGATTTCAGCATGCACATGATGTTTGTTGCCAACTATCTTTTAAACGACTACGAAGTCCTGCCATGCTTCCCTGGTCAAATGTGGTCTAGGGAGTTTGGAAACCTGATGGGCAGGATTCTGGCCTTCCACCTCGACAAGACCGATGCTGAAAAGAGCCACACCATGCGCGGTGCAGCAAAAGCTGCAGCCGTCAATCTTGTAGTAAGAAGCGAGAGGGAGAAGATACGACCGGTCCGCTTTGAGGATGCCTACCTACCATTTCAAACACCATTGGTCGAAGAATCGACAACATTGCCGCCTTCCAGTCTGGACAAAGTCAAGAATGTGACACTATCTCAGACGGGATCCGCGGACTGGGCTAGTACAGGCTACATATTCGCTGCATTGTGGGAAAGACAGCTGGAAGATTGGAAGCGTGCCATGGCTACCGCTACAAATGAGCAAGTGTCTACCACGGAAACGAGAAACGTTGCCGGAATAGCGTCGCGCGAAGCACCGCCGATGCCCATGTTCCTGCACGAACAAACAACCTGGACGGGGAAGAAGGTGCAGGACTGGCTGAACTCAAGTATGCCCATTACACGGAATCTTTAATTTTTGAGCCCATAAGCTGACTTCAAAAGTCTGCAAGAACGATGACGCCAAGGATTTCGTGACCGAGTCGAGCAAAAACATCAAGGATGTCAAGACCTGGAACGAGGCAGGCGCAGCGAGCTGCTTCATCGCTGGCACACAGATCATCACAGTATCTGGCAGCGTTTTCATCGAGCAGCTGGCCGAAAATGACAGGATTCTCACCCGGGGGTCTCCTGACCAGTGGGGCATCGTCTCGGACGAGAAGGTCGTGACGCCCGTGGAGAGCCCGGTACTCTACGGCTTCAGTAAGTTGCCCGCACACTACCGGTCTCGTAGCCCTCTAGCTAATATGAACTTTAGATGGCGGAGGGAATTTCTTCACTGCTGGACACGTGTTTTACACAACCACAGGCTTGAGAGCAATCGATCCTAGCCGCGCTACGCAAGAAAACCCTTGGATGCAACCTGGAAAGCTGGATATTGGTCATAACCTACTGCGTTGGAATGCGGAAAGCAAACAATACGATCTTGTTCCCATTCAAAATCTGCACTGTGCGCAGAGGTCAGACGTTACCGAGGTTTATGGCGTCCACCTGCGGGAGGGACTACGATCATATCATGCGAATGGATATCTTGTAGCGGTAAACTACCCAGAGGTGAGTCTGTACGTCTGCCTGACATATGGCGCGCTCTAATTGTCTTTCTAGATAACCATCAAGTCCATAGCCAGGATACTGGCATCACTGAGCTCCCAGGAGCAGACACAGTGCCTGCTTGCATTGCAAGGACTAAGTCCCGTTTTGAAACGATTCGGCATTAACGATGCTGGAGATGCTCTAAAAAGCCAGCTAAAGTCTAGTCGAGAGCAACAAGACTTGGACCTACTCGCATTACTCCCAAACAAGAACACCATCTAATATATACAAAGCACTTTACGCGCTATTGTTATATGAAGTCCTTTGATCTAGGCCAGTTGGGTTGGACTATACCCGTCGATTTGTTGTCCGATTAGCTAGAATCAACCATTGCATTTCAATTTGACTAGGACTTGGGTCTCACAAGGAACTATGTTAAAAATATCTCATTTCAAAGCTGGCTGTGGATTGACTGAGTCACAGAAGCGACCAGTGCGATCAATATTTCTCTCAGCGTTGCATATCTTGCAACTCGATACTGCCTCTCTGCTGCGACCCAGTGCCAGTCGACCTACTAGAACTTGCCTCCATCTGTTGACTTCTCGTTTCGGATCTGATAGCAACCTCTTCGATCTTGACAATGTTTCTCCGGCCTTCCGACGCTGGAGGGTAGGTTACTCTCCGTTTATCCCTGCTTTCTCGCCGACCCTCTTCCGCCACTCCCGAATGGCGACCATGCGCCCCACTGGTACACATGGTGGTGCACCCCGTGTCGTGAGACTCGGCCCGTATGCTCTTGAGAAACGTGCCATCTGCGGCGGAGCGATGGTATGCGCTGTTATTGACGTTGCTACTGTGGCTCTGCCGTACTGTGACTATTCTTCGCAAGAAGACTCGAAGGACGGGGATCGAGGCCGCCATGATGGTTGTCGCGATCTCAGCTGCTGTCCAAATCATCACGTTGGCTGAGAGATAGGTGGTGTCGTGCGATACGAGAAGAGGGATTGTGAGGCAGCGCACAACTGAAGTTATTCCAGCACTATCAAGGTCATGGTGGTCAGTGTGGTGCGCTAACGAGTATACATCGCAGACTTATGAAGCGTGACTCACAAGAAACCCAAGCTCATGCAGATGGCAATGCCAATCTTTTCTTTCGTCTTGATATTTAATCCCATGATAATCGGCCATGGGATAAGGGCAAGGATCCAATCCATTGCGGCCGAGTATGCTGCGCCAAACACGCTAAAGTGTATGGAAATCCGAATGTCGAAGAAACAACTACCATGGACATGCGGGTTCCATGCAAGCTCGCTTGGATAACATCGCGCGTACGGCAAGACGGCGTTGGCGCATAGCACAGATGTCATGGTAATAATGATGAACCATATAGTGACCTTGGTCCAACCGCTCGTTAGCCGGAGTAGTGAGAGCGCAAATGATGCTTTGGAGCAAGCGGCGCCAACGAGCGTCAAGGCGCTGGTGATGTCGGTCACTTTGACGAGCTCCCAGATATTATCCACCGGCACATCCTCGATGTGTCTACCGAAGCCCAGTGTAACCGCATAGGTCGATAAGCCCACGGCTGTTACTAGCAATAGCTGCAAGTATGTCAGAATACCTACATACATACACGTGACTGTCGAGAAAAGCTGCTTACCCACGAAATCAAAAGAACATAGTCATCCCACCATAGCTTGCTTTGGGTCGACCTGACATAGAGACGAACGCCGAGAAAGACTGCTGTGACGGCGGTCAATGACCAGCATACGCCATCGATTTTCGGACCAAGATCGTCACTCTCCCCTCTGGCGATAAGGGTAGACATGCTTGATGATGATTGAAAACCAACAAGTGTCACCCATGCGTAAGCTACATGGACGGCTGGCTGAGCGCGAAAGAGAGCAGTAGCAATGCCGCCTTACCACGTGTCGCAAGTGTCAGTTCAACTTGTTCGCATGCGAGGCAGATCTTGATATGATATGGGAGACGAAAGACCCATGCTTAGTTGTGGTGACAATAGTGGACCAAAGTCTGTCTCCAAGGTCAGAGCCCGGTCTGTAGGCCCTTCTCGGAAATGTGTCACGTTGTGGAGAATTATAGCCGCTCCGAGCCTGCAACTTTTTCTACTCGAGCAATCAATGTTGAAACCAATGTCGATATCCGAGTCCTCAAAGCAAAGCATACCATGCCAAACGAATGGCATTCCTCAATACTCTCGACTCTTGGGCGCACCCTCAAATTATGGCTGACGGGCACGTAACCCCTTGTACCGATCGTGAAAGTTTCCTAAAGAGGCGACAGAACGACTCCATTGTACTTTGGGCCCAGAGTTCCTGTCACGAGTTGAAAGGTCAAGAGTTCCACTTTGACCTCCAGATCTTTGCCGTGCCTGGCAAGGGCTCTCCGATTGTTACAGTCATACCGCTTTGCCCATTATGAACCGTTGCTGGATCCTCGCGGGCTTACTGACACGGACCACAGCTTAAAAAGTAGACTTTGGACAAGGCGGAAATGAGAAACGGGAAGATTCATGATCTGGTATGAGAGTGGGCGGTTGTAACCAACCGTGATCGGCGCACCCGTGGTGGATGTCCCACCATCGTGAAGTCTTTCAACGAGCCTTTGATCTGTCTCATATTTTGATTTTTGAATCGACTTCCACGAGCTCGCAAGTACAATTGAGTTGTCGATCAGGCGTCTGACAAAACTGAGCAATAATTCCAGATCTGAATTCCTCATATGAAACCATTCTTGCCATCACACGAGATCAGCATACAAACAAAATCGAACAACGCCTCTTGTCAGAGGCCAATGATGGTACAGGCATGCCGTATTCGGGTATCGCAGAACCGCATTCGGAGGATCCGGGTCATTCTGTGCTGGGACAGAAAACATTGGAGTACAAATCTTCGCACCTCAATCTTGCGCCCTTCCGCGATCAAGGCAGCTCAAGCAAGATCCTGGGTTGTGAATCCATCATTGATCTTATCAAGTGGAGCGACTGGGCCAATTCGGGGTCTTCAATCCAGCCGTTTGGGTTATCTGATCCTGCAGGCTCGAAAATCTTATTGCTTGGCTCCCCGCTAGCTGCAGGGTGGCGTCCGTGCTTTGCAAACCACAGTAGGTGCGAAAGGTGCGTTATTCTCGATCGTCACGATCTATTCAGGGCTTCGTTCACTCAAAATGGAGGCATCTGAGTCTTCTTATCCAAAATGCAAGGATTGGCTGCCCAAAATCTCAATAAAAATGCAAAGAAAGTGGTGCTGCCGCGTGTCGTAGGGAAGTTTTTGTTGCTGATCTTTCGGCAGTCATGTCGATCAGTGAAAGAAAAGGTGGAACGAGACGCAAATTTGGTGGTTACGGCAGTCAGTGGGCGTCAACCACCAGCCCACCTCAGTGCGCCGAGCATCGATGTCGGCTCCGACCATTTGGCGCCGACAACGCCTTCATGGTAAAAGAAGCTGAGTGCGAGGACTGCCAAATTGACAAAAGAAATTGGAGTTCTGAGATGTCCGATCTCAACTTTCGAAGCCTGAAATCATAAACTCAGCAGTCGAGGCGGGCGCATCCGCAATTTGACATTGGCGCAGCAGCTGGCGGTAATCGCGCAGAAGAGGGCCAGTAGCTCCCACTAGAGCCCAGGCAGCGCCCCTCCCCCAAGCGTCCGAAAAACACCCCGTCAGGTTCATCATCCCAACTGAAAGATAGTGCGCTGTGCATTCATTGTTCCTGCACATGCCTGGGCGTAACATTGACGATGATTTCCATTTTTTTCCCATTTGGTCACTAAATTCTTAGACAAGTGAAATGCTCTGCATCGGCCAATCTGCTAGACCATCCTCACATTTTGGACCGAGAAACAGGCCAGCCCGTACATACGATTCTGGAGATTGTGTAGTCTCAAACCCACCGTCCCCACGCTGACTGGCCGATTGCTCAGCTGCGTTGTCGTCTCCTCTGAGCTGATGCGACCGTTCTTTCTCTTGTAGTATGAGACCTATCCATCGATGACCATGCTTGCTTGTAGTGTATGCCCATTGAGTGACCACCATGAACAAGAATTCTCTACCAGCTCGCCAAGATCTGCTCAAGTCTCTGGAATCGAAAAGCAAGTCATACATGCGAAGCGTCGCCTTTGAAGATAGTCGCCGTGCTCGGGCTTTGACCAGCATCAGTCGGGGCCTGAATAGCTCATCACCACCCGAATTCCATATGGTCGGCCACGTTTCAATAGCACCTTTTTCGATCCTCAATATTTGCAAGTCTGTGGGCTCGACGTCCTGGTAGGGGGGAATAGACGAAATCAACCGATATGATTTCCGCCCTGCGCGATTAGCCCAGCTCCAAGATGCGATGTCAGGACCACTTGGTGGGTAGTCTTTGTACTCCATAGCCTTTCTGTTGGTCCATAGCAGACTTCTGTGGATATCGTCGGCTCGTATGCCCAGGTGATAATGCTGTTCAACTGCCTCTATGGTTTCGTTTGATATGGTTGGAACAATGGCATTTACTGCCTCAGCAATGGCTTCAGTTGCCGGTAATATATTGTCTACGTATGTCAACTTTCCGCTGCTGATCATTTCAACGTACCTATACCATTCGGAATACAGGAATCGCTTGCTGGCCTGTGATTTTCCCCCAATGACAGAAGAATACTTGGAATGAACAGCATGGTGGAGAGAAGGTAAGTTCCTGTAAACAGGCGCTTGTGTTTTCGCGGACGCTGTACTTATGAGAAGCGTGGCGCAATTCCACAACGAATGGTCAGAATTGAAGAAGAGAAGCCTGCCCGTAAGCAGAGCTTCGTGGACTCTCCAGGTACGGTCCAAAACTGCCTTGTACATGACATCGTTCGATGTCGGGAAAGGCTCTCGCAGAGACAGGCTGAAAGGGGCTTTACTGCTCGAGAGCCGGGCTTGAAATCGAGCGATGTGATCTCCAGATATCCGTTTGCCCATAAGAGTATCCTGAGCACTCGTCCCATTAGAGGCGATGACGAGATCTGCAGCCGTAATTATGCCGGCCATCGTTGACAATTGTCTTTCTATTTCATCTCTCGAGTCCTGTACTATGCAGAGAGCGTCAATGAAGAGGTACCTGTATCCCAGGAAGCTGCAGGTAGCAATTGTGTCTCTGAATAATTGCGGCAGATTTTCCAAACACAAGCCAACATTGCTACGTTGAACAACATTGTCAGTCATCGTAACGGGTATGTGAGTGGATTTGCCCCATGTGAATGATAGAGAAACATATCTGCACTGATCAGGTTCTATGTCTCGGCAAGAAACCAGGCGAAGCGCGAATGGGCCTTCTTTTCCGGTAATTTCGAGTAATCGAGCTGATGGGGGTGGATGAGACGTAGTATTGCAGTTCGGATGCGTTTCGCGACAGCTGTCAAGCCATTGTTTGACTGTCTTCATACTAGTCTCGAACTTTTGTGTAGATCGGCCGACCATGAACGACAGGTCAGCCATTGTCGACAAATCTACATGTTCATCGGATTAGTGCTATTTCATGAGTTAACAGGACCAGAACTTACCGACGCCATCGACACAAAACTCAAGCTGACCCACCAGCGTGCGACCATGGTATACCGACAGGAAATCTTGGATCGCCAAGCCATTTTTGGAGTCAGCAGCAAGAGCAACACTAACAGTGATGTCTGTGGACTCCGCCTCAGAACTATAGACAGCTTCTTTTGCGTAGGCTTGTTCCCGTATTGAGGTGCACAAATACCGACATAGACTGCAACTGTCGGCGGATCTCTCAAGGGCTGTGATTGAGGGGCAGTGCGGATATCTGAGCCCTTGCCGGGACCCTTCAAGCCACTCCTCGATATTACAGTATCGGCACGTTGAGGTAGATTCAATATAGATCCTTGGACGTGCTAAAATGCGGGCTTCGCTGGAATGACTTTGGTTCTTGTCGACCAAAGTCTGATCCGACGCTGCATGGCCATTGAGCATGGCGGTAAATTCGAAATGCTGAAACTCACGGGAAACATCCGATGCAGTCCTGTTGACCAAGTCCTTCTGGCTTGTGCTAGCACCCGCACTAATGAGCGCTCGGCCAATGTCGACCGCATTGCAGAGCGCTGAAGTATGTAACGGAGTGCTTCCAGTCCCATCTGGAGCATCAAGTCCCCAGATGAACTGCGAGGCGGCTCTCACGATGTTTTCCTGGCCAAAAAGAATTGCCACGTGAAGAGGTGTCAAGCCCAGCTCGTTTTGTTCATTGAAGCTTGATCCAGCATGAATCAACGCTATAAATAGGGTTTCGAATCCACGAGAGGCGGCTACATGCAAGGGAGTGTCGCCACTGAAGTTTCTCTTGTTCACAAGAGGGGATGACTGTTGGAAAAGGGTGTGCACCTGAAGTATCAATTCAACGTCGTCTCGGCTCCCGTTCAACACAGCATCGTGTAATATGGTATTCCCCAGACAGTCACATTCTTGGAGATCGTTCCGAAGGGCAATCTTGAGTTTGACATCGTCTGCTTCGAAGTGCATCAGTAGCTTGTCGGAAGTAAGAAGCAGATCCAGCTCCGGTGAAGTCTTAGCAACGCGAGCGTGAATTGGCCAGAGCTTCGAGAGATAGTCAGCCAGCGAAGTGCTATCTCTTCCTTCAAATTGACCAGATAGCGTTCTAATACTGAAAACTGCCGCTTCCAGGTGCTGCTGAGGCGGGTTGAACTCTTCAGCTCTGGTCTTCTCAAAATACTGCCGGACAGACAGATGTGCCAGTCGAACGATGCCTTCTTTAGTAGTTGTGATGAAATTAGCGCAGTATGTTAAAAGGTCTTCTTCAGAAACTGGATCTATGTCCGAGAATTCGTTGGGTAATGTGGTTTTTGAATCGTCGTCCCCGTCCTTGGCGTCATCAATTTTCGCTTGGGACACAACAAGCGAGGAGGACACCACCGTTATCAATTCTGCCACGTCAAAGGGACGGAAAGCGCACAAGACCCATTTCATAGTGACGTTCACAATTTGCCGTCGGGATACTTCATATTCCTCACCAAGAGCATCGCGGTAGATTTGGTCATAGGCCAGGAACAGTCGATCTACGGCTGGCGCGCGAGATCTTTCTAACATACGGAGTCGCCCCTCGAAATCCGCCGGTCTGACTCTGGAACCTTGTCGCCGAGATTGGGGCAGAAATATCTCCAGCTCCAAAGCGACCCAACGAAACCTGATTTTACTTAGCACCATAAAAATTGCACAAGATGGCCGAGCAGGCCAGAGAATACTCACACGCCATCAGACCATGTTTTTAGAGCCGTTTTCAGTCTCTCGGCTTGACTTTCGGTAATTCCACTACGGCTCCACCTTTTCTGTGTCTCATTTTCAATGAAACTTGAAACATCGGTGGCGTTTTGGGAAGATATTGGAAGTATCATAACTTCGCGAAATATGTACATGATGTCGATGCCGAATCGGCTCGAAAAGAAGACACGTAGCTTTTTCCCAGGTACGTGGATGGCGTCAAGGCTTTCAAGGAAATTTTCATAATCGGAGAGTTCGTCCAGAGCATCGAATACGAGGGTTACTTGTTCATCCCTCGAATTGAAAACCTCGCGAAGCAGTCCTAGAGTGGCGTCGAGGTCGAGTTCGCTCTGGCCGGGCCCTTGATTAATGCTCTTGCGGAATGCTTCCAAGACAGGCTCTGCAATGCTTCCATCAGATAGCAGGGCACATTGGGCGAGTATGGAACGAAATATGTTCGTAGTATCGTTTCGAATGGTGTTGACAGGATCCCAAGACGATGAAGTAGCTGAACAGTAGTTGAACGCCAGTTGGCCGTCTGCGCGGCCCATCAGGTGTTCCAAAACCATGGATACCAACGAACTTTTCCCGGTTCCTACCACTCCCTGGAGCAAAAGTTTCGTCGAAGAGCCTTTCAGCCATGACTGAAAGTCTTTGTCATCTCTAAGGAGCCACTGGCCTGACCCAACATAGTCATCTCCCAGTCGCCGACGGATTTCTGTGTGATCTTGAACTGCATTTATGGTTGAAATCCATTCGATTACTTGTTCATTTTGAGTTCTTCTCACAAATGATTCGTCTTTTCTTGATTTCATCAAGCTTGCGTTCTGGTATAAAAGGTCTTCCAGGGATCGAAAACTTGTCTGCTGTAGCCGTATTGCGAGGCCATTGATGGGAACATGACAAAGGCCCTCCGCCTTTTTCACGTCATTGAGCGCATCCTGCCACTTCGACCCGGGGTAAAGATTTCGCCCTAGTCGTTTTATGGTGCTCACTGCAAAGTGTTGTGCAGCCAGAGCCTGGTACTCGAGTATGTTCACATACAGATTTAGCACTTCTTCTTGGAAACCATCTCTTGTTACAGAGTTGGCAAGAAACTCTTGCTCAGCAGTGTTATAGCTGCTCAAAATACAAGCCACGTCTTTGAGACCGTCTATAGCAGCGTGCATCTCGGAGAATTCTCTCGTAACGAACTGTGATCATTGGATGGTCAGCAGGGCTTTGGTCTAGAGTACTCCCAGCTACGGACTCACTGGAAGGATAATGGATACGAACGACCATGGTATAGAAACAAATGCTGGAGCAAAATTCATGCCTGCTGCAATGATAGGACTCGCGCTTTGAACAGTGGACAAGATACTCTCAATCGTATCTCTCACTTTCACCTTTTTGTCGAACCAATGAATCGTCCACTGCTTATTCTCCATGCGCATTTTTTGGGTGGACACAACTTTAGCAATCGCGGCACTAGAAAATAGATCTAGATCTTGAGATAGATCGGCGTCATCCTTGATGATGAATTCCAAATTCAATAGCAAGTCGGGCTTGTCCGCCTGTAGAGTCTTGTACGCCTTCTCCCACAGCGCAGCTCTAGCCTCAGTAACGGCGGCGGGTGAGTAAACATTTTGAACTCCTACAGGCACTAGGGTCAGGCTCTGAGGTGGTGGTCCACCCGACTCTGGCTGCCTCAGATTGCTAGCGGGAGGGTTGGCATCCAAATGCTTTCGCTGAGTCGAGACCTGAGCAATAGCGACTGCACTTTCATGGTCTCCTTGGTCGGAGCCCGCTTGTTCTCCTGGGCTCCTGGGATTGAGCAAGCTCGACGATGCCGTGGGCAAGTCGGTGGTTTCTTGATGATGATTAGTTTGAATATAGCAGCGGGGAGCGAGAAGTGCTGAAGTCAGCAGTTCCTACCTGGCTTGCCCCGCTCTTCAGACTTTTGCCGTCTGAAGAGCTTCTTGATGCTCTTCCGCATACTGAAATGACTATTCCTATGTTTTTACACCCAAACTTGCGATGACTTTGCAGCAAGATTTCGGATTCGTGGTGACTTTGCGCGCTGGAAAGCGACTCCGGAGTCCAGCGTTGGTAGTGGGGAGGTGGGGTAAGATGGTTGGGCAGTAGGCACCCTCCTGCATCCCATCAGCTTTGCTGGCGGCTCGGCTGCGAATTTATGCATGCAATCTGCAGGGAATATCTTCACGCGTTCCTCTCATACTTGGGTGCGGTGAGCTCTTGCAGGTCGCATTCATTCAAGACGCGAAACCGTCCACTTACTTTGCCCAATCGAAGCATATTGCGCGGCGCTGTTTCACAGTCTGCAAAGGAAGACACGCAGGTTCGCGGCCAGGCACTAACCGCGATATCGTCCCTAACAGGGCCCCCAAAATTCTGTCTGTGGAGCTTGTACTGGAACACACTACGCTTCCGCTGTCCACTGGGCATTCAATTTTGCAACATGCGAAGCGCAGGAGCCAGTCGCATCGCTGGTGAAATGAAATGGCATGTGTACCGCTATCCTCAGAAGCCCGGAACCTTGATGTCACTGGGTAGCATCTTGACGCGACCAGATGACCTCGAATCGTCGCTCAACTACATAAAGGGGATGGAGCCTTTTCTACCAGACCAGATTTGCGACCAGACCGATGCAGTTCAGAGAGTGGTCAAATCCGAGCTTAAAAATCTCTTCGGAGGCCGGCTCAGCGCAGTCCTCCCCATCAACCCCGTCGTTGGTGCCGGCGGCGGGGTCGAGGGACAATGGACGGAGGATCATGCCGTCGATGCCGAAATTACGGGCATATCCGCTCGATCTGTTTTGCCGCAAGCGGCTAGAGATTGGGTCGAGAGTCAATTGACGCTGCCAAGCATTGAGCGGTACATCAAGAATTGGAGTTTCCACAAATCTCTGTATGTCATTGTGGGAGTGGCCACGTGCAAGAGCATATCCGTCACGGAATCAAAAGGGTTTTCTAGGAGTGCTTCCATAGGCGGAGAGGCACAAGTCGCTCTGGCTGGGATCAACGCGGAAGCCGGGCTATCGGCAAGCAAAGAAAAGGAAAGAGGCTCCAGCGTAGAAATTGAACAGGAATGTGACTTTGCCTATCGAGTCAGAGAGTTTGTCTACTCCAGGCGGAGAAAACAGCTCAAAGGATCTTCTCGAGACGTTATAGGCGGTGCCATGTTCAATTTTGACAATGAGTTTGACTTTGACGGCCAGTATAACTCGATTGATCTCGGGGCTTACCAGGCGGTCAGGCACGACCCGATGATGCGACATGATCGAATTGACAGATTAGGTTCAGATCTTCGAACTCGGGCGGAAAGTGACGATATTCCTGTTCTTGATTATATCAATGATCATGATCAAGACTTTGATAAAGACACAATTTTCATCACCTAGACGGTGCATGCAAAACCGCCAGGTCTCCGTGGGCATGATTGAACTAGTCAATTCTGTGTTCAAAATCAAAGGTCATTAAGTCAACGGCGAAATCGGGCGCCACAGAACACGATCAATCGAGACATGATTCAAAAATACTGTATATACTACGTTTTCAAACCTGAAAGTTCCAAGGAGATCGTCATGTTCTTTCTTTGTGTATGGAATAGTGGAGACATCCCACAGCATGCTTCCATTCCTCTCTCCTGCACTTATTGGCCTCCCTGAATCAATCTCTTTTCGCTGCCCTCGAATCCTTGTACGGCGCATACACGGTAACCTTGTGACCTGCCATATCTTCTATACATGTTCCCCGCTCACTGTAGGGCTCCAGGTTATCTGGCAGTTCCTCGTCTATGTTAGTGGGCCTGTATCTATGACGAGATTCGCGTCGCGTTGGTGGTGCAGCATGAGTGGACGGCAAATCTGGCTCTCGAGTCGATGCTGAGACTGCTTGGCTATGTGAGGGACGCCGCGAAGAGGGTTGAGATCTCGACTTCGGCGCAGAGTCCCTGCTCGTTGTATACGGATCTGGCTCCACCGAAGAGCCTCGGTTCAGTAATCCGAAAGAAGAAAAGAAACTTCCTCGATGTTTGGGCTTAACAGCATTATTCGTCAGAGAGGGTGAAGGCGCCGTATGGTGACGTCTGCGGTCGTGGGAATGTCCACCTTCGTACGTTGTTACAGTAATTATGCCTCTGCGATCATCATCCGTATGTGCCTTTCTTAGCCCTCGAGAATGTCTTTCGGGACTGCCGCGAGGGCTCTGCTGTGGACTCTCTCGTGGACTCTCATGGAATGGCATTAGGGGCGCCGTCAGTAGACCCCGAGACGTCTTGGGGCTTTCGCCTTGATCATAAGCAAGAATAGTAGCCTCACAGATAAGGACATCTTCTTTTTTTGTCTTTCCGACACGGTAGATTGAAGGGTAGAGGCACTGAAAAATTCCGCCAATATCCTCTTTGTCAATGGGTCTCCACTTGACCATATCTTGGAGCTTCCAGGATGATGCTTTAGAGTCGACACGTCTATCACCGCGCCTGACGTTTGGGGTTGCAAGCTCGTAATTGAAAGAAGAGCATGTCATTCGCTGATGTAAGTCCAAAGCCGGCTCGAAGATGTCGCTCTCAAGTGCCTGAACGTGGTGATTTCGCACGGGTATATTGTTCTTGAGTATCGTGAGAACAAGGTTGTCCAACTTGTGAAAAATGTCATTTTTGGCGTTCTCCTGTTGATCATGGAATTTCTTTGTCTTTGTATAGGCATTCATGGTCTCCGATTTCCATTGGCTGGCGCGGGATCCTTCGTCTGTAGATTGTCAGCAATAGATACTCCTCATGTGGTAGCGTTTCTCAATACACATACCGTCATCGCCATCCTCGATATCCATGGCTTCAATAATACTTGTAAAGATATCACCAGTCTCCAAGCTCACTCCAACTGGGTACTCCCTGCTAAAAATATATCTTTCTAGACATGTCCAGATACCGCGGCAAAAGACCACGTCTATGCACGTGTTGAGGCGGCCGAGCCACACCATCCACATACGACTTTGGCCATTATCGGAACCATCGAAGATCCCAAATTGTTTCAGAGCCAATCGAAGGTGCTCATTATCCTCATCATCCTCGGAATCTTCATCTTGTGGTGCGAATGCTGCGGTGAACATTCTCCTGTAGTCCTTATCACTACCTTTCAGTTCTTTGTCAATGGCCCCTGCCCAGTCCTGGATGGCACGCTGCAAACTCTCAAAGCCATCTCTGATCTCTGTTTCTGTGATCTGGTTCGGCGTTGCTCGAAGTTTTATGATAGTAGCCATCGCACTATCCAATTGCTGTCGGAGATCAGCTTGCTCATCCATCTCAAGCCCTTCCATGTCAGAAGCTTCGACCTCGACTTCGACTTCAATTTCGGACTCCATAGCTGGCGGATAAGTTTTTGCCACAAGTTTTAATGCAAACAGGAGAAGATGTCTTTGAATAGTGAATAAAACTTCAAGTCAACTTGCAGAATTGGTGTTGGAGGATCAAATTTAGGGTCTGAATTTACATTGTGCTGGGGCAAAGCAGCTGTTATGGTGCCCAACGTAAGAATGAGGCAAAATGCGGGCAACCCTCCCGATCCAATGAAAGGGAAAGTTACAAAGTCATCAGACTGAAATACAAGAGCAGTGGTCTCGGGGTTTCATCGGACCGGGGTTTGGAGTGGGTGTGCATCCCAAGATTGTCACAGATCCAGCAGCGACAGTGTCTTTGGGCAAGCTGGGTAGTACTGAAGTCAGCCGTCATACGTAAGAATGTCATTCCGCCACCCCTTTCCTGGTCGGCTGCATGGAAGATGGTGCCAAGCCACCTTCAGCGAAGACCCTGATTGGGCGCCTGATCTCGCCAAAAAGCCTTGTCGGTGGAGCAGGCATTCCAAGCACAAGCTCACCGAAAATGCTTCATTCACCGGTCAAATGGACTTTCTATCAGGCTGTGGGGGTTCGTAAGGCTTACATTTATATTTAAGTCGAGGGGCGGGAGGAAAGGGCTCACAGAGAAAACGAGAGGATCAAAACTTTTGTCTGTTAACAAATTTCCAGCCACTCAATCTGGTAAGGCTAGCAGGATCCTGTTGCATTGTACACCAGGGTTAGTGCAACTTTTCAGTATGTCACAGTTCACGAATGGTTCGAATCCTCAAAAGAGGAGGAGACCATTGAAAATTGTTGTGGCTATCGACTTCGGTAAGTCTTTCCGAGACGGCCAAGTGACAAGCACCGTGCCGGAATGGAATTAACGCCGCTTGATCACAGGCACAACATTTTCTGGAATCGCTTGGGCCAATTCAGACGAGGTAAGGAACTCCGATAGAAAGTGATGTGTCACGTTTCAAGCTTTTTGCTTATAGTAATATTTCTTCAGCCCGAGAAACTCAATCTTGTAGACCGCTGGGGTGCAGGTTTGCGAACAGCCAATAAGGCCCCGACGTGAGCGATGTCTCCTGAGTCTTTAGTCTCTTCTAATCACCTCTCCCAGACTTCTTTACTATGATAATGGCGGATCTACTGGGAGCTTCAAATGGGGTTTCCAAGCCCAAAAAGAAATGGAAAACGGCCAAAAGATTCATGAGTGGTTCAAACTGGGTCTTTGCCCTGAGTATGAGAACCGTCGCGCTGCCGCGTCAGATCTCAATAAGAAGTATGACAGTTTCACCGCTCTTCCTCCACTAGAGAGAGTGGGTGATTACGAACGACTTGCTGTTGATTACCTCAAGAGCATCAAGGACCATGTGGACAAACGACTTGCAGCAGTTGACAAACAAGTTGCGAATATTCCTAGGAAATACGTCATCACTGTTCCAGCGATCTGGGATTACAAGGAGCAGAACAGAACCCGCAATTGTGCAGAAAAAGCCGGACTGGGGAGAGGCGACCAGCTTCAGCTCATCTCAGAACCAGAAGCTGCTGCTATCTGGGCCTTGGATAGGACGATGAAACTGACCCTGAAAGTTGGTGACACCTTTGTTGTGTGCGATGCAGGAGGAGGGTATGATCTTGACATTGCTACGTTATTTGTACTTATTCTAACAGATCATAGTACTGTGGATCTTGCCTCATATACAATAGAGGCATTGGAGCCTGTGATCAAGCTGGCTGGTGTTGCAAATGGCTCAGGTGAGCTGTGCGGCAGTAGCTTTCTCAACAGGATCTTCCGCAAACATCTTCACGACAGAATGCAAGGCTATCAGGGTGGCTGGGACCAGACTTGGCTAAATTTTGCCGTCAACGAATTCGAAAACAAGATCAAGGTCGCTTTCACTGGGGATGACGAAGAAGACTATTCTATCCGTATGCCTAACTTGCAAGAGAGCAGACATTACGGAGTGAAAAATGGAAATCTAGTGCTGCGGGGCAAACAGCTGAGAGAAATTGTGTTCGACCCAGTCATTGGTAGAATTCAGCAACTCGTCGAAGACCAAATTTCTAACACGCCCAAGCCTGTCAAGAGAGTCTTGCTGGCAGGTGGCTTCGGTCAAAGCGCATACCTAAAGCAACAGATTGAGCAAATATCCTCGATCAAGCTCCACGGTATCCTGGTAGAGCATATTGATCAAAGGTAAGCGAATCAAATCTTTGATGTCGTAGTTCCCTTGACTTATTCTACTAGCGACGTTTCAATCGTGCGTGGTGCTCTGATAGCAGGCCTTACACGGCATAGCCAGACACAGGGAGGCGGGATACGAGTTCCCCGTCCAATGGTTGTGTCCAGAATAGCCTCGAAGTCTTGGGGCACTCGCGCATTTGAGTCGATCTGCAACAAGTCCGACCAGACAAGAGCGTACGTTTATTGGTAAACTATCCTTGATAATCGCGGCTAATTCCATGTAGCAAGATCCAACCTGACGGGGAGTACTTGGTGGAATGTATGCAATGGTTCATACAACAGGTATACCTGACTGCAACACCTGTCCATTTTTCATTCGAATTGATCACCCTAACGCATCGAACAGAAAAGTAGCATCAGAGACCTGGTGCCGAAGAGTTTCAAATTTCATAAGGAGCGGAGTGTCTACGATGGGCCGATCGGAGAAGTCACGATTGACATTTATGAGTTCAACAATACTCTCGCCAATGACAACTCTCTTCCTCCCAGATATCCGGATGAGCCAGGTAGGTCTTCACTCTTCCGTGGCATGGTACGGCCGCTCACATAATGCATCATCAATAGGGGTCAAGAAATGCCTGAGTTTGACAATGGATCTGTCTGGTATGGACATTCCAGTCGAAACCCACAACGGCCAGCCATTGTACATCGCAAAGTTTGAAATACTGGTAATTCTGGAGTCTGCAAGCCTCTCGTTCAGTGGAAGGTACAACGACAAGGAGTTTCCAGCTAAAAAGCTGATGTTCAATTGAGAAGGGTACAAAAGAGCGGCTCTGGTGGATCTCTCTTTCTCTCTCTTGCTTTTCCTTTTGCTTTTTTCGAATAAGTCAGAAATGCTAGGATGAGGCAATGCTCGGGATTCCAACGACTTCTTCGTATTTCTACACTATGCAATATCATTATAGTCTTTCCCACACAGTTCCCCCATGCATTATAAGAAAGTATAACCTCTTGACTCCTCTATGTCTGACGAGGCACCCTGATGCCACTAGAACGTGGAGGAACTCTTATACCGCCAGTCCCAGGAGGGACCCTAATGCCACCGGAGCCTGGAGGGACTCTAATGCCACCAGAACCAGGAGGGACTCTAATGCCACCAGAACCAGGAGGGACTCTGATGCCACCAGAGCCAGGAGGGACTCTAATGCCACCGGATCCGGGAGGTACCCTGAAACCATTGTCGCGAGGAACTCGAATGCCGCTCTCCGGATCCTCTGGTGCCACTCGTATTCCCGACTTGTCACTACCTGGCGTGGTAGGAGAGCTTGGTGGAGAAGGATAGTAGTCTGAAGGTGGGCCTCCTCGACATCTATCGAGGCATCTGGCAGCAAAGATGGCTAGAAAGATACCCAGCGCAACGTATAGAATGACGAGTATAGCGATAGCATCATTTGGCTTGACCATTGCATCGCGAGTGTAGGGTCGGCCGCGGCATGCAGAGATTTAGAAGATCGTGCGCAGCTCAGCCAATGGTTATTGGCGGGTCGGTTCGGGTGTCGTGTTTGCATCGATGTGTAGCTCTTTGAATATGCTTGCACGATGGCAAGCTCTTAGTCTTTCACGGCCTACTCAGGTAACATTAATGAGCTAAGATGATCTCGATTTGCACTTTTGAAATCACGAAGATACAATTTGCTGAGAATGGGTACTAACCTCGGTGATAATACAATGTATAATTGAGTCCGAACGCAGTGCTGGCTTGGCGCGTTAACGCTAGTGTAGGTCCCTAGAAGTGATTGCTTTAGCGGTGCGTGTGCGCCACAATAGCGACGAATAGCGTGGATTTACCCACCTGCGCTTAGTATAGTTTAAACACAATCATTGTCGTTTTTCACGGTGCGCTCTGAAGAATCAAGTCCGATTTACTGCCTCAAATAATGAAGAAACTCAAATAATAATTGATTCAAGTTGGTCCATCATAACGGCAGTAGACGAGATGTATGGGAGAGAGAACAAATGTAAACAAACATGAGCTGAATCGCTCTTGCAGTGCAAGGTAAATGATGGCTGAAAGTGTGGCCAATCAA
Organism: Neopestalotiopsis sp. M2102B; assembly: GCA_023628315.1. NCBI lineage: Eukaryota > Fungi > Ascomycota > Sordariomycetes > Amphisphaeriales > Sporocadaceae > Neopestalotiopsis > Neopestalotiopsis sp. M2102B. The sequence continues at coordinate 422,450 of JAMAKW010000012.1, read as the reverse complement.
CAGGCTTAGATACGAACCAGGTGCATATCGCACGACCAGGTCTGTCCCAAAGGAATCCTCGATGTGACGGTCACGGCCAAGATAGCGGAAGGGATCGGCGTCCCTCGGACAACTACGCACTTTGAACAGAGGCAGGTGTGGCAGGAATGAACAGAAAGGGAATTCGGCGCAGCAAGAGTTCGAGAAAATATGACGATCCAGTATGTGTTATCCTTGCTCATAATCATCCATGTTTACACATATCACCAGGTAGTTGCGTTCACCTGCCTCGTACAAGCACGTTCTGTGTTCTGGCGCTTGGGTGACTACCAGCTAAACCCAGCATTTGTTTCCATACAAGGGTGAATCGAGTTAGTTAAGGTCAGCGCAAAAATGCGAATCTTACGACACTAAGAGAATGTTACAATATTAGTGTTTTGTCGCATAATTTAGAAGCATATGCAGCGCAAAGAATGCCTAGATGTCGCTTTGAAACGCTTCAAGTACAAGTCGATCCCAGAGACTGGGACGCGTACATCACCTATACAGTAGTGGTCGCTCCACAGCCTGGTCTGGCGGTGGCTATACCAGCATCAGCGGGTGGTTGAGAGCTTTCAGAGAAACGCATTATACTCAATTTTCAGAATTGTCTTTAGTGAGGAAGCTTATTTTCCTTTGTCGTCGAGCAACTTAAGGAACTGACTACTTTGATATGATACGTAATTAGCAGTATGTGTTACTAGAGTTCAGTATACTCTTGAAGTACCAAGAAACGGGGTTTACTTCTTCACAATAACCCCCACCATCGCTGACCCACCTTCACCAATTCCTAACATGAGGGGTCGAGTACAATCCGAGATCTGGGCAAAAAACATGTCTGGACCGTCCAGATCGTTGATGCCTGCAAGGGCAAAAGTAAACTTCACTAGACCACATATCTGGTGATCTACCGCCGTTTCGATACGAGCCTCTAGGCTCTAGTGAAATAAGGCTTCTCACCACAATCACACCAACTTCCGAAGCCCAAACACCTCCTCAATGGCGGCTCCAGACGGTCTCTCTACACGATCTGGCTAATGGAGGCTCGAAAGGGTTTGATGCGCTTTCATACACTTGGGGCGACCTCTCCGAGACTTTTCCCTTGATCTGCAACAACCAGACACTCTGCATACACAAGAATCTCCACGCGGCGCTGCCTTTCCTCGCCAGGCGAAGTTCAACATGTCCGCTATGGATCGACGCCGTCTGCATCAACCAGCAAGACGAGGCGGAGAAGCTCGCGCAGGTACGTCTCATGTACCGCATTTACCGCCAAGCGTCCAAGGTCTGGGTCTGGCTAGGAGACAGCAAAGAGTGCACCGAGGCTGCCATTGCACTGCTGCCGCAACTCGCGCAGCTGGGCCAGGCTCTGCAACAGAGTCCACCGGCACGTTGGTCAAACATCCCTTTGACGTTTGCATCTGCTGGTCTACCTGACCAATATTCGCCTGTCTGGGAGGCCGTTCGAGCCATTCTCTGTAATGATTGGTTCACGCGCGTTTGGACCGTGCAAGAATTCGCACTTGCAAAACAGGTCAGCTTCTTGTGTGGACTCTACGAGATTGAGTCTGAGCGGGTTACCGGAGCGCTGATGTATGCCCAAAGACTGGAAGGACTTCGGGACTCTGAAGGACAAATCATTCCTCTCATGGGTGTTTCGCTCAACGTCGCCATGGCAAGAATGCAAAGGCTAATGGCGCTCGACAGGGCCGAGCATGGCACCAGAGCCGTCGGTCCTTGTCCTGACCATCTAATTAGTACGGTGTACTCCATAACCCGCAATCACAGATGCAGGGAGCCCAAGGATCGTATTTGGGGAGTGCTTGGCTTCTTGGAGGAACAGCAGATCGCACAAATGCAACTCAAAGACGATATGAACGTGTGCGACCTGTACGTTGCATTCTCGCAATACATTTTCAATCACGGGGATCGCTCCAAAGACGGTTTCTGGCTCCTTTTGGATCGCGGGGCTCTGGATGGCAAGATGGCCGGGCTCCCAAGCTGGTGTCCCGATTATGATCGATGGGTTGATGAGCGAACCCGAAACAGCATCGGTCAGCTTCGATCGAGAGGGCAGATGCCCTATATTGAAAGCAAGGCCTCGAGCTTTGTCGGCCGCGGCAGTAATCCGAGCCAGCTCATTATGAAAGCAACACTGTTTGATACAATTCAGCGTATTTACCCCCAAACACCCTTGCCGTCAATGTCCATTCGAGAGTTTTCTATGCAGCTTCCAGACCCAGCTGTTGTGGCCCAGTTCGTGTTCAATTTGAGGTGGCACATTACCACACTGGAAAGCGAATTGCTTTTCAACAGAGCTTCACCAGATGCAGGCCACGATGTCACGGTGGACGAGCTGCGTCGGGCAAAGAGACAAGACCTTCGGCGCACACTGATTGGCAATATCTGCGTGCAATCAGACTACGAGATTACCGAGGAAACATTCTCTGGATTTCTTGCATCGATGGATGAATTTCTAGCTTTGTTTTACAGCAATGAATCCGCACAGGAAGGGTGAGCTTGTCCTTATGTACGACATTGACCTTGGAGAACTGACCAGCCCTAGATCTGCGAACGGCTGTTCAAGCAGCGCGCCTGGTAATGATGGAACCAAGGAAGTAGAAGAGGCAGCACAGAGGTTACTCAGTCCTGAGACAGCCTTTATGCAGTTTCTCGGGCCTCTGTGGATATGTCTGCAGAATAGAAGGCTTTTCAAGACGGCGCAAGGTCGGCTAGGCTTCGGCTCAATAAATATATCAGAGGGTGACAACGTGTGTATCATCAGCGGGTCCAGCACCGCTCATGTGCTACGAATCATCGGTCATGATCAAGAGCAATTTCGTTTTCTAGGAGAGGCATACGTCCACGGGATGATGAATGGCGAAATTGACAAACTTGGACTGGAAGAGCAATGCATCACACTTGAATAGTTCAAGGCAATTAGACCACAAATTATTGAGAACTGTTATTACTCCCAGCTAGTGTTTTTCTGATTCAGTCCAGTAAATCTGGGGATGATCCACACTCACGGAGGCGGGACTGGTGAAGCATCGGGATCCGGAGCTCGTGGGGATCTCGGGAGGGGCCGGTGCAACCATGAGGAGGTCTCAGTCCATGGCGGGGTTTAGGTTCGAGCAAATAGCACTCCTCTTGTTCTATCCTTCTTCACGTCCGACTGTATGCCGACGAACGGGGATGGCGCGAAAGACTTGCATGATCAGACACTGCATTTTTAGAAAGCGCGCCCAAAGTAACAACTATATCGATCCTGAAAGGAAGTAACCTTGACAACAAACACCACCAATTTCGGTGTATCTCAGCCCATCAATATGGATACCCTGGTCAATAAATCCATACTGTCACAACAGGTGTCGGCTGCCTTGATAGCCAAAATCGTTGGTTTGTTCCTGTCCTTCATGATCGCGGGTATGTTGATCCGGAGCCACCGTTCATTGGTATATTCTGAACCTGCCTGTAGGGACTTGCTGGACTTATCGCAGTCGAGGTCTCTGGTCATCATCGCCCCGCAACTCTAAGGTGATTCCAAATCTGAAGGGAAAACCTTTCTTCGGTAGCGCCCATGAGCTACAAACTCAAGGCGCGGCTAGCTGCAAAGCGTGGTACCGGCTATACCAGCGGTACGGACCTGCCTACGAAATGACAGTTCCCTTCTTTCGTCTGCATGTCATCAACCACCCCATCTATCTCGAGCATATTCAAAAACACAATAGCAAGAATTATGTTCGAGGCGCGTTTACTCGCAACATGTTTGCGACACTTCACAGAACGGGCATATTTGTCGCCGACGGTCAGGAGTGGCAAGTCCAGCGCAAGGCGGCCACTCGCGCATTCAGCAAGAAGAACTTTGAAACACATATTACACGATCCCTCCACTACTGGCTCGGGGTCTTGACTCGGTTGTTGTCGAATCTAGCCAAGGATGGTGTACAGATCGACTTCCAGGCACTGATGGGACGGCTCATGTTCTGCCTCTTCCTTCGCATCGCCTTTCACGAGGATGAGCTCGCTCGGGATATCTTGTCCGAGGACCCAAAGTGCCTGAATTCGATACCGCCCTATGTCGAAGCGTTTGACAGGGCTACGCACCGTGTGTCATTTCCACTGCGATAATCGCCATATTCTGACAGGTAATCTAGTATTCGATCGCCGGAGACGCGACCCGTTATGGCGAATAACTGAGAGACTATCTGGAGAAGACAAGAGCACGCAAAGAGCTGTAGATCTCTTCTATGCACAGATTGATGCACTTATCGCGAAACGATTCGACTTGATCAAGAATGGTTACAAGCCAGACCCAGAAGCTGGGGTCGACTTGCTGGACATGTTCATTCAGTCCACGGATGATCAATACAGACTTGGCGGGATGGTGTTTGCATTTCTCTCTGCGGGCCGTAAGTGATTTTCTTGGAAAATGCACAAAGCCATGTTGACAAATGCCGATCTTTATAGGCGACACAACCGCATACACCATCTCCTGGCTGATGAAGGAGATACTACACAGTGATAATCGTCATTTGGATGCAGTGGAGAAGATTCGAGACGAAGCCGAGCAATTGGGTCTGGACAATACTTTCCTGACTTACGAAGATGCTCCGGTACGTGCACTCTACTTTCATCTCTGTCATATAGCATGTCTGAGTTGACGAATTGATCTGTGGAAGAAACTGCGGTTTGCAAATGCCATGTGGGACGAAACAGCACGGCTCGACACTGTATCTCCAGCCGGTCAAATGGAGGCCGCTGGCGACGACATTCTTCCTGCGATACCCGAATTGAATATGCCTGCCCGTCACGTCAAGAAGTAGGATGCCATTCTTGATTCGTATAGCCTAGGCCTTTGATTACTAACTAGCAATAGGGGCGACATTGTCAGCTACCAGAACTATGTCCTATCTCGGATGCCTGAAGTATGGGGAGATGACGCGACTGTCTTCAACCCCATGCGATGGTTCAAAGAGAATGGAGAGAGCATTTCATATAGTCCCTTTAGTGAGTAATTACTCAATTTTGACAGCCTTTACTGATTTCGCATCTTACAGAGTACCATTCTTGGAACGCCGGGCCGCGGAGCTGCCTAGGGCGCGCTCTAGCCACCTACGAGGGTCTCGCCATCAGCACGGCGATTCTGCAGCGCTTTGATGTCATTCTCGTGGACAATAAGAAGACATATGAGCCGCTTGCGGCTCTGAACATGGTATGCCAGTTTCTGTGCATGATGTTATTGAAATACTAAGCTTCATATCTAGGGGATCAAAGATGGCCTTCTTGTGACTATTGGAGAAAGACAATCAATCGGCCGATCCGTATTGGCTTAGTGTTCGGAACTGACAATCATTCAATTTTACAAATGATAAACTCATGCTGGCATTGCGCGATGAACGTATTTCAAATCACTGAAGCGCCGGAGGTAATACAGTCGATACTGGTGACACATAGCTAGACATGACGACCCAACATCGATTCATTCTCTCACTAGAAGCTTTTCAGTACATATGCATCCTGAGGACGCGACTCATAGGTCCACTCATACCCAGATTCCCCCATAGTTCACTGCAAGCTCCCCTCTGGAAGATCCGACTCATGAAACCTCAAAGGCTCGGTGCCTCTGCCCTTGGCGCTCAAGACTACTTCAATATGTCCCAATCCTTCCTGCTTTTTGAGGGGTAAGCAAATACCATCTGTGGTGAAGAGAACCTTCAAGACGGTAGGCGCACTAGTGCCAACTTCTCGCGCAGATAAAGTATTCAGAAAATGCTGCAACGAGCTCTCAAAGCTTGGAGGGCAGGGGTCTCTGTCCAGCAGCTGCAATCCATCGATGATGCAAAACATGAGCGAAGGTGCTATCCTCAAAAGATCCCCTAGCAGATCGATACTCGAATCGAGGCTGCTCATCTTGCCGTCGAGACAGGAGAACCTGGAACCGCTGAGGTCCAGATCATGATGCCATGTGGAATCAACCTGCTCGGGCAAAGCCAAAGCCATCTGATGGATCAATGAGTAGACAATCTCTCGAAGTTTCTCGCATAGATCCAATGGATGTTGATAATCATGGGAACAGAAGTATTGTACTGTGGGGATACCCAGTTGCTGTACTCTTGATGCTACGTATGCGGCACAGAGGGTGTTTAGAGACGGTGGTATGGTACCTGCTGGTCCTTCGATTCCCAGAACTCGTGCCGAGGGCATAGAAATCCAGCTCAGGATTCTACTGTATACATCCACCTGTACAGTCAAGTCTTTGAATCGTGTGTGGAGATGTTGAAGAAGATCGTCTTGGCTGTATCTAGCCAGATGTGCTGTAGACTCCAAAATGCTTGACTTGTCCCAGCCGGCGGGTGAAGCGGAGTGATCCGTTAATATGGAGCTTTTCTCCTCTGCATCTGGATCTGACAGCTCCCGCGCATCAGATAGAAGCATTTGCTCGAATGTCGCGTGTGATTCAGCGTCACCGGTGTGGACGCCGGTTTGCCCTCCAAAATGCTGTTGTGCTTGACTGAATAGTCCTGCCTCCAATAGCAATCCCAACCTTTGTAGTCTCGTGTCTACGCAGTAGGCTCTGGCATGTTCCTCACATTCGCGCATCCTCGCCATCAGACGGTCACAATGCTTCTGCAAGGCATCGCTTAAACTCTTTGTGAAGCGTTCCCAAGATGATGACAACCAAGTCAACACTTGAAACAGAAATTCGAATAGTGCCACTGTGAACTTCATCAACTGTACCCTCAAGAAAGGGTTCCGTGGCATTTCTTCCATGCTCTTGCGAAGCAGAATTATTCTGTCATGGATTGTATCAAGGTAATCCTCAAACTTAACCACTACATCGTCATAAGCAGCTCCGGCCTTCACAAGAGCTGTAAATGACCCTGTAATGATGGACGTATACTTGTCACCTGTAGGGATAAGTGCAAACAAGTAGTTGTGGTTGTTGATCGTTGATGCAGTTTTGCGGAACCAGTTCTTCGTTTTGTTCCATTTGTCCTTGTCTCTGTTCTGAAGCTTAGTCTGGCATTCTTTCACAATGCTGTTGAAGTGCTCTCTAGTCGGAGTGAGCTCTCTGCGCCGGGATATGCTGGTGGCCTTGTCATTCTGCTGCGTCTTCTTGACGATTCTTTTCCATGCTTCATCGAGTTTTGTGGCCAGAAGATCGAGCCTTTCGTTCTCGTCCTCATATTCATCTGTTCTAGGGCAATCGTTGTTCAGTATGGGCTTTTGGTTTGGAGTTCGGCTTTCTCACGACTGGGGTTGACTGGTCAGTGTGCTAATAGCTTCGCTTATAGATCCTACAAAGGTGTTTCGTCCCAATTGCTCCTCAGCTCTTCGGTAATCTATTGTTCGAGATAGGGGAGTGCTTTTTTTTTTCGAATAAGTCATTTCTGTGGATTAAGATCCAAGTTGAAGGCTTACATCAAATGATCTGTATCCGGTGTGCATCGTGCGTTCTGCTCGTCGGCGAAGTGCCTCACGGCGCGCATTGCATGCTGGTCCATGATGTCCTTCCTATCGCTTGAACACTTGGACACAACTCAATATATAACGATAATGGCGCAGGTTGGTACAGTAAATCTAGTACAATTGCTCGTAAGCCTGTGGAATGTCGCCGTCCACCAGTTGTCACATGTCCAGATGTTCTTTCCGTGGCGCTGGCTGTGACTCGAGGAAACCTTTCTTGAAATGACAAAGCCTTATCTTACACCGGCGGATTTGCCTCATGCGGCAGGCTCTGCCAACCCAGCCAACAGCATCGCGCCAAGTTTCGAACAAGTAATCATATTTTGGCCCCTTCTGTCGATGCGCAGATTCTCACCAGCCACGACAGCTTTGAAATTTCACTTGCAGCAGGCTCTACCACATAAGCCAATCAGACCCCCACCCGAACTGCATACCATATGCATCTTGACCGAAAGAGGGCTGCTCCCATTTTTCATGGTATGCTCGCGCATCTGTATTCATCGTAGCCTTATGATTCCTGTGTTTTGGTATTGAATTAATAACCACCACTGAGAAAGATGCAGAAGCTGCATTCTAGCGCCGCTTCTCTCGGATTTCATCTGCAATGGCTGTCACCTTCTCGAGTTAATCAAAGCTTTTATTTTCATTTACCATGTCTCTCGTTTACGTGCTCCTATAGAGAGAACCCAGTCTTATGGACCATGGCTGCCATGTCGCCTAACAAAACATCAATCCTCAGCCCCTCACTCATGGCCGGCAAGCAGCCATCAGCACCGCCCTCCGAGGTAATAACAAACTCAGATGCCGTTAAAGACGAGTCACCGACAGCAGAACCTTCAGAAATGGCGGTGGACGCACTAGTTTTTAAGGATGAGTTACCCACAGCAGCGATCTCTGATGCCATGGTAAAGTCCGGTCCTGTGGAAGAAGCTGCAAATTTGCCAGGAAATGATGACGAGATAACACCTCCCCACGTTCTCATCCGATACACTGCTGAGTGCTCAAGTGTAACCAGCAGAAGGAAGTTCAGGATTCATCAGGATGACGAACCTTTCAACATAGAAGCTTCTAATAATCACCCTAAAAAGTCCCTTCCTCAGCCAGTGATCGAAATAATCACTTCTATGAGCGTCAAGTCAAAGCGGAGAGATTCCAAACACAGCTCCAAGAAGAATGCAGATGAAAAAACTGCAGACAGGAGACCCGCCAGAAAACTTGAAGATTACTTGATTGAAGGAGTAGGCAGCTTGTCACTAGTTGTTCATTCGGTACATCTGAAGCAACTCATCAGAGGCGCCGTCAAATACTATCCAAGGTACGTTGTCTGTGTCAACTCTGATCTCACGGTGTAAAAGACGTCCATTCCATCTCACTCCAATTCTAGCCAGAACCTGGTCGGCGAAACCATCTTGATCAAGGAACCATTCGCCGTTTTAGCACATCATGCTGATCAAATTGCATGCTTGTCAGCTCACGATGATCAACACGAGACCGCCTCTCTTGAGACCAATAGCAAGGAGAACCATCTAAGTATTCTTCTCAATTTCATGCGGACCGATGTGGAGCCAAGATATGCATCAGCAAAGAAAAGGTTGTTGCATCCTACAACACCAACAGTGACATTTGATGATGCTTGGTACCTCCTCAAACCCGGTGTCAAGGCCTATGCTGATGTCAACGATATATGCCTTGGCTGCATAATTGTACAGGTGCAGCTTGAGCAAGAAGATATGATAGAAAGCATTCCTCAACGCTGGGCAGTGAAGGTGTGGTTCATGAACAAAGTATACGCAAACAACAAAGTAACCCCAGCGTTCGCAACTATCTACATCAACACATTCGATGGCGAGTGTGAGGTCAGAAGTTTGTCCGTATATCCTCGGGGGTACCATGACAGAAGTGATGATGGCCGGAGAAGGAAGCATTTCGAAGCACGGGGTCGGCGAATGCAGCAGCTCATCTGGAGTGGCCACCGAAGACTACTTCACGACGGCGAACTTGCTTCGGAGCCCCACAACAAGGTATGATCTCAAACTACATGGGCTCGAATGCTAATCTAAGTAAATCCGACAGTTAACGGGCCAGGTTATTGTGGGCGCCGTTAATGCCCACGGCATTGATGTACCAGCTGGTGAATGGCAGTTCTCCACCCCACGAACGGATTCAGAGCCACCTTCAGCTCCGGAGACCGATGTCCGCAATGTTCTTCCATATAGCCTGGAACCAAAGAAACATAGATCCGAGTATATGACCCAGGACTTGCTGTTCATGATGTGTCCTGTACACCTTGCCTTCGTTCTCTCAACAAAGGCCTGGGGTACGTGATTGGATCATCATTCGGATTCTTATTAAGCATATCTGACATGATTGTTCTAGTGATGGTCAACATTGACAACACGATGGAGATCAATGACACAGAAGCGCCACCTCTCCCGGTCCTTGATGAAGACAGCCACAATATTATTCAGGCTCTTGCAGAGTATCGATTGAAAGAAGAAAAGCCGTGGTCTGCTGACTTCATCCACAATAAGGGAGAAGGTATAGTGATCATGCTGCACGGTCTGTTCATAAATGATCCTGGTATTGTCCATCGATTATCACTGACACCAATCATCAGGACCGCCTGGTGTTGGAAAGACATACACCGTCGGTGAGTGAAGAGGTAACCCTCCACCCAGCATACGCAGTCTTACCTTTTATAGAATCCATTGCTGTGCGGATGAGAAAACCTCTAATCATATTGTCGATTGCCGAGATCGGAATCAAGGAGGACCAGGTCCAAGCCCAGCTGACCAAATGGCTGGCTTTAGCTGAGGGGTGGCAAGCGATTCTTCTGATTGATGAATGCGATATTTTTCTGGAACGTCGCGAGGCATTCGATATAGCGCGCAATGGTGTTGTTGCAGGTACGCATAATCGACGCCCGGAGGTTAGCACCGTTTTCCATTGCTAATTTCTGGTTTCCAGCATTTCTACGCAATATTGAGTACTTCTCAGGCTTGCTCTTTCTCACGACAAACCGCGTCGGCCACATTGACGAAGCATTTATGTCCCGAGTACATGCAATCATACATTTCCAGCCCTTGGACGAGGCAGGCCGCAAAGTGCTTTGGAAATCGTTGCTTGACAAGGTCCACCGCGATAGACCAGGCAAGATCACAATTCAGCTTGAAGCGATAGAGTACATAAACTCAAAGGAAATGCTGCAGATGGACTGGAATGGGCGCGAGATTCGCAACGCCATGCAGACTGCCATTGCCTTGGCGGAGCAGGCGACCAAGAAAAATCCGTACTACCGAGAAGGTACACCGGTTACGGTTAACAAGGCTCATTTTGAATCGGTTCTGCGTTTGAGCAAGGGCTTCAAAGACTACCTGACAAGCATCAGACAGGAGGATCAGAATCGAAGAGCCAGAGTGTATTATCTACGAAATGATACATTCACTACTAAGGCCGAAGAGCCCCAACAAGGGAACAATGCCACCTTAGGATTATGAGGCACAGAGTCGAGCACTCGGGCAACGGCAATATACATGGAAGGCAACGCCGAAGCATCCTATTCCTTATACACAGTCGCTACCGTGAAGTAAGTTCCGCGACTCGGGTCGTGCACAGATTGCAAATATCACAGGCAAGCACGTCATGGTTTGAAGAACATATAATGGAGGAAGGAAGACGATCAAAGTTCCATTCTGTAATGAGCCAGGTCAAAAGCCTTAACAGCATAACTAGAAACGTCTACTAATCATGCCAATCCAACACCCAAAAAAAGAAGTGGAGAGGGTTTTTTGTTGTCTTTTCTCTGCCCATCACTTCACCGTGCTCTTTAATTATTCAGTGGACATGATAATATTCTTGCTCTCAGTATGATGCGTAACTACCAAGACGGCGTCCACTTTTTTCTGCCTTTATACCAAAGCCTCCACCAGTTTCCTGGGAGCTTCTCGAGGTCCACCAAGGCTAACTATTTGTGATAATTGGGTAACATCCAGCTATAAATGCCGGGGCCCAGTTTTTGCGAAAGTGTGAGTTCAATGCTCAGCACTCTCTTTCAAAAAATTAAGTTGTGTAAATGCGAAAACGCAATGCAGCGTCAAAATTGTGTAAATTCGCTCGCAAGAAACCAGAGGTTCGTATTGGTTCCCAGGCAAGACATGCGGGGTTCCCACAATGTTGAAGTGGGTGGGTGTATTTTCTGCCAGCGGAAAATAGTATCCGTGTTTCGTGAAGAAAACATAGGTGCAATAGGGGGTATAAGTTGAATTTGATAAAAAGTGTCAAGAGGGTATCGAGGAAACCGAGCACGCAAGGTCTCGAGGCTTGCCCAGTAGTCCTGTGGTCCTGACGGGGAGTATCGTAGATGAAATCCGTTCGAGATTCGTATACGAGTAAGGGTGTCGTGAGGTCGTGTATGATGAGGAGAGATAGAAGAAAATGTCGACTCCGGGGGAAGGCCCGCTACCATGGGAAGTTGATATTTATAGAATGAACCTCCTGGGTTTCAAGCATGCCAGCGCATGCTTTGTTCGGTGTCGTGGGGAATGTATGCACCTTGGGAAATAAACCAACCAAGAACCCCAAAAATATCCTCCAGATCGCATTAAGTCAGAGGCGCCGTGTCGATGAGATGATGGTCATGATTTAGAGGAACACCGCCTCAATCATGTATGACGCTTGAAATTCAGTGCAGCCAAAGCCAGCCGAATGAGGCTGTTTGTTTCCTTGGCCGCTTGTCGCTCGTCTTCACCCAATGGGAAATAAAAAAACGCCGCCGATGCAAAAGATTATTATACAGAACCGAGCTGCAAAAGTGCCTGAATGGCCTCACGCTCCTGGGTGTTGGGGGAGGCAGCCAATGCAGCAAGATCGATATTGTCGAGTCGAGGCTCACGGAGCATGCCAGCTCCAGAGAAGGAGCGGAAATTGCCCGCGTTATATACGTGCGAGAAGCCATGACGAGCCTCGGCCGGGCTGGAGTAGGACTCTGCGCGCAAAGCAGCAGCTCCGACAGCGGCCCAGTCCTCGTCGTCAGTGGCATCCTCGGGGTCGTCATTCATGATCATGTCGTCGTCGCCGGCCTCGGAGCAAGAAGCCGAAGCGGGTTCGTCAAGCGAGTCGAGGGACATCTTGTCTGCCTCGTTCTCGAGCATGCTCACGTCGCGATCGTCATGTGAAAAAGCGGCCGAATTGCCAAAGCTTGATGGGCGCGCGCCCAACCTGGTGCGGTCGAAAGCGCGTGGGCCCTTGATAATAGGAATACCGGCCGGATAGGGAGCAGCAGCCTCGGGTGACCTCCGTGACGAGGCATCACGGTTCGGGTGGCCCCTTCGCTTCGCGTCCCATCTTCCCCAGCCGATCTTTTCAAATATCACGTCACCGTTAACCCCTCCGCCCTCTGCGCCGTGTCCCTGTCCACGTCCTTCCAGCGCCGCAACGACGAGCCTCCTGGCCTTTGGTGGTGGTATACCGGCAAAGCCAGGAACTGATGTCGTGAGGTAGCCCATGATGTAACGGATGGGCATGGGGCCATGGTTCAGCAGAATCTCCGGAAGGTGGTATTTTGCGAGCAGCGCCGGGGAAATAGCGCCGGTGGACTCAAAGGAGCCCGAGCCGACCGATTCGGAATCGGTGCCGTCGTGCAAGTCCAGATCCGAGTCGATGGGTTCCAGTCTGGAAGCCTTCTGTAGCTGAGCCTTGAGGCCGTGAGGCGGCAGGGCAGGAGATATGGAGTTGGGAGGTGTCGGGAGGGGGTGGGATCGTGTCACAGGGACGCTCCGGGCGGCCGCTACAGCAGTGAAGTTGTCTCGGCCGAGGGAGGTCTTTGCGATATCGCGAACAGCAGCAGCACTGGTTGCCAGGGATGCCATTTTGGGTCTGCAGAATTTCTGAATACTTTCAGGATATGATTCTATAAGAGCAGGCGCATTAGTAAATGTAGACAACCAGTGACAGTTTGTGCGACGCGTTGTTATCGGCCGCGCGCAAGTTGTGCGAGTGAGGCGGAAGTGGCCTGGGGTCGGGTGGTGGGTTGAGTCAGAGATGGGGGTTTGCAGGTGCGCGCGACTTACAAGATCAGGGCTCCGAAAGTAGGCAGTGCCTTGTAATTCAGAAATAGCAACTTTATTCGAGGCTTTTTGCTCGTTGATGAAAAGAGCAAATATGTGACTCGAAAGAAGAAAAAGCAGGACGAAGAAATGGCAGTGCTGACGCGATGACCGGAACTGTGACAAGAAGATGACTGTGAGGGGGTGCAAAAGATGCGTGGTCGTTGTTGTCTTTGTTGATGTTGCTTGAAGGGAAGGAGAGGGATCCGAAGCAGGAAAGGAGCGACACGGCGCACTTACATACCATCCAGGCATGGATGGGATGGGTTGGGATGGGATGGGATGGGCGCAAGGCGATAATAGACACACCTTAGATAACACACACCACTCACACTCCCACTCCTACCTACCTACCTACCACCTACATAACACGCACCACGCACACGCACCACAGGTCAGTCACACACACACTCACATACACACATAATCAACTTACACCACACCCTACCAACAACACACCATAATCCCCCCCAAGTGTGTGTCCAAGTAATAGCCAAGTACTCAAGGTACCTCCATGGTCCTTGTGCCAACCGGCGGCCTGGGCTTTGCCATGCGACTGGTGCTAAGGATGGGGGGGGGTGATGTGACGGGCTTGGGATCGGATTGGACTGGACTGGATTCCTAAGATGGGATACCTGGGACAAAATGCCCATGGTAGGGATTTGGCGCTGGGCAAAGTTCCCAAGGCCCGGGTTCGGTCCAAGTTCAAGTCAGTTCAATCAGTCAGTCATCCATTTGACACAAGTACCTGGCAGGTAATGTGATGGTATGATCGGGTTGGGCTGTCTGACCGGGATGTTGTAGGTGATTCAGCAGGTATTGAGCGTGTCACTTCACGGATGGATTGGGGATAATGGGTGTGTTTTTAACTCAAATATAGCCACCCCTTGGACCTCGTGCCTCGATGAATTGGCCCAGAGAGTTGGGTTCTCGGGGGGCGTCTTGGAGCATTCTGCCACAAGCCGTCGACCATACTATTATGGCTTCAACTGTCCTTCAGGCGAATGCGTACCCGAAATGTACCGATTCTAACCTCATCATCATCCACCGGCGCGTCCTTTCGTCATTGTTGTCTGTATTTTGATTCTCGCATGGGGTTTTGCCTCTTTCTCCTTTTGTGTGTTCATGATGAGGGGGGTCTATCCTCTTGTATTACAACTTGACATATTTGGTCGCATGGTGGTCTTATCAGTTGAAAGGTACTGTGCGAGTTGGAGACGTGATGAACGGTGCCAGGGGGGTAGGGTGGGATCATAGAGATTGCTAGGTTGCGCTCGTCTCTTTTGTCTGTCTTGTTTGTCTCCTTATTATATTGACTCCTGCTGTCTTGGTTAAATTTGTCTCTTCATACGGCGACGCCATAAACAAGCCACTGGTTCTAGAAGGATCCTCTGGCCAACTGAGAGGGAACGTTGGAAAAAGCAATGCAAGGCAGTCGTACCGCATTCCTGTTTGAATATATCTCGTGCAATCTTCATTTTTGCATTCTTTTTTGATGATTGTCTAAATTGTTGTGCGCCGTACTGTATGGAGATGCCCTTTTTCTGACCGACCTTCTATGGATTCCCGCCAACCCGCAACGAATCCATAACTCTAGTGTAGCCAAACTAGCGGTCCCTCAGGATAAGTGACTCGTTTTTGGCATTTGCCCTGTAGACAGTTAGAGCGACCTACTTTTATGGGTATCTTGAGCATGCGGGTGCTGTTCCGGTCTGGAGAGAGCTCCTGTGGACCACGATAATGGATAATAGTGTCGCTCAGCTCGGGGCCCTCTGAGGATCCTCTATGGGGGTCTCTTGTCTGTCTGGGCGTTGCTGGGTACGGTACCTACAGAAGGACGCTACAGGTACATTCAAAGTTCCCCCCAAAAGTCGGCGACCGACCCAAGCCTTTTGTCGGATGACGTAGGGCTGGGTTCCCTGACAAGACAAGGCAGAGAGAGGGAGAAAGCGTTTGAGAGTTTGTCGAAACCCAAAAGTCTGAAATGCATGCAAGCCCAGCCCTTGGAACAGAAAGAGGAAAGGATCCATTTCACGAAGCGGCATGAAACAAAAACAAGAGCGTTTGGTCATCATTCTGCAACGTCGCTCTTCCGAAGGTCCGGTTTCCTTTCGATTCCCGCACGTTTTCTTTTCTGCTTGGTTCGGCATCCCCTTGTGATCGCGATGACAGCGCCAGATCACCGGCCGATGCAGAAGCCGGGGGGGTTCTTTAGTGGGCTTGGGTCGCTGGCAAGCAAAGCCCAGCGCCCAGCAAGCCCCAGCGGCGAGAGAGCCAGCACCAGCGACGAGCCAGAGATTAATGGGGAAAACACTATTTCCACCCACCCAAACTTGAGGAGTAGCTCGGGTGTGCCCGTAGATTGACTGCCAGCTGCATCTGGGGGTACGTATCGTACATATGGTAGCGACAGTACGGCACCTGGGGCACGCTACACAACTTCCAAGCTTCAAATGTTCCTTTGACTGGTTCAACCAGGGCTCATGCTGGTCACACCCCCCTCCAACTTCATGCCTACCCATTCCTGCTATCGAACCGTCCGTCGGTGCTCTGAGCAACCCGGAATGACACGAGTATTTCTGGAGAAGGGGGTAAATTAGAGTTCGGCCACGATCAGCCCGGAAGCTGTAGCGTGTCGCGCTGGCGTTGCCCACGAAAGTGTCAAAAAAGAGAATTGGAAATAGGGGACGGCCGTGCAAAATTGGGAAAGGGGTGGTGGAATGTTCGAAAAGGGCAATCAGATCTTCATAAACGGAGTACGAATGGAGAATGACAAGAGCTGAATGCTCTCATCAGCTGGTCACCGATATTCCGGATTAGGCGAAGCTGAGGAGAGCTGACTGTATTTCAAATCACGAATTTCCTTCATTTCGATATCCTATTTAGAAACATCTACTACTGAGAGCTGTCGCCTGCCAATTTACATAGAACTACTGGACTGTATTGCGTACACTAATAAAGCCCCCGTCTAGAAGAGACGCGCTCAACTCTCATTAAATTCAACGGTCAGGATCGCGACAAGCAATTGACTCCACCACACGCACCCTGCGCGACGATCCCCCGAGCTAAGAATAGAGAGGAAATAGTCGTCGGCAGGAATCGCGATAGAGCCAGCAGCCCAGAAGATGAAAAAGAACAAAAAAATGACAAGCAGCAGTAGTCAACCAGTGGGAAAAGGGTGAGGGCTTTGGACCCTGAATTTCCGACAGATATGCCTATCCGCACCACCATGATTATTCGCGTCCTGATCTACTGTAGGGACCAGTCCAAACTATTGCAAGTCTATCGCAATACAGTTCCGCGTACCTACATTGAACGTAACGAAACCATGTCGCCGCGCCCCCCTACTACCTGCTATCTTACGGTACGTGCGGGTTCTAGCAAGCAGCCAAAAAGCCCACTCGCTCCTGAACCAGGTCCTGTAGAAAAATGACTCGTATTACCTGCATTTCTGTCGTTTCCCTTTCGTGGGGAGAAAGAAGGGGTTTACGATCTGGTTGTAGAAGAACTACCGAACGGGCCACGGCAGGTCGAGGCATCAAGAACGTGCTTCCATAGGTAGTTATTAGTTGCAGTCCTGAGAAACACCATATTCTATTCACGTTTCACGCACTCTTTGCTCTCATTGGTCGAGGGCTCTCGTCAACGCTGGGAAGTGCAACTAAAATGCTCTAGCTTAAGAGTGTCGAGTCCCTCCCCGACTTTTTTGGGGGGCAAGGGATCGTCACTCCCGAATGCCGGCCGCGAGCTACCATCGTCGTATCTTGTCTTCCGCTGAGGGAGAGAAAGCCACAAACAACCCCGCTCCTCCGGGGATATATCGTCAAGATAGCAGGGCAAGCAGGGCAAGGCAAGGCAAGCTAGGTAGACATCCCGGTATACCATACCGGCTTTTTGCATTTGATTGGGATACACCCCGAACAAGACAGAAAGCTGAAGAGTGTGAAAGTGAGGGGCAAGATGGTCCTCATTGTTTCTGCCAAACCAGTAAAAATTCCCCGACCTCTTCTCATGGCTGTCCCCCCTCCCTCCTTCTTGAATGTGTATGCAAGGCAGGTGACGGAGTACCAGGGTTGTACCCTACATAGTCTCTATTGCCTTGCCTTGCCGTACAATTTTACCCAAAAGCAGGTGGCGGTTGCGACCCTGTTGTGAACGTCGCAACGACGATTAGCCCCTCTCCTCCTGATTGACGATTTCCTGCTTGCTTGCATACAGGTCCGTACATTAGTGGTGATATTCGGCCTTGTCTAAACGAAATAGATGAGGGGTCATTGTTCATCGTTCAATTTCGTCCGTTTCGTCCTACCCTATCGCGCAGAGAGAAACGAGGCATGTGGTGGCTGTTATCCCGCTGCCCAAGCCTAAAGATATGTGCAAGCAACAATGGTGCAGCTTTCTTTAGTTCCCGGGACCTGCTTGGTTCAACTCTAGATTATACAAACGTACATGATCAAGCAGCCGGTCAAGCAGGCCGGCAGAGAAGAAAATAACACAGTAGAGCCTGCGGTTGCACCTGTCTACATGCCTAGTATTTGTGCGAACCACACCCCGCCCTGCCGAGAGAAGAGACCCAGTCCGATGCAGGATGCATTTGCATATGCCGCACGATGCTTTGCTTTGCGCTTCGAATTCCCATTCTCCTTTGAGGGCTCCCCCACGTTGTGAAATCCAGCGATAGGACAAGTCGCCAGATCGGCTCAACAAAAAGGACTTGCTTTTTAGAAGAAACCAGCCACCTTACTAGAATCGGAGCCTTTTTGAATCGGATGAATCCGCAACATGTATATGATTCATCATCAATTCATTGCCCGGACCGAGCGGTCTACTTCACGTAATCGGATACTTATAGTACACAGCAGGGGTATATATGATGCGTAGGCGTGTTTATATGTGCGAATTATACGCCGCGTTATTTTCCTGTGAGAGCAATGCCCTATAGCCTGCCCAATTCCGTATTGACCCGACTTTTGCTGTCTCGGCTATGCGACTCAACGGATGAATCGGCCAAAGAAACACCAACCTTTGAATTTGGCTTTTCCTTTCTATATTTTTAATATTTTGTCTTTGTTTATGTGATTTGACACCGTGTTTGGTGGTACATTCGAGACATGCTTGCAATAGACAAATGTGTCCCAATATGCGACCACTCTTTCGATTTGAGCTCACCCATCACCCCACGGCCGTGTAAGGATGTTCGCTGCATCCAACCTGGCGAAGAATTGCCGCAGGTACAAGGTCCAGCCTTGAAACCTGAATGGTGCAGATATGGCGCACGCTTAGGGTTTAAGGGTTGATGAAGATAGAGGCTTATTGATGAAAAAGAGGACAATATACTTTGACTCAAGGTACGATTATTATGAGCCTCTGATGCTATGCATTTATAGTAGGAGACCGGACTTGACTACAGTCCGCAACCAATTATATGATGAGAAAACTTCACATGCTACCTATAATTATAATATACTATCATGCGCCAGAATTTTGGAAGAGGTACTGTCTGCAAGCCTGGGAGAAAATAGTTAGCATCGCGAACTCTCAGAGTTTATGCAATGACCGATCGATCATTCGCGGGCCAATAACTTACTGCCTTGAGCACGTGAAGCTTCTCCTGGGACTGGTTGTATACTTGTCGGTACTGGTTGATGCTTTCGTTCAATACAGCCGAGCGCGTAGTCCTACCATCGCAAATGGCCTTCATTTTCAGCTCCATTTCCTTGCGCAAAAAGGGTTTGCCCAAGCTCGTGTCAAAGTTCATGCCGTCGAATCCTTGGATCAGGGCTACACCTAGCTTGGTGGGAATGAACTCCATCACGCTGCCTCTGCCGCCTCCGGCACTCGATCCTCCGCGGCCACCACGTCCACGGCCAGCTCCTCGAGCGCCCCGTCCCCCACGGCCTCCTCGGGCAGGTGCGTGATTGTCATCGTCGTCCTCTCCCTCCTCTCCGGCCGCCCGGCCGGACCGGGGGACAACACTGACATATTGCCTGTCTTGAATCTTTTGAATATGCTCCGCCATTGTAGCGTCTGTGCCAATGCCGTTGGCGTCCATGAGGGCAATCAGATCTGCTTCCGTCAGGTAACTCGGTGCCGCAGTTTTGCCCTCTGTCATGATTGCTTCAAGGGGTTCAAATCGTTCGCCAACTGTGAATTTGGGCAGCTGAACACTGCCGGTCCACTTATCGTAGACGTATACATCAAGGTAGTTTCGCTCGAGCACGACAACTCCATGTGCATGAAAAGCTTCCTCGCCGTATAATATGTCGATGTCTGTGGCCATACCCTTTGCATCGTCTGAACAGCAAGCTAGGAAGCGTCGAACTACCAGCTCGTAAATTTTCTTCTCATTTTCGCTCTGCAGGACAGCTGGCGCAGCGTAAGTGATTGGATGAATGGGAGGATGTGCTTTATCGTCGTTTCGCCCCTTTCTGGGATCATTATAACCTCCATCCACGAGATCTTGTGCAAACCCACCCCAGCGATTGTCCGTTGTCTGTTTCTGGACCAGAGCTCGGAGATTCATGCCTGAATCGAAACGGTCGGTCTCCGTTCTGGGATAACTAATGAAACCCTTGTTGTAGAGGTTCTCGGCTGCAGTCATTGCTTCTTGACCGGACATACGTAGGAATCTAGTGGCCAGCTTTTGCAGCTCGACGGTTGTAAGAGGCAGAGGCTTCCACTTCTTTGTCGGCTTTTCTTGGACTTTTGTGACCTGCGCCATCTTGGCTGCGAGACATCTTTCATAGAGAATGATGACTGAAGCCCGATCAAATAAGCGTCCTCTTGACCAGGTAAAATTGACATCTATCCCTTCTCTCTTGTGCATAACCTTGATGCTCCAGAAAGGCTCAGGTTTGAAGTTTCGGACTCGAAAGTATCTATCAACAACAAATCCCAAGGTTGGGAACTGACAGGAGCCTAAGTTGTGAGCTGAAGACGAAGCCGACACCCTGGAAAGAGTTTACACTCACCATAACTCAATGTCATTGCAGTAAGAGGCTCGCCCATTGGTTTCAAATTATTTGACAAGAACCTGGTGAATGCATACCCAATGCGCAGATCAAGCTCAATGCGTGCGGACACGGCATTGACCTGCTTCTCGTCTAGCATCACCAGGTGCCTTGCTGCATTGAGGACATGACTGTAGATTGTGAGTACTTGTATGAGAAATTGCTCCTCGTTCCTTGGGAAGGATCCGACCTACGCTCTTTCAATATTGCTGAATTTGGCCCTTTTTATTTGAATCCGGCTGTTCCCTCTCTTGGCGGCTTCGCAAATCTCGTGGCCAATGTGCTCTCCTTCGCGATCACAATCAGTCCAGATGCATAGACCTTGGCAATACTTGGCCTGCTGTTCAATATTCCCAGCCACATCTATTTTATCCTGAAGTGGTCCCAAGCTGGTTAGCCTTCCTTCATTGACACGGGAATTCTACTTGCCTCGGCAGTAGTAGTCACAACAGGAGCACTGAATAGACTGTCTGGAGGCGGAAATCTCCAGTCCTTGTACTCGGATGGGAATTGAGTAGTGGTGATGTGACCGAGCACCGCAGTCATGGTCACATCGCAATTGCCCCATCCTTGACCAAAGTCATAATCGAATGTGTAGTTCTTGATGTATTTGTTGGGCGTGTTACGCTAGTGGAACAAGAAATCAGTAAGCTATTCCTTATTCTTGGGCGCGGATCGAAGAGTCACCAACTGTTTGTTGCTGTCCGCCAGAAAGATGCCCGGCAACAGCCTTGGCGATTGACGGTTTTTCCGCCACGCAAAGAATCCTCATTTTTGACTTGCAACGAATAGTGAACGCGTGGGATCCTTTATAAATCGATGGCCGCCGTAAACAAAGGAGAAGAGATTTTGATGTGGCGAGTGGCTGGTACATCTGTGTCAACGCAAGAGATCGCGTGGCATGAGACGGGCATGAGAAGTAGGCAGCTGCTCCATAACGGAAATATTCCCTGCTACGAGGATGGCAACCTCATTCTTGATGTGTTGTGGTGAGCATCAGACAAAACTCGAGAGAATGATAGATTCTTTTGATTATTCAAATCGTTATATTCCAGTCTTATCGTGGCATTGTCGCGTTTATCCAGGCTCTGATATCTTCATACGCGGTTGTGGTTGACTGGCCCGAGTTTGAGGCGTTCCTTGCATGCAAAGTCAACACAAGCCGCGACGCCCCACCCTGTAGAGCCACAGCCCGCTAACGACCAGGAACTGGCGCTAGCGACGGACGCTAAGGCGCTGACTTGGTCACTTGGCTCACTGACAGTTGTTGAGGCTCTCAAAGTCATGACGTCTCTTTTTTGGCTTTCCATTGTCCCCTAACCTAGTACCGTGCCGGGCCGCAGGTTATATGATACAACTATATGAACATTGCCGCTCTTTGCTCCTGAACCTGTCTTTAATTCGAGAATAACACCTTCGCATTCTCTAATTACGACGACGACATCGATCATGGCGCTTCCGCACTTCCTCAGTTTGGAGGACTGCGCCGACTGGTCCAAGACGGTCGAGCCCTTCCTACCACAGCTGTACGAGCTGCCGCAGCGCGTGCTGGACCACATCAACAGCCCCCACGACCTTTTGGAGCTGTACAAACAGACCAACCCGCTGGTCTCTGGTTTTGCCTTTTCGCTCTTTGCCGGTGTGGTCTTCCTGGTGGTTTCCGAGGCCAACCGTAACTGGTCCCAGGTAGACCGCATGTGGAGCTTGCTGCCCACAATGTACAACGCGCACTTCAAGATCTGGGCTCATCTGAACAATGTTGAGAGTCAAAGACTCAACCTCGTGCTTCTCTGGAGTTGTGTATGGAGTGTGAGTAATTCAGAAGTCAATGCACTAGTGATAACATGGCTGACTTGAAGTCCAAGGCTCGCTTGACTTTCAACTACTGGCGGAGGGGAGGCTACCAGGTCGGATCTGAGGACTACAGATGGTAAGTGGACCGACGCGTTCCTCATTGCAATGTCTGATGAGATATACCCAACATGTGTACTGATTGAAAGGCTAGGGAACTGGTGAAGAAGTATATCGGCTCAATCCCGTTCTTCATTCTCAACATTACGTTCATCTCGTTCATCCAGAGCGTTCTTTTGTTCCTTCTGGCAGCTCCTACCTATGCCCTTCTGCTTGCATCTCAGCATGAAAAGGAGATATCTGCAGTAGATATCATGTTCACGGCAACCCAGCTCGGCCTGGTGCTTACCGAGTGGTTCAGTGATCAGCAGCAATGGGGTACGTCAAGACTGCATCTCTGGGCAAGCATATTTGGCTGACCGCTCTTTTAGATTACCAAAACAGCAAGAGGCAGTACCAGGCAACGGCCAAGGTGCCCAAGGACTCGCCATACACGCTTGAGCAATTGGACCAGGGCTTCAACACGTCTGGTCTCTGGGCATACTGCAGACACCCAAACTTTACCGCAGAGCAGACCATTTGGCTGGTTCTCTACCACTGGAGCTGTTACGCGACCAAGGCCGTCTACAGCTGGACCGGATTCGGCGCCATGGGCCTGCTCATGCTGTTCCAGGGCTCGACGTGGCTCACCGAGCTCATCACGGCAAACAAGTATCCCGACTACAAGCACTACCAGCGCCAGGTCGGTATGACGGTGCCCAGCCTGACGCCGTACAAGCGCCCTGCACCCAAGGTGATTCGCACGAGCGAGCTGGAGAAGCGACAGGCCCAGAAGGAACAGGCCGGCAAGCAGAAGTAGAAGAAGCTGGTCGAGACTGGGTACCTGGGGTTTGCATCACAACCAGTAGACGATCATATCCGCTGCAACAGCCAAGTTTGTGGACACGCAACATGACGCAGCAGGACAATGAGTTGTCCCGGTCGTCTGCCGCTGCACTACCTCTAGACGGGATTCGCATTGCAGAGGTACGGAGGTGATATCTGCATCCCGCTCGGGGATTACCTAGAAGAGGGGAAGGATGTAGACACAGCGGTTTAATAAACGGTGAACGGGTGATATCCTTTTGATAATAGACGTCATATTGTCAGACAGATATGCGCGTAGTGCAGCATTGGAAATCCTTCGCAAGCCTCTTCTTAAGCCTCCAATCGGAAGGCCCCCCGCAATTTTCAATCATACATTCATACATATCTTACCTGGTTTGATTATATGCGGTGCCGCACCTGTGCGCACCCAGGCTCCATGAATCCGATCTCGTCGGACCGCTGTTTGGCGGGCACGGGCGGCGACTCATGGCTTCATGCAGGTCGAATCATGTTTGCGTGATCAAAGCGGCCCAGACTCGGTGCAACTTGACAAGTTCCAATGCCGCGCGGATTGATTGAATGTTTTTTTTCCCTTGTCTTTTCGTGGGCCATATGTCCGCCTTGCCATAAAAATATTGATGAGCAGGGCCATACCGGTCAAGGCATCACCATTGTTGATCACCTGGTCACATTGAAGCTCTCCGTTGAAAAGTATATACTTCTCTTAGCCCCGAGACCGGCCACCCGGGTAAGCGGTTGTCATCATCTTTTGGGTCAACCTTAAGTATGCATTGCGCCCCCATATGCCGCTGCGTAGGTTTCCCAAGACGTTTTTGGCTTGGCTGGGCACTGCATGCACACTACTTTAATGCTGTGCGCGGCGGGCTCTAACTGTGAGTTTCTAGCGTCCGTGGATTTTCAGCTTCTGGGCGCGTCAACTGACTGTCAGTGAGGCTCTGAAGATGGTGTGCTGCAAAAACTAATTGTATTTGTCGTGGTCATATCGTGCCAAACGGGTAAACGGTCGAACGGGTAAGTGAGCGGGCGTGCAGATTTCTGCCCGTCATGTTGTCTCTGTTATGTGTGTGACGATTCATGATATGATCAATGCTGTAATGGATACCCCTCAGACAGCCTGGTGTAGATCACTCCCAATGTCACTGGCCTCTTATCTGAGTGGCGCCATGGCAGTATACATACCTGACCTACGGCGTGGCATGGAGGGTGATCATTTGCGAGAACAGCCCAGCCTTCAAAGTCACAAATAGACTTGCATATCTCTCCACACCTTTTGAATTTTGCTGTACCGAGGCGGACATGTGCATAAGAACGCCTTGCACGTTTCTTCTGCACAGACAGACTTTCAGCTCTTTCGGATCCCGAGTGTAGTGCAAATGCAAAGTTTCCTCACATAAGGAGGCAAGGGAGGCTCCTTTCCGGGTCGTACAAGAATAGACAAAAGCTTTAGGCTGTGCATACCACTAGTGTCGAGGAGATGCCCCGCCCAAATCTGAAAATCTGAGGGTGCATTAGCGATTGCTTAGCGATAGCGGAGCCCTTCTGGAAGGAAAGCTCGAGGACCCTATCTGCAGCATGGCGAATCACGCCAGTGATGAACATCAGGGGTCGGACAACCCCCCGGGTGCCCTGTGTCGCCCGGCCCCAGGCTTTGGCATTTCTGAGCTCACCTTACATCAGATTCAATGGTTCCCTTTTTGCAGATGATGTAGGTGACCAGCTGACCATGACCGGTAATTAAGAGGCGCCTCCTGAACATAGGGACAAGATGAACATAACAGGCAAGAGCAGAAGAGTGACAAACATCAGCAGAGAGGCTAATTTGCGGTGAACGAGCGACCGACAGTTGATGCGTATCCATGTAAGTAAAAATGTATGTACAGATGCATGAGGCATACTGCACTACAAAGTACATGAGGGAGCAGCTCTTTTTCTGAAACTGGAAGTGCAGTTGCATACGCCGGTCTACCCGTCATCCAATGTATGCTCGAGTAAGCTAGACACGCAAGCGCAGATCACCGTCTCGCAACATAGTCACACACATGGTGAGTAGTGCAAAAGTTATGGAAAGAAAAACAAGAGAAGAAGCCGTCTGCGGCTACGTTACACACCATTCATGGTTGATTCGTTGGTACCAAATGTAGGTAGACAAAGAAAAGAGAGGGAAGGAGCAATAGACTTATTGACAGGGTTGCCTAATGTATTTAATGAGAAATGGAAAGATCGAAATTGGTGGGTCAGCTTTTGGAATTTTTCTTCCTTTTCGTACTAATGTAAGGCAGCGTCCCACTTCGTTCCAAACTTCTGAGGGCATCGTGGGTGGACACAACCTCTGGAGCAAGCAGTAAAACGGATACCCAGAAATAAATCCTATTTCACCTGGCCCCATCCGACCACTCAAGCCCTTAAACTCTGTCATTCCTCTCCAGAGTCTCGTTTTCTTTTTCTTCTTTTTCCTGCACTGCCTCTGCTCTTTCCCTGGGTGCTTGTGTGTACAGCTCAGCTACCCAAACATTGACTACTTTACTGTCACACAGTGAACCAACATCCAAAGGAAATAGCATAGAGGAACACTATCAAATCACCAGTACTTCGTACTTCTTTGAGAACCCAAATACCGTTCAAGATATACTACGTACACACATCCAAGAACGAAAATGTCGGCACTTACCCAGGCCTTTTCTTACATCACCGGCTTCTTCACGCCGCCAATGGCAACCGAGACGCCGTCTTCGGACTCTCAGATGATCGCTGGCCAGCCCAAGAAGCCTGTCGAGGCCGGCGAGAGCTACTTTCCTGAATCTGCCACCCGTAGATCGTCCATCTCTTCCACATCAACCAACTCCAACGATTCGCTGCCTGTTCCCCCAAAGCTGCCGCGATCGCAGACTGGCGACAACCCACTTGACGCCATGATGCGCCAGTATCCTCAGCCTGTCCAGGACATTGACGTCGCCAGACAGCTGGCTCTCGCTCCTCCCAAGCGCTCCCTGCACGACTCCCTCAGACGAGCTGCCACCACTGAGCGCGCCATCTCCATCGACAATGCCGAGACCAAGGCCAGAAAGATGGCTGCAGCAAAGGCCGAGCTGCTTGCTCTCGCAGGAAAGCCCTAAAGGTTCCACCTTTTTTTTCTTTCTTTTCGGACCTTTTCCATTCGGACCTATCTGTGTCGCTTTCCGGCATTCGGGTTCCGATAACTGGTATTTCCACGTCAGCAACAGAATCTGCTTCAACACGGCGATTGCTCATTAGTATTTGAAAAGGCGCCTGTGTTTCAGGTTGTCCATTATACCCCGCCAAAAGGAGATGGCAAAAGGCGCATCGGGTTTTGATTTCAGCGTTTTGCTCTTAATTGTCAGAAGGACTAGAGAAAAAATGGAGATTGCTTTTTAGTTGCAGCAAGACAGGACGGAAGATGGCATTGGCCACGGCTCGTGAATGATTTCGGCTATTGGTCTTGAGGCATCTCGGACGTGGTAGAACAGTATTTTCGACGGCTAATCAACACTATGATACATCCCAATTGTAGTGGAACTGCTTTTGTCTTGTGCCTCGCATTTCTCCAAGCAACTTCGTGTCATTTTGTAGTTGTCATCGAGCTCACAGGATTCTGGTTGACAGGGTAAAGCCGTAAGTGATGGTTGCGATCAGTGTGACCAGGTTGAGCAGAGACGAGATTCCATGAATCTTGCCAAATTGCTTGTTGAGGGACTGCATCTCCTGTGAGTGCGGCGCGGGATCCCAACTCTTCTTGCCGTCCTTCTTCTCTGTTACACATGATTGGGTCAGTCAGTCTACTTCGGCAGACAAAGGTTGCCACGGGAATGCATCGCGAGCAGACAGCCCCGGCCACAACCACGTACCTTGTGCCCTTCTCTTATCTGTAATGGAGTTGGTGACGGGAAGGCAGTAGGCCCAGTTGACCAGTCCGGTCACGAATATGGTGGCGAGCGGGACGGCGACGCTCCAGCGGTTGGCCTCGTCCAGCAGGGCGCCGCGGATGCCGCCGGGCGCCGCCATCAGACCGCCCGGGTACGTGAGCGCAATGGCTACCGGGAGGACCGTCTGCATGCCAAAGTAGGCCGGGAAGAGGGCCTTTTGGAGGACGGCGAATTGGGGTCGCTCGAGGGTCTTGAATGCGGCCGTGGCATTGATAAAGGTCTGGGGTCAGGGGGCGCGATCAGTACAGTGATTACAAGGATACAAACTCGAGCACCGATGGCAAGACGGGTTGTTTTACGTGGAAGACTTGTGTTCCTAGGAGAGTTCCATAGCTAGATGATATTAAGCATTAGCCATGGCTATTCAATATGTGCAAGTCTTTGCTGTGTAACCTACGATAGAATGTGGTAAGGACCTGGCGTCCAGAATATAGACCCCGCCATTGTGTCTCGGCTGTTGGTACGTTCTGCAGATTTCAGTTCTTGATCAGTTGTTAAAGTCGTCACGAGTGAACAAGATGTTCAAAAAGTAGAATGTTGGAAATGTGTAAGAATTGATTGGGTGTCTACGAAAATGGATCTACATGTCTATGTCATTGAAGCGAAGAGCCTCGGCCCACTCATGCCCAGACGTAGAACGTTCGATCAGGACGTCAATGACGGTCTCAATCGATTGGAACATCCGGCTGCTTTTTCCTTGGATGGGAGCTAATCAGTGATGGCGCTAAAACCCCAGGCTTCATGCAAGGAGCTTGGGCCATGCAAAAGCTCCATGTCGGGACTCGGGAGCTAGCCTAAGCAGCAAGAAAAAGATGTGGATTAGCTGCCTGGAACAAAAAGTGTGACTTCGTTCTCTGTTCGCGTTGCTAAAGACCCACTTTGTACTCATCCCTGCAACGAGACTCGACGCGCTCTGAGCTTCGACTGCTTGTGCCCGCGCCTGCCTAATTCCTAGCTCCCTGGATGCCTGAGAATTAGACGGTTAAGGAATGGATTCATGATACTAAATACTAATTCCTCATGAACAGGATATAGAACAAGACCCTTTCTCTCATATTTTCCTTCCAAGTCATGACATTCATTTTACTCCGGCCATAACTGTACACTCATTAACACCCTGCATCTCCCTCACTCAGCAGCTTTCCCATCCCACAGCAACCATGGCCGACAAGGAAGCTGTCGTGTATATTGTCGATCTCGGATCTTCCATGGCCGATTGTCACAATGGCAGGATAGAATCAGACCTCGACTTTTCCATGCGCTGGATCTGGGACAAGATCTCCACCACTGTTGCCGCGGCCAGGAAAACGTGGAACGTGGGCGTCATTGGCGTGCGGACAAACGAGACAAACACGGGCTTGGAAGACGAAGATGGATATGATAACATCTCTATCCTTCAAGAGCTCCAGCCCATGGATCTGCCCAAGATGAGGTCCCTGCAGGCAAAGATCAAGCCGAGTGACACGGACACGGGCGATTGCGTCTCTGCCATAATCCCTGCCATTCAAATGATTGAAAAGGTCGCCCCGCCAAGGCTCAAGTTTCAACGCAAGATCTTCATGGTCACGTCTGGAGAGGCTCATCTCGATTTGGACCCAGACGATATCTCCACCATTGCTGAGAAGCTTCGCGATCACAATATCCAATTGACAATCTTGTACGCTTCTACTTATGCTTCATGCTCTTGTTGTTAGAGCTACTTGACGCTGACAATGGCAACAGGGGTGTTGATTTTGACGACGCAGAGTATGGATTTAAGGAAGAGGACAAGACGGAACAAAAGGCCACGAATGAAGGGCTGCTAAAGAGTTTGTGCGACGCCGTTGGTGAAGACTTGGCGACTTTTGGCACCATTGCCGAGGCTGTTGATGAGCTTGACACGCCGAGACTTAAGCAAAACAAGCCTTACAAGACGTATGACGGTGATTTGTCTTTGGGCGAAGATGAACGAGCTATGCGTATTCATGTCGAACGCTATTTCAAGACGAAAAGGGCAGCTCCACCTACTGCCAGCCAAGTCGTCTTGAAGACCAATCATGGATCACAATCAGCCGAGGCCCTCGACGAGGATGGAATGGAAGGTGTCGAGTATGAAAAGGGAGGCGAGTTCGCCGCCGTCAAGAATGCCCGCACCTACAAGATCAATGATCCAGATGGACCAGGAGGCAAAAGAGATGTCGAATTCGACGACTTGGCAAAGGGATACGCATATGGACAAACTGCTGTCCACATTAGCGAATCCGACTTCAACATTACCAAACTTGAGACGACCAAGGGCTTCTCCATTGTCGGCTTTATCCAACAGGACAAATTCGAACCCTTTTTGAATTTCGGCGAAAGCTGCGTCACGGTAGCACAAAAGAACAGCGACGCCGATGCTTTGAAACTTTCATCCTTTATCCACTCTCTCCACGAGAACGAATCCTACGCTTTGGCACGACTGGTCAAGAAAGATAACGACGCCCCCACTCTGCTTCTACTTGCGCCTCACATTGACGTGGATTTTGAATGTCTTTATGATGTTCCCATGCCCTTTGCTGAGGACGTAAGACAGTATCCATTTCCACCCCTTGACAAGGTGGTGACCGTCCAGAACAACGTACTCACCAAACATCGATTCCTGCCGTCTGAAGATTTGCTCGAGGCTATGGACGAGTATGTCGACGCCATGGATATTTCAACATATGCTCTGGATGATGAAGGCGAGAGAACGTTGGAGTATGCTGCAGTCGACGACACGTTTTCTCCACCGCTCCACCGCGTCAACCAAGTTGTTCGCCACAGAGCAATCCATGCTGATAAGCCGGTTCCGCCAATGCCTCCCATTTTGGCCAAATACAGCTTCCCAGATCCCGATCTCGTTGAAAAGGCAAAGTCGAGACTCGATGATCTGATTTCTACAGCCGAAGTGAAGAAAGGTAAGTTGCACATGACCAAGGCATGCAGTGACGTGAAACTAATATTCCTTGTGTGCAGTCCCAGACAAGGTCAAGGGTGGCAAACGTGGCCGTAAGGAACAACAAACGGCGAGAAAACCGCTCTCTGGCTTGGACATCGATGCCCTGCTCAGAGAACCGGCGAACAAGCGCACAAAGGTCGAACCCGACAATGCAATTCCATCTTTCAAGCAGTTGTTGCTTACTGCAGACGACGATGCTATAGTAGTAGAGGCGGGCAAACAAATGGGGGCGGTGATCAGTGACCTTGTGTCTGAAAGCTTTGGTGACCTGAATTTTGACCAAGCGACTGAAAACCTGAAGGTTTTCCGAGAGGACATGATCAACATTGAGTTTCCCAAGATATATGATGATTTCCTACGGGATTTCAAGAAGAGACTTTTTACTGGCGCGCTGGGTGGAGACAGAAGAGAGTTCTGGTTCAACAACGTGAGGAAACCCAAGCTTGGGCTCATTGACACTACAGACTCTGATGTCTCCAAAGTCACGCCCGAGGAGGCTGCCGAGGTGAGCACTGGACACAATCTATGACTGATGCTATTTGCTAACATGTTGCAGTTTTTGAAATCCAATTTAAAATAGACGGTCCAGGAATACAAGTGTGTAATTTCCAGAAATAAGGTATCCAGGGCGATTTTGGTGTTATAGAGCGAGCAAAATAGCAATGACGGGACTGGCTAATTAGAACATGGTTCACGGCCCAGAAGCCTGATCTTTGCAAAGATTTATTTATACCTTCATGAAAAGAAAGATGGGGCAATTGCCAACGAGAAATAACATCCCTCGAATACGATTATATTGCATTCATTAAGAATGTATTGACAGACGCATGTGTAGGTACTGAAGAATAAAAACTTACATATCAGAAATGACTCACCGGCAACCTGCTTGACACCAAACGGCAGAAGAGGCGATTTGATTGGGCAACCCGCTTGAAATACATCGCCTAGTACGTTGGAATTGAAACAAAGAAAATCAGGAGTGAAGATAAATGTAAATTGTTGTGCACTTGGGGGGAAGAATTTCCATGCCGTCTACGTCAAGTTCAGGCAGGCGCTGCTTCTCTTTCGAGCTCGCCGTTTGTATGCAGGTCTAAGACGCCGCAACCCGCCTCGCTCTGCCTTGACTCCCTGCAAGTGAATTCAAATCCGTAACCACGACACGCTTCAATATCATTGCTTTGGCAAGATCGATAGAAAAGCAAATGACATCAGGCACCATTGGCACGCCCGCATAAAACTTCACCTCAAGGCACCCACCCAAGTATTCGCCTTTCTGTTTTTGATGCCAACCTCAACAACAAATTTACAGACATTACTGCTGTTTTTCTAGTGTGCCAGTTTGAACCTCTACGGAAGAAGGACTTTTATTTTCTGCCGTCACTCTTATTTATACTCTGTTTTTGTTCTATAAACAGCACTCGTTTTCCACAAATACGTGTAATTCGGCTATCTTGCCGTTTCAGCACAAGATATCTCACCAACATCTTCTCCATCATCCAACCGCAATCGCACTTTTGCACTCTACCACAATGGACGATCATTCGCACGACGACTTGTCCGACCCATCGAACCCGTCCAACCCATCCAACTCAACCACCGATTGGTTTGATAACATGGTTAACACACAAAATACACTCACTCCATCCGGTCCTCCCCTCTTATCGCCCCTCTCTCTCGCCTCTCTCAGTGAAACGAATGAGGGAGCTCATGGTTCTAATGATGAGTTTGATAATGAAGACGATGAGTTTGGTAATGACGATGCAATCGAGGATTATTATGGTAACGACTACGAGGATGAAGACAGCGACGACATCATCACCATTCACGATCTAGTCAATCCAGGGAATACCCAGACGGAGCAGAACTCGAGTGGAACAGCTTGTGAGTGGCACTGGAAGATTTCTCCCCCAAATGAACTAGCTTCTTGGCCCTGTTTCTCGGATATGCAAACCACTGTCTCCCATCTTTCTTTCTTATCCTTGTTCACCACTTTAGTGCCGCCTTCTGCTCTCTTCACCATTAATACAAGACTAGTCGTCACTACCTCTGGAGACACAGGATACTGACCAGCCTCATAGCTACAATACCTCATGCTGAGAAGGCTACCCCGCGTGAGCCCAAGTTCGGCGATGATGCGAAGTCAGGACTGAGTTTTTGCCCGTTCGGACTCATCGAGAAGTATCCTCAACGAGATATCAAGGAGCCTGAGAAGGTGGGTACTCTATAACTATGATGACTGTTCGTTGTCCGACATTGAATTTTCTAGGTCGCCATGTGGTTCCGAGACAACATCTTTACTGCTCGCGAATGGGATCTGTGAGTTACACTTCGTTGTCTCTATCCTACCAAGCTCATCCTGTCCACCGCGTATCGTGCTATTTGGTCACGTCCTGGTTTGTAGTGAACATCTACACAAACGCTGATGCTTGTATTTCTTTACAGTTATTGCATCTCTAATCCATATGGCAAGAAGGATCCTATACTCATGGTGCCGACCGAACAATTTGAGCGTATGATTGCAGATGCCAAGAGTCGACTCGGTGTTAATCTCGATATCCCCACCGATCCCAGATCAGCCTTCTACACTGTCTTTGATGGTCCCATTTTGCCTCGCTTCGTTGGCAGAGTTCACAGTAATACTGACCTGGAGAATGCCACTCAACTTCTGAAGCTACTCAAGCTGGAAAATATGGTTGAAGATGGTTCTGGCAAGGCTGTTTTGGCATATGGCGAGAAGGTAAAGCTCATTTACAATCGTCTGAGCCACTTAAGCAGCAAGGCCGAAAAGAAGGAAAAGAAGCGCCTCAAGGCAGTCGCCCGTCAGAAGGGATGGGGCCAGGAAATGAAGCGAGCACAGCGCTATCTTGGTTTGCGTTCCAAGACCGTATTCGGCTTCGATGAGCAGTCGCCTTTTTGCACTGATGATGGCAAGTGTTGGAGGAGACATTTACAGACAAATTCTGTCATCGATATACTTGCTGACGTTCGTCATTTTCCAGGAATTCAAGGTCTTCCATTGCAGAATGTCCGCACTCCTTATCCGATGGAGTCCATGGTCCGCTTGATCGCCTTCGACGTTGAGGCTTATGAACTTAGCTCAGACATAATCACAGAGATTGGTCTTGCCATCCTCGACACACAATCCGTCCTGAACTCCGATCCTATTGAGACGTCGAGGGTTGACTGGAACAAGCTCATTGAGACTCACCATCTCCGCATTGTGGAGCACAAGTCCTTTGTCAATAAATCATGGGTGAAGGGATGCCCCGAGAAATTCCTTTTTGGGTAAGTGATGCCGCAATCTGGAGTTAGGGAGATGATCATCTAATGCAAGCAACAGTACCAGCGAGTTTGTTAGCCTGAAAGACGTTTCCCGTCGCCTCTTGGACCTGATCCGCGGCGATGAGACCTTTGTCCTAGTCGGCCATGATGTCGGTAGTGATATCAAGTATTTTGAAGATCTAGGAATCCAGCTTCGGGGCCTACCCGGGTACCATGACGAAGTTGACACCAGAAATATCTTTCGCCACGCGCAGCGCTGCAATGACGGCAGGGCGCTCGAGTTCTTGTGCCGGGAGCTGAGTGTATCCCCCGCAACTCATTTCCACAATGCCGGAAATGATGCCGTCTACACTATGCATTGCTTGCTCACAATGGTTCTCCGCAAGTCGGCTGGTGAGAAGATTACAAATTCGGAAAGAGATGGCTGGGAGCCTGACGGAGAGTAAGTCGAAGCCAATTATTGTGATATGCGATATTTAACCTTTGCTGACGAATACGCCCAGTCCTCGCGATTGGAGTGATGGCGAGGACGACGACGGCGGTCTTCCCCTCGCTCTCAGGACATAAGGAATGAGCAAGTTGCACACGGATGCCGTCCATCCTCAATTTTCAACCGCATACGTACTGCACTGGCGAGAAAAGGAGACAGCGTATAGGATGGTGATTCAATATCGTCACCACAAAATCAGAAATGCGCCTGGTTTGTATAAATCGCTTTGTATGTTTTTGAGAAGAGAGTTCGCCCGAGTAGGCAATAGTAGTTTTCCAGATAGCGAATATAGACTCATGGCCATGA
Source organism: Neopestalotiopsis sp. M2102B (assembly GCA_023628315.1). Classification (NCBI taxonomy): domain Eukaryota; kingdom Fungi; phylum Ascomycota; class Sordariomycetes; order Amphisphaeriales; family Sporocadaceae; genus Neopestalotiopsis; species Neopestalotiopsis sp. M2102B. The sequence continues at coordinate 388,131 of JAMAKW010000012.1, read as the reverse complement.
ACCAGAAAACACCCATTTATCATGCAATATGACCCCAAAAGTCTTCCGTAAACGCCGTCGCTTTGTACATGCCAACCCTGGATGATGTTGTTGTACAAAATATTTACACATCGCTCGTCCCCTCCATCAGCGCACTGATTCGTACATCGTAGTATTCATGGCGTACTCGTCGTAGTACCATCATCACGAGTTCTTTTCGAGAAACTCTTTTGCTTCGTTGACCTTTGTCGCCAAATACGGGCTACCGCCTCGATCAGGGTGGTTGAGCAGCATGAGGTTTCGGTGCTGCTTGCGGATCTTGTCCTTTGTGATGGCGCGCTCACTGTCGATATGTGTTAGTCGTTTGCTGCTTATTTTCTCGGTCCATTCCAGAAAGACCCATTACAGGTAGTCGTACTTGAGAGACAGAATGAGGGAAGCCTCGCGCTTGTTCATCTTGGGCTCAAAACCACCCTTGTAGAAAGCCTTGCCCAAGGCACTGACACCGCCGCGCGATCGCCTCCAAGCGACAACTCCTGCTCGGCCCTGTATATGATGGTCAGTTGGCGATGTTCGTGGATCGTCTTTATGCTTCGGGATGCAGAGTACGTACGAGGAAAGCGGCGACTGCGACTCCGGCTCCGATAGCTAATGTTGAGGCCATGTCTGTTGATTGATGTGGTATTATATTTTGGGTGTATTGGGGAGGGAGGAGAAAAAGGAATTGCCTCTATCGCCAAATGATTGATCGCTTCGGAATCTGGGGAAATACCTGCGCAGACGGCGACAAGCGGCTCTTGGAAAGGACCGATGAATTTCTAGACGCACGGGCCCGATGAATGGCGAGAAGACGGATGGTAGAGTTTTTCCGCTGACCAATAAGAGGAAGGGGCAGAGTACAGAGCCAGCCCACTTCGCGCCGCCCGCCCCACGCCCAAGTCGCTTCTCTCCCTTATCGATTGCGAAAGTTTGGGAAGGGTCTCCTCCAAAATTTTTGGTCTGGTTTCTTACATGGGCAAAAAAAACAGCCATAGCTAAACTTTTGGTTCGGTTAGCAAAGAGGGAGAAAAAAACAAGTGCAGCCAATCCAACTCTCATTGCACGACACGCCGTCGGCAAGAACTGCTCACATATACACCGACGACAAGCCGGCACAAATAACCCGACAGTATCGACATAATTCCCAGTTGACAAGTTTGTTGGAAACGTCGCGACAATGGTCAGAATCGAGACTTGCTACTTCTGTAGCCGACCGGCCTATCCCAGCAAGGTGAGGATTTCTTCGACATGATTTTTGGGCGTTAGGATGGGATTTCGAAAGAGAGAGGGCGGTAGAGACAAGAAAAGAGGCACGGCACGAGAGAAGGCAGTTCAACTAATCCGACGATTTCTCTATGTAGGGTATTACATTTATTCGCAACGACGCCAAGCAGTTCCGCTTCTGCCGCTCGAAATGCCACAAGAACTTCAAGATGAAGCGCAACCCGCGTAAGCTGGCGTGGACAAAGTCGTTCCGCAAGGCCGCCGGCAAGGAGATGACTGTCGACTCTACCCTCCAGTTTGCCCAGCGCCGCAACGTCCCCGTGCGGTACAACCGCGACCTGGTTCAAAAGTACGTCGTCTTGCTCCTTGTACACGAACTTCTGCTTTCCCCTGGAAGCAGAGGACGGTCGTGTACAGTTGTATCGCAAATCCTCTGAAGCAAATTTACTGACTACCCACCAAAAAACAGGACCCTCAAGGCCATGGAACGCATCCAGGAAATCAGAAGCAAGCGCGAGAGAGTCTTTTACCGCAAGCGCATGGCCGGCAAGCGCGCCAGAGAGCTCGCCGACGCCCGCAAGCTGGTCCAGACCCACAGCCACCTGCTGCCCAGGCTGCGCGGCAGCGAGAAGCGGAGACTGGCGCTGGAGCAGGGCCTCAGCCAGGAGGAGATTGCCCGCATCGAGGAGCAGAACATTCTCGGCACCGAGACCAACAAGGTCTTTGGCAAGGAGAAGATCCGCCAAAAGGTCAGGACGGACGGCGGCGTCGAGTTTGCCCCCGAGGAGGCCGACGAGACCATGGAGGTCGACGACGACTCGGAGTAAACAATATGACAACAACAGCAAAGGGCGACACAACAGAAGGAGGGGGGTCTCGTCTTTCGTGGAAACTCTGTTGTCGTACCAGAGGAACAGCAGCATCACCATCGCGACGACAAGAGCTCGAGGGCTGCTTCTTCTGGACAACATGTTCGCGGTTGATGAGAAAATTGGCGTTCTATGGATCTGCTTTGAATTGGTCTTCCGGCATTCTCATGGCGTTCAGGGAAGGGACATTTATTTTACGTACCTAGATATCTGGTCGAAAGTGAAAGAAAAAGTGAAGGAAAAAGTGGATATAATGATACACTACCTCGGACGAGGGCAAGTTTGACTAGATTTGAAGCCGTGAGGATGACTTGTTTCTTGATGTGTGCTTTTGTTAGTCTCCATATCATGCTGTCCTTGTGTACATGAAATCACCGTTAAGATGGACAGAAATAGGAAAGTGGAAACTGTCTGAAATAAAAGGGTTCTCATTCTCATTCATATCTCTTTAATACTCATTCATATTATCAAGGTCGACTGAAGCACTCTATCATAGCCGAAAGTCGGTTTCACTTTCAACGAACCACGAGGGCGTAACTTGATTTGAAAAATCGTGTTTCTCTCACTGCCCTGGAGTGTTGGCATACGTATCGTCCTTTGGGCTGGCCCTCGGTCATCTGTACTATATAACCTCGAAGTGTACAAGTTGCTGGCGGTTTGACCAAGGTTGAAGCATCGCAGACCGTCATCCATCTCACGACGCTTTCCTGATACCACTTTGTGATTCGACCAAAGCTGCCCACACCAGCCAACAGCAGAGTTGTCCCATATTTCAGGTCCAGAGTAATGGTGCCTCGTGACGCTCTCTGCCCTTCCGGCGGCGATACCGTGCCAGCTGGGCAATAAATGGCAGAGCCTCATCATCGCATGCGGTCATTCTCCTTCCAATCTTCCCGTAACATCAATAGGTATATTCCACCCCTTGCAAGCTTCTAGGTACGCCCACCCAAAGAAAAAGAGAGAGAGTAAGAGAGCTCTCACGACTCCTCAAACCCCTTCATGCCCGCGCCCCGCCCATGAGGCTGCACGCGCGTGTGCGCCCGCCCGGGCTCCTTGAGGCCCGCCCGCACGTCATCGAAGATGTGCTTGTCGAGCGCCTCACGCCTCTTGCGCTCCTGCTCCTCGTCGACCACCCGGCGCTCGGCCTCGCTGGGTCCGCTGCCCCAGTTGCCCGCGCCGCCCCGGCCGCTCAGCCGTGGCGGGGGCGGGGGCGCATCGGTCTCTTGTTGTTGCCGCTGGACAAAGGACTGGTTGCCCGTCGAGTGGACGGTGGGAGGGCGCGGCTGGGCGTGCTGTCGGATGGACGGCTCCGTCCTTCCTCCTCCGACCTCTGCCTCTGCCGCCGCCGCCGTCTCGGGGTCGATAAAGTTGCCGGCTCCACCACGACCCGTCCTGACGCCGTAGACCGGTTGCTGCTGTTGCGCGTTATCACTGCTGTCCGTCGGCGGCTGTTGGTGCTGCTGCTGCTCGACCGCGGGGTCGGACGGCAGCTCGTCGGCCGGGGCGGGCTTTTGCGCCTCGACGTCGTCGTCGTTGGCGGTCTGCGCCAGGTGCTCCTCCACGTCCTTTTGCGAGTAAAAGTTGCCGGCGCCGCCACGGCCGACTTTGCGGTACACGTCTCCCATTATTCTCCCTTTTCTTTCTCTGATTTAGGGGCACCCCTTGGTCCAGGATGCAAGAAGTGAGAATCAGAAGAAGAAGCAACGACTTTTTGCGCGAACGAGAGGGGTCGCGTTTAGAAAAGAATGTTGTTTCTTTTTCTTGTTTGCCGTGAAGGGTTCTTGTCACGAGGGCACGAGGTCATGTACTCTGTATGTATGGTATCGCTAATCTTTGGGGGCTGAATAAACCTTGTGTGTCACGAGAAAAAGGCAAGTGCGGTAGTGAAGTAATAATTATTTGTTGTAGATATGATCTTTCTTTTAAGAGGAAGAATCCCAAGTGAATGAATGACCTTTTGGATGTTTGACCATAGGAACATGTGAGGTCATACAGGATGGAATAGGTAGGTAGCTTGTTTCGATTGTCTGGGAGCAATTATGCAGCTTCGTAGGGAGGAAACATAAAAGATGCATTGCTTGAATGGTCTGGCTAAAACAGGCCCCAATGAATGCCAAGATCAGATCGCGGGGCAAGCAGAAAAGCGGCAGTCGGTACTGAAACCACGCACCAGACTCCAGACCCAGCCCATCCTTACTTACCCAAGTTGTATTACAGTACCTACTCTGTAGATCTGGCGCCCGTACGAGCTACAGTGCTGAGCATGACAGAGTAAAGGAATAAAAATAGATTTGAATTTTATTTGGGCCATGTTTTGAGCTTGAATTTACATCTTTGAATTTCTGGCTTGTGTTCTTTGTTTTGATACTGCAGTGAGTAGCTAGTATTTGCACCACTTTCCAATGACGGGATCAAGCCACGTACGGGGATCCAGGGACGGAGAGAGAAAATCAAAGACTCGACAAATATTCTGACAATAGCCCAATCATGTTCCCATTCGTCCTTTCTGTGCAACCCGCCAACTTGCAGCCGGTCAACAATAAATCTGTAAGTTGACGAGCATCGGAGCGCCGAGACATGCATTCGCTTTCATTCCGCGACAGGGAAAACCCCCCATACGTCATTGAGGGGGCCTGTGGGCTTGCGTTTCAACATCCCCACTGTCCACTGTGGAGCGCGGCGCAACAAAAAAGTTGTCGTGAGATGTTCCCATGTTTTGGGAAGTTTTGGGAAGAAAAGCAATCAAGAAGCCCCAGGAGCCCCCATTAGCGGGGGAAGTTGCTCTTCTTGGATTCGCCCTGGTCAATGTTCCACCGATGCCATGAGTAAGGTAAGTGGTATTAGGATAGAAAGATAGGAATTAATTAGTATTTCCCTCTCCTTTCTCATTCATACCAATGATTGATGCTCTCAAGGGGCGTGAAGATAGTATCCAGGTAGGCGACGAGAGTGAGTCATCTATCTACGCGTACTAGAATGATCGAAAGATAGATCGAAAAGATAGTAACAGAATAGGAAAGGGAGGCTGGTTCTCGATTGATTATTTGTCAAAAATAACAAAGATAATCGGAAAACAAGGCTTCAACATCGGGGTCGAAGAAATACCCGCAACTCTGAATTTAAGTGGTTCAAGCAACAAAGTCGCACGGCAGGGAGTTCCCTTGTGTCGAACAATCTTTAGCTGGTAATCACATGTTTTCCATACCACTCACTCACTGCAAAAAGAGAGGACGCGCAAAAGAGAAGAAAGCTCAACAAAAAGGCAAAATCCATGGTGAGGGAGTTTCAAGTCATATACACGTAGTACTACACATATGTATGCTGCGAGAGAAAGACAAAACAAGGGCTGAGCTATATACAGACTGACTTGTTTACAGTATCTGTATGCAATGCGTCCAGCAGGATTCTTCTTACTGACATAGTAGGTATGCAGTGGGTGCGCGTAACTTGTGACATGTAACATGAAGAAACGGAGCAGACATACATAACCATAAGCTGGCATGGACAGGCTTGCAAAGGCTTGCTGGCTTACGGGACCAGGCTCAGCTCCGTACCTGCAGAATCCCATTGACCATTTAGTGAGTAGCACAACCTTATTCTAACAAATTAGAAAGTGGTGGTCGAAATTCGAACAACATCCAAATCAAGGACTATTTTCAAGGCTTGGAATGGCCCAGGAAGCTGAAAAAAAGAGCAGGTTGATCAATCTTGGCGATGGCTCTCAGGTCGCAGGGAAGATAACATCACAAGACGGGCAGTTCCAGTTTGGTTGCTTACTATGGGACCCATTTCGAGGTACTTGAAGCTGTACATTCAAGATACATCTGACACTCAATTCTCTCTCTTTCCAACATGGAAAATATGCCCAGTCCAATCCTCTGCAGATGAGCGGGGAATTTCTTGCAGCCGCGGATAGGGCAGTGTCGATCATTGGTGTGCAATTCCCAGTCAGCAATGCTACATGTACACAGTAGTACGTACAGTAGGCTGGGTAGTTTCAGGAACCAAAGCACATTTGGCACAGCGCCCACTGTCCGCTCTTTTTCCTCTCATGGAGGAGCGTGATGAGTATCAAAACTGATCCAATATGAGCCCAACTTACACTATCATAAACCACTACGATCAACACACGTGAGGAGAGATGGCCCCTCCCCCGGAGCCTCACCGCTCGTTGTAACTGGCCCAAGCTGGTGGGAAAATTGTTCACTAATATTATATAGTTATAGTCCTCTGTCAAGCGGAGTACGACGACGGGCGACGACAATCCGGCTCGCTCGGTATGACAGTCAGCCGCCCGCCCAATGGATCATACGCCAAGAATGACACTTTCTTTTTTTGTATCTTTTGCTGCCTGTTCTCCTCGCGAAAAAAAAAAAAAACAGTTCATTGCGTACACGATCCAACTCAGCCATGACGACGACGTGGTACCGAAACGGTTCTCGCGAAATATCAGTCTATACACTAATAAAATATACTTTGTAAGTATTCGGGAACACGACTAGTCAAGATACTCCCCTGCGGATACACGATATATAATATCGCATGGCCATCAAGTTCACGATGGTTTCCTTTGCGACTGCGCTTTGGTCACAATGACGTCAGCGGGAACTCGCTAAATAGAAAGCCAAAATCGACTCCGCTTAGTAGTACATAGGGTGTTTCTTCCAATTGTGACCCAACAGAACGGGCGCGGGACCGAGACTATTCTACCGACTCTCACCATATACGGTAGTGTGGTTTGGGGTTTCCTGTTGGACATTGAAGAATACCTACACACAAGGTACGAAAAACAAGCAGTATAGTTGCTGGGGGTATCGAACCCAGTGGTCTGAGATTATCTGATTGGTGCTGGCGCTAGCATATAGAGCCAGAGGCCCAAGTATCGTGCACGTAGTACTTTTTCAAGTATGAGGGGAGTGTTTGTTCGACCATGGGATAACCCGTTGAATCGCAAAAAGACCACATACACACTCACACACAAACACGCCCCCAAACTTGCTTCGGCATGATCCGTAGAGCCTACCAAAGAAACGGACCGGCGGGTGCGCACAGGTTGTCTAGATCGGTAATCCGCTCTGTTTAAAGTCGCACAATCCGAGTCGTGCCTCTTCTAGCCAACTTGACATGCGCTATGTTACAGGGACTGTTTTGGAGTCTCTACCTACTCACACTACAAAGTGCGTCCGCCTGCAAAGTGCGTCCGCATTTTTATTTTAGAGTTTGCGACAAGGGCAAACAGGACGGGCTGATCGGCTCTGCGGTTGGGATGGTAGGCAACAGGAAGAGTTACTACAGTCAAGTGAGTGAGGGGAGAGAGAGGGCAGGGAGAAAACACAACAGCGACAAGCCACACGGGCAGACTGGCAAAAGCCCCTGCCTGGTTGTCGATTTTTAAGCGCGTGTGTTGGGGGGAGGATAGAGAACGAGGCATTCCAAGGATTCCGGGACAGTGGTAAGCCACGGGACGGCCGCGTGATATATTAATGCCAGTCATGGGGGAGACATGATGGTGTGCAACTTTGTTTTCTGTGGCACATCGGAGCGACGATCTCTTGGTCCAGATCAGTCTAAAATAGTAAGAAGGGAAAAAAAAAAATGTTTAGAATGCTTGTTGCGATAATGAAACACTCAAGTCACTGACTCTTTCACAATTGAGAAGGGGGAAAAGTTGCAACTGGAAAGGTTATGTAAGTTGTGTTGTTGTCTTTGACAACGACTCGCGGATTTTGCGCAAATTGACCAGCTAAGATAATTTTTTTTTCTCTTTCTGTCTCCTTGCTTACCGTCAGACTTGATGACGACCGCCTCAATTGAGACTATTGAAAAGAAGAAAACACAACATGGCAACCTACTGCATAGTTCAAGAGGTTCCTGGCTTGCATATACACTACTCAATTGCTGTGTCCACGTTTCGCTTTGCCTAGGTAACAACTTCTCGTGCCGAGCGGGAGGGCGCCATTACGACGATTGTTGTTCCCGAGCTGCAGTTGGAGAGAAGATAGGTAGCCAAGCTCACACGCCATTGACCTGTACCGTACAAAGTAGAACCAAAAGGCCTCCTCCCCCTCTCTCTGTTGCAAGTACGTACACGCCCAATGAGCTTCGGGATATGGGGGCAGACGACCGAAAGGGGGTATGCGTAGGCTTTCTGTGCATAAGTTCTCTCTGTACGACCACAGGGTTCATGTACCTCCTTCAGTCTCTCTCTCCCGTATATGGTTTAGACGCGGCGTGTAATGCAAGAGTACCTGCATCTGGAATGGTCAAATGATCTGCTGATATCGTGGAGAAAAGGTTCGCTGACATGCCCCAGGGCTCAGCTAAGCTCTTTCCAGTTTTTTTTGTTCTTGTTCAATGAGCTCTATTGTGTAAATATTTTTGATCCATGGTGACGTGGTTCCCGATTGACAAAATTGGGTGAGGATTCCGTGGACCTCTTTCAGGTAGCAATTGATTGAATATAAATCGCCCTGACGATCTTTGCCCACCTTTTCTCGAACACTATGAGAGACGAATGCCGAAGCCAATTGACCCAATTTGGGGATCCGAGAGCCAGGGTTATCTTTCAGTAACTTATGGGAACTTGGGAAGATCCGCATATCGTAAAGATCCACGGTCTGGTTTTGGTTCGTACTGTATATGTGGGGGAAAGAGACGAGCTATCGTCGCACGAATTGTGAGGCAAGGTCGCATTAGAGAGAGCGAGAGAGAGCCCCATGCTCTTTTTGCTCCGCTCTGCTACCCCTCCCCCCTTCGATCCAATCGACCTTTTTGACACTTGGTTTGAGAGAAAGTCGCGATCTCGAGGCGTGTCTTTATGGGTCCACCTTGAACGGGAATCTAGCACTATGAAAGTATCGATTATAACGGAGTCGGTTGCAACTCCTTCTCCCGTAGAAGAGCTGGTAATAGAAGCCAAGCCCGCTACTTCATTCTCGAATGAACAATTAAAGTTTGGCGCGCTTGATCCTCGGGAGAGCGAGAAACAGGGCAACTTGATAGTTTCCTGATCGAGCGTCACTGTCTCGGAGGCACGTCTCGCTAACGAGACGCGCCTAATAGATTGGCAACATCAGGTGGGCAGGTATCGTGCTCACTGTTAACACAGCACAGGGGAAGGAGGGGCTTTATAATCAGTACTGGGTAGGCAGTTGAAAAGTAGTTGTAGTAGTGCGCTGAGGGGGTGTAGGTACATTGAAAAAAGGTCTGGTCTGGACCACGGGTTTTTGGTTAGCATCTCGCGGTCATGTCGCCATAATTATCCCAGGTCAGCAGGCGCCTAGCTGTTGGGGCCAAGGCCAGAAATGGGCAAAAGTAGATTACTACTGGCCATCAGAGACACAAGGCGAAAGGAATGACAAGGTTCAAACACGACTTTGTCTATATATACCTAATGAACAGGAAATATTCGTAAGATGAGCCCAATGGCATCGAGACGAATGAGAACAGACGAGCGGAGTCAAGCTCGACATCTCCCGTTAATAGCACGATCTGTTGAGTTGCCAATCAGCAGCGGCATGTAATGTAGAAGCAGACATCATGTAGACGTGTATATGTATACTGTGTAGTCTGCGTGTGTGAGTGAATGTGTGTGTGTGTCAAGTGTTCACTCGATTGGGTTCATGGTTGGCTTAATGGGTGGGGTCGACGGTCTATTCAATCCATGGGGGGGTATCTTTCAATCGACAGACTCCCCTTGTTTTTCTTTCCGGTGTCCGTTCAGGTTCCTGGCTCTCCAGCGAATGGCTGTCCGAGGAGCCGACACCGGGACAGTGCCAGAGGCTCGAGGTTTGGCACTATCTCCAGTCCGGCCCTGGTCCGGCTGTCCAGGTGGCCTCTCTTGGTCTCCATCTGCCTTGGTCGTCTGGCCTGCCAACTCGCCAGTAGCAATGCCACCACTGCTTCGCTCAGACCAACAAGCTGTACGTGGTCGACAACCGTGCCAAAGACTTTCTCCATAATATGCAATACAAAGCCCAAAGTGCCTCCCTATCTAGTTACGTGTCTGTCGATTATAAGGGGGGAGAGAATCCATAGCAATTGCTGTCCAATGTCGGCAAGAAATAACATGAAAAGGGTATCTTGCTCATATTGGGTTGCCAATCTACGGTCTGGCTCTTCAATGGTTCGGTTGGCTGGTCTGGGCCAAGTCAAAGCTGGATAGGTCTATTGCCGGTTGGAGGTTGCTGTATCCTTACAGTTTCATCTTGGGGGCGGGTATCATTGACCGATCTCGATTCAATTCATAATTGACATTGCAGGGCATTTGTCAGGCTTTGTGCAGTGTTGATATTACACATGGAGTGAGCAGGAGGATTCATAGAAAAACCTAGAACAAGTCTTGTCAGCAAGTTACAAGGAGGTAGAGCAATAATGATAATAATGAAAAGATGGGGTAGCTCGGATATCAATACCACCCAACTACAGCAGAGCATGCCTACACAATATGAACAAGCAAGAATGGGGACCACAATACATATACACAGTAGGTACACTAGGAGAATTGATGTTTCTCCCTGCTTTCCGGCAATTTCACTACATGCTAAAAAGATATTGTCATTTCTAGAGTATCATTGCTGGGCGGAGCTCAAGCATTGGTCATCTGAAACATGCTCTTGCATCTATTCGAATTGGCAATGTCTCCAAGTGCAAGATACTATTATTGTTATTATTGTGCAAGCAGATGCAGCAACAACAAACATCAAGACGCAACTGATTAGGGCAAGTGATATCTCTAATCTATAGGACAAGGTGAAGGTAATGGAGGTATGGTAGGGCAGACCTAGCGGCCACTCTAAGAGCAGTGGAATCTGGGGCAATGCATCCACCAAGAGATAACGACCACCAGACACATTGCGCGGCAGAGAAGGGCTTCACCTACTTTGAAGCAAAGGGAAAGCCCTAATCTGACGATACCATACCGTACCCTACCCTAATGGATGCCAGCAAGAAGAGCCATTGAAGCAGGTAGGCACAGTAGGCGCATTTACGTATACCCTACCGAGAGGTGTCCAGATTACCGATCCCGTAGTATGAATGTGCCTTACTTAGCAGCGACACTGGCAGGCATTTGGAAGAGCGGACTGGCTGGGCAGTGTCAAGCCTCCAAGGTTAGACTAATAACGCATTTAGGATGGACGCTGCAAGTCGGCGTGCTAGCCGGATCACGAGAGACACGAAACTCAAAAAAGCGCTTCTGTCGCCTTCCACGGTCCCCGACCAGACTGCCAGACGGTCGAATTCTCCCCTATCATCTGTCGGCGTGTCGGTGGCCGCTGGGTGTGCGCTGGGTGTGCGCTGGTGGGTTTCCCCCTGTTCCTTCGCCGCTCCGAATGCCTACTGCCTACAGATCCGTACCTACACTTGATGGTAAAAAGGCAAGGCAGGCTGGGCTGGCTGTCACTGGCTGATGGTGCAAGGTACCTTTTGGCTTGTCGGGCTAAGGTCATAAGAGGAGGGCAAGACAAGGAAGTGATAGAGGCCAGACAACAGCCCGACCTGACTGACTACTACTTTTTTTTACATATGTACTCCTGCCAGTGCATTTGTTTGGCCTTGTTCGTTACCTGCCTGCCTACCACCAACCCACTAGACGCTACTCCATACACTGTACTGTTTCCGTATGTGTTGCTTCAATGTTACCAGGGACACAAAGGAGTAGAAAAGATGGAGTCAGGGGCACTTTCAGCTTCAAACAGACCCAGGCAGACTAGACTTTTTCCATTGATGTCGTTGTTCTGGAGCGTGTCGAGAACGGACCTTAAATAGTAGAAGAGCTGAACATGGAGTGAATTGTCCTGGTGGGGGGGATCGGAGGAGAAGAGACGAGGTACATTTGCTTTGGGATGCTTGCTTGCTTGAACCTGGAATAGAACATCCAATGTTTGAATACCATGGTACAATTAGCTTAGCGGATCAATGTACCTTTTCTGACATACCCGCACTGCCCAGGTTTGCGTGCCTTCCGTCTGGCTGCTGGATGGCGGGCTCGCTGAACTGCAGCAAGCGTGAGCTGCTGCTAACACGAAAGGACACCAAAAAGTGTACCGCTGATGTGGGATCGTTAGGTACTGTAATGGAAGTACCTGTATTGACCTATCAATGTCCCCCATGTGCCCCCCCTCTCTCTCAAGTGCTGGTTCTCAAGACACCCCTCCCCTGATCTCAGTCTGCCCCTCCCTCCAATACTCCACTTACTGCTTCCTCCTCCTTCGCTTGTCCCTCTCCTTCCTCTGGTGCTGGTGCTTGCCTGGGCACTGGCAGGCAGGCATGGCATGGCAGGCAAAAGCCCAGGCTCAGCGACAAGACCAGACAGACTCCAACGTCCACACCCGTCTGGGGGGGAACGGACCTGAAGGCGCAGCCGGCCACTTGACCTTGCCTTTGTTCCTCAAATTCCCCCCCAAAACTAAAGTTCCAGTCGATCAGTCAGGACAGCTACTGAGAAAAATAATTTATTTTGTTTTTTCCAATCTGACAAGAAACACCTCCTTCTCCTCTCTCACCATACCAACGACGTACAACTCCAATCCAAAACATACAACGACAGCCTCTCTCTTACAGATCTCGTTCATTGCTGGTTCGCTCTAATCTCGCTCGTCCCTCGCCCACTTACAACAACCGACGGCCATCGGCCAGTCCAACGTTGCCCGCACCTCACACCACCACCAACCGAATCGCATGAAGTGAGCCCACCACCACACGGCCTTGTTCTTGGACTTTTTTTGTTTGAAACTTTCCTCTACCACGCATCGACTTGCTATACGACTTGCTTGAAAACATTCGACCTGCTTGCTTTTGCTTTGAGCGTAGCGAATTCCCGCACCAGTCTGCTCTTCTGTCCCTGACAGAATAGCCCGTTATCTTTCGCTTACTCGGGTATGGCTTCTACAAAGGTATCTATCTATTCCCTCACCTTTCTGGCTGCCGAGTTGGTTTCCCACCGCGATAGATGCAGCTTGCTGATCAATTGGCTTGTTCTTACAGGAAATGTCTGCGGCTCCGACCAGGCCGCCATTGTCGACGCACCGTACCTCGATATCCGGCTCCACGAACCCCCTTGCTGCCAGCCGCTTACCTTCCCACTCTCGCAACAACTCCCACACGCACTCTGCTCTCTCTGGCGCTCTCAATGCTTCCCACCGTGTCCACCGCCGCAAGAGCATAACTAGCTCTGGTGCCAACATTGCTGCCGTGGCAGCAGCATTGGCCGAAGCCGGAGACAAGATGACCCCCCTCCCCATGACCATTAACGGCCGTCGCGGTGCCAGTGCTGTATCCAAATCTGCCGTTCCCCGGTCCTCTATTGCTGGCAGCCTGCCATCACCGCCTGCGAGCCTACCGACTCACAAGTTTGGCATGACCAGCAAGCCCGAAGGACAAGGCAGTGCGATCGACGATGACTCCAACGACATGTCTGCTGAGGAAGGCGAGGACGGGCTGCAAAAGGCTCGCGTTCGACGTGCTAGTGACGGCCAGCCTCTCACAAAGGATGGCAAGAAGAGCAACCGTATCGAGCTTCATTGCGACAAGTGCGGAAAGACATACAAGCACAGCAGTTGCTTGACCAAGCATTTGTTGGTGCCCATTTTCTTGCCCACCCCACTCCCCCCAAGCTCTCTCATTACAGCCGCTGGATAGTCGATGGCATAAGCCTCGCAGATGCTTCCGGACGTCGCGCCCCGGACCCTTCCCATAAACCCCCCCCTCCCGGAACAGTTTCGAGGAGAACAATTTGTTGACGTTTTGACTGGTTAGGTGGGAACATACTCCCGAGTGGTCGCTTACTTCCAAGCTCCTCATATCGAAACACCAACAGGTGCAGCTACTCGAAGCGGCCTCGGTATTGGTGCAGATGAATGTGGACAAGGAGGAAGCCACCACGCCTCCGGACTCTGCTCGCGATTTTGGCAGCGATCCCGAATCGGCTCCCTCACCTGTCGCCTCTGTGTATTCGGATGTCCACGATGGCCGAAGCTCGGCAGACACGACCCCTCCGCCGACAAGCGAGCCTTACCACGGTGGCTTCAATTTCCGTAACGACAAGAGGTTAAGCAACGGCAGTACCTTTGCGCGATCATACCAATCCGCCACTTCGAATGGATTCCTGTCTGGCAGCATCTCAAACGGCCCTGGTTTTGGTCACCACCGTCACGGCAGTGCAGACCGCCGTCCGACGTCGTCCGGGCTAGGCAGCTCTGGGCAGGAAGACAAGGATCTTGCCGCTGCGGTTGAACTTCTCAGTTGCAGCTTCAACAGCAACGGGGCTTCTCGAGATAGCCGACTTCCCGACGATGCGCCACCGGTGCCCCCACTGCCAGCACAATACCTTGATCACGCTGCGTTCACTAGCACTAGCTTCTTCAACAGCTATTCGGCGCCCCAGATGCCCGAGAGCTTCACCCGCGGTCAATACCCATCCACTGAGGATGTAAAGATGGAAGACAGCGAGATGGATGATGACGAGGACGACAGACGATCCCGAGTCCGCAGCGAAGACGACGACGATGGTGTGTTTGGCCGTATGGAGGAGTAAGCACACATTGGAGTCGGCACGCACTGCACGCGCTTGCCAATTGTAGCAGCAACCAAAACGACCCGAGACGACCGTTATGACACCTACCATTGCCATCTGATGTTTTCCCTTTGTAAACCGCGAACTTATACCACTTTGTAAATGTGGTGGTTTGGCTCCGCTGCCGAAACCTCAGCACCGAAGAGTGGACAACCTTGTCTCTCCCATAGAATGGGACGACTTGAGCACATGCCACGAGGTTAAAGTGAGGATCGGATGGGAAGCGTCGAGCGAACACCCAAACAAGCATATTTTTAAATTCAGTCCCAGTCTGGGACCTTTTTTTGTCAGGCATCAGAGTAGGAGGTCGAATCGGAGGACAGAGACGCTCCTTTTGCCCCTGTGTATGAATCATATGAAATCAAATGAGAAATCAGATGAGCCAAACCATGAAGAAGATAATCTGTTTCGTGAACTTTGAGAAAAAGGAAATCTTTTTGTGATTCGATCATGGATATCCAAGTTCAGACCTACAAACGCCACTTGGCGAAGTAGCCAAGAAGCCCAAGCAGACTGTCATGGATGGAAAAGCAACATCAAGGCACGCCAGAATTTTGCGCTCGATAGAGAATAAGGCTCGAAGCCATCGTTGGGAAGATCTGTTGTCAAGGCACTTTTCAAAGGAAGAGGTGAGAAAGCAGGCACACAAGATGGAAAAGGCCACAAGTTCAAACCCTGGATGAGAAAAGCGGCCTGGCATGGCTTTTTGAAGAAGTCCCTCTAATGCTGGCCAACCCCTCCATCTTGTCGATCAGAGGTAGAATTCAACGTCACAAGAGGTCAAAATGAAACCGACTAGTTTAACGACAGGTAACGTCGATTGGTCTGGAGAAGATACTCTGAATAGTAAGATTCGGGACGATCCCATATTGTGTTGCTCGCGTGCGTGGGGATTAGATGATTAGGTCCTTGTCACCTTGTAGTTTGACGTGGAATAGAAGCGAGCTGTCTGGCTGTTGGCACAGGGATAGCTCGAGTAACAAACGGGAAGCGAGTAACCTGAGCGGGGGCCTTGTGGACGAAGATGGTGATGGGGCTTCCCAACAGCTAAAAGGCGTTTTGGATGATGAAAGAGATTATTTGTTCTGGAAAGGTATTGGACCAGAGCCAGAGTCATTACGAGAAGTCATACATATATACTCTCAGAAGGAAGAGTCATCAAAGGCAGAGGTGGTCGAATTGCATATGCTCGCTCTCTGCCTTGGACAGCCCCCAAGACTTTGTTGTGCCTAAGGTTTTAAGGTGTCGAGTGTCAGTGTGTGGAAGCTTTGCTCCCTGCTCCCCAGTCGACCATCTGGCGGCTCTTGACAAGACGTCACCGAGCTCCATCTGTTTACTATTTTAGTGGCCAGGGATCCATAGGAGCTTTTTTGCTGTTCCCCCCACCGCAGGTTTCCCTACCTCGCAAACTCCACTGCCCATACCCACGAACTACGTACTGTCATCGTCAATACTACTAATAATTCCCCTGCAAGCTCTTCAGGCCAGGGTTTTTCTTATTCTTCTTATTCTTCAGCTTCGGTTTCTGCTCTTCCACAAACAAAGTTGATTCCAGCAGCGCTTGGGTGCTGCGCATTACGCATCTACGTCTCTCACCCTCCAGCACGACACGACACCACACGGCTCGTTACGCGACGGCCTCTAGCAGATCCAAGATGCGTACCCGACGACAGGACAAAATCGACGCCGGGGTCATCGAGGCTGCCTCTGCGCCTTCAGAATCGAGTTTGCCCTCGTCGCCCAGGGTTCTCTCCATCAGCCAGGTCGATGCGCCCGTCGTTCGATCACTTGCAAGCAAGACTGGCGAGAAAAAGTCCAAGATCCCCTCGCTGATCCAATTCCCATTGGTCATCATCCTCAGTCTTGCAGTGTCGTCTCTCGGGTACTCGGCCACGTACCCGTTCACAAAGGCAGCTATTGCTGTACATGCGCGGAGTCTCGACACTTGGGGCGAATATGCAGCTCTCATGGGCTGGCGAACGTGAGTCTTTGTGGCTACAACCACTACTACTGCGCATCAAGCCTTGGAATGTACACTAATCGCCAGTTTAAACACAGCTTTGAACTTGCCTTGGGATGGTTTGGCAATTACGATAGCTATGATCTCGCGGCTCTGAATCTGCTGTCGCATGGCCCTCCGGTGAGTTGCTTGTCGCGGGCGCATACATTTTCCCACCGCTTTGCGCCCAGCTCGAAGAGAAATTCTTGACTGACAACTGTACCAGCTCTACCTACTCCATGCGTTCTACAAGGTGCCAGCTTCTGCACTGGTACTGACGCTTGCCATCGAGACATTCGCAACTTATCTGCCCTTCCGACTGCTGCGCAACCTTTCCAGGGCCCATGGTGACCCAGAGCATGCGCCGAATGCCGAATTGCTCACCGATAAGCCCATTACCATCTTGACCACGCTCCTGTCCGGTGCCATTTACACTGTGACACTCTTTGCCGCATACGCAACTTACCTCCCTACGGCTCTAATCGTCCATTACGATAGCCTGCCATCGATTCAAGCCGCCCACGAGTCGACATATGTCAATCTGCTCCCAGTGACCCTTGCGCTTGGTTTCGCTGCCACCAACTTCATCTTCACGCCAGCTGAAGCCGAGCCAGAAGCTCCTCCCAGGCATTTCAACCCAGCCAACGCGACTCTGCAGGAGACGGTTTCATGGAACCTTTGGGGCTGGAGCAACAGGACCAAGACCGTCGTTCGCCGCACCGTGACCTTGATGCTGGTGACTGGCGTGAGCACTTCCATGCAGACTGCTCTTACAGTTGCAGGCGCCGAACCTCTGGGAGCCGTCGCGTGGGCCAGCCCTTGGGTTGTTGCAGCGGCAATTACTGGTTTGAGTTTGGGTGCAGTCGGTAGTGAGTAGAGGTAGAATTTTCCAGAGGCCTTGTCACTTCGAGTGGTCCATCATCTATCCTCCCTGTAAGGGAAGAGTTGGCGAGTTGACGGTTCTTCACGAGAGGAAATCGGACTGCAGCAAACATGTGTGAAGCGCAAATCATTTGGCGTTACGGAAGGGAGGATTAAGCAATTTTGGTTGACTTGAGATGGGTTGGCATTTCTGTGGAGTATCAGGATCCCAGAGGTACTTACTGGCAGGCGTACACCCTTATCTTTCCTTTCTTTTGTGCAGACATTTCCGAACTCTGATAGCCTGAATAATTACCTCTTATGTTCTAATATGTATCGAGAACGAAAGGCATAGCATCATGTGTAGTCGAACATGAGTATATGAGGTGATGCTGGCGCGAACCGAACAATACATGGCCATCAACAAGCCTTGTACGTGATAAGAGACATCTACCTATACATCCCAAGCAGCGTATTAGCTACAACTAGATTTTTCTCGGTAGTCAAAGCTCCATACAAACGAAAAACAAAACCTTTCATCAAGTCAAACGTAATGCCATGAAAATGAACCGAACCCTTGAACTTACGTGCGCACCAAGACCGATGCTATGATCGCCCAAGGAATACTATAACGGGTGCAGATGAACCCCGTCAGTCAAGTACATAGTGTAGCTGCTGTGGGTACCTACATTAGATAATATCTGCCGTAAATTAGCCGCTTCGAAGCTCTGACAATGACCTGACATTGCCTAGCAGCTAGCCTAGTGCTTCAACCTCCGAGCAAGCACCTAAGCACCTAACACGCCAGGCACGTCCCCCAACCCATCCCGTCCCTTGGCCCCACCGGAATCTTGGCGAGCGCAAGTCAACGCGACCTTCCAATCATCGCGTCGCTGCCTTCCAGTTCAGCATCGACGACATTACATCTTTCATCACGGTTTCCGCCCTCTTCTATTGTCGCATCAATTATTCCTGGCTTGCATTGCATTGAAGAAGCTCTACTCTAGTGACCATGCGAGCCACCTCGCCCTTCGCCCTCTGAATACTTCAGCGCAACACAATGGCCACGGACGTGGAAGAAGCAAACGGCACCGCCAGCGCCACCGGAGACGCTGTCGACGACATTCCCGTCTCTCCCACCACCAAGACTGCTATAGCTGTCGGCTTGCCACAGAGCAGCGCCCTCGCTCTCAACATGCGCGCAGATCCTGATGCACAAGCCACCGTTACCGATTATCTCGACTTTACCGAGTACTTGCCCGCAGACGTTAACCGCAGCCTAACGCTCATTGGCAAGCTCGACCAAACTTACATCGATGCCTCGGCGCAGGTCGACGAGCTGACCCAGACATGGCAAAAGCTGCCAACGCTCCCTGCGGACCAACGTCCTGTTCCAGCCGAGCTGCGTGCCGATATTTCTCGCAACCTCAACCAAGCTATCCACTCACGAATCTCCAGTCATGCCGAGGCTCAGCGAATGTCGGAATACGTCAATAGGCACGTCAACAGGGCAAAGACAATATTGGCAAAGCTCCAACACATGCGCGACAATTATCCCACGGAAGAACAAAAGAGTCCTGTGCAGTCACGATCGCCACAGCTGACTAGGACTCCCAAAGTGGCGCTACCTCTCGACAAGGACGGGAATAAAATTCGCAGGCCGCCTAGAATAACGGTCCCAGGTGAAGTTTTAGCCCCGTATGAGGTCGATTTCAACACCTATACCTCGTCTAGCGAGGAAAGCTCTGATGAGGAGGAGTACATGTCACCGACAAGGGGTACGCCTGCGCCCCGGATCAAACTTGTTAAAGGCTCCAAGAACCCCAAGCAGAAGCTCCCCAAACCACCAAGGCCATCGAGGCAACCGCCCAACGATGGACTACCTATCCCATCTACGAGTTCGGCCCTTGCTATGCTCAAGCCGCCGCCTGATGATGCGGTTCTTGGTGGTCCTGATCTTCCTTGGCTTCAGCTTACACCATATGAACTCGCCAAATTGAGAAAACGTATGAAGAAGAATGCAGTCTGGAACCCCAGTGATACCATGATTGCTAGGGAGCTCAAGCAGGTGGGCCGAGGGGTCGAGGCTTATAAGGCCGCTCAAAAGAAGGCAAAGGATGAGGGCAAACCATTTGATGCCCCGCTGCCGACTCTGGTGACCGACGGCTCAGGCGCTCAGCATCCTCCAGTTGGTGCGATATCGACTGAAGCTCTTGGTGCCGAAGAGGTGAAGTTGAGCAATCGTGGCATGAAGCTCAACGAGGCCAAGAAGCTCAAGAGAGAGCAAATGGCGAAGCAGGCGGCCGACGAAGCAGAGGAATCGGCGAGAAGAATGAAGGCTCTGGCCGGAAGCATTCTCTGGAATCATGAAGGAAGCCCATCAGTTGGGACAAGCGCAGCCGAAGCGCCCAATCCACCACCTGTGCAAACCCCGGCTTCGACACCAGCTCCGACCCAGAATACCAGTAAATCACACGCCAAGAAGCGAAAGCGTGACTCTGTTACGGAGACTGCTGTACCCGAGGTCAAGACTGAAAGTCAGGAAAATGGAGACTCGACGCCAGTACAGCCGGTCAAGCCGCCTATTAAGCGCACCAAGACAGAGACTCCGGTGCCTCCGCCACAGCTGACGCCCCGTCCGACCTCCGTTCCGCCTGCTGTTGCAACGCCTGTGCCGCCGCCTCAGATTGCCCAGGCTGCAACTGTACAGGTCGCCCCCGCGACTACTGTGCCTATTCCTGTTCCGCCAACAGTTCAGGCAACCCCCCGAGTTGCATCGCAACCGCCGCCAGCCTCGGCTTCACCACCAGCTCCAGCTCCAGCGCCGGCTCCGGCTCCGGCTCCAGCTCCGACTCCATCTCCAGCACCGGCCGAAACTCCAACCCCAGCATCCCCAGTTGCGGCCCCAGCACCAGCTCCAGCTCCAGCCCCAGGGCCAACTTCAGCTCCAGTGCAAGTGCCAACGCAGACTGCGTCCAAGTCCAGTGTACAAGCGACTCAGCTGACAACGGTACTGCCCGAGCGGCCAACGGCATCACCCTCGGCAAGCTCAAGCCCGGCACCTCCACCTTCCACGTCCATACCAATCACTACTACTACCACAACTACTACTACAGTGCCGACTAAACCACCGGCTATTACACCAATACTTCCACCCAAGATTTCAACTACCCCTATTCTCCCACCCGCTAATGTTCTGACGAGAAGGGAAACACGAAAGGATACCCAGAAGAACATACAGCCACCTGCAACTAACACAAAACAGCCAAGCACACCTCGACAAAATACACCCGTCGTCACCACACCTGCCCCTGATCAACCATCCATGAACCTTCGCCGACCATCGTCTCGCGGCCAAGGTAGCAGTGTCGAGCCCCCGCCACTAACCACTCTTGCGGCTGAAAGACCTCGACGCACTAGTACCGCTCGAAATACACCAGCCCCAGAGATTAGACAACCTAGCAAGCGGATTAAACGACCAGCGCCAGGCGTTGTCAGCACGGGTGCGGGCGGTGCTGGCAGCACGAGCGCTATAGGAAAGCGCACAGCAGCACCACGCAAGAAACAACGTGTCAAGAAAACCCCGACTCAAACGGAACAGGAACCCGAGATTGAGGTTGATGACGAGGGCAATATCATTGACCCTGACGAGCCGCGATACTGCATTTGCAACGGCGTCAGCTTTGGCACCATGATTCAATGCGATAACGTTGATGTGAGCAAACGAGACGACTCCTCTGATTCTGAATCCGATTCCGACAATATTCCCTTGAGCAAAACCCGTTCAAGTCGCTCGGGTCGCAAGTCTGCGGTTGCTTCATGCTTGTCGGCCACCAAGAATAAGAAACGTAAGCGCTACGGCAACGTACTGACCAAACACCCTACGCAGAATTGCAAGCAAGAGTGGTTCCATCTAGAATGCGTGGGACTCACCGAAATACCGGCTCGAACAACCAAATGGTATTGTCCTGATTGTCGCGTTCTGCTGAATATTGGTGGACGAGGTGAAGTGACCAGTCGGGGTGTGAAGCTATAGAGCAGCAAGCTGGAGGCTAAGTTGGTCATGGCAGACCTTGTTCTTGGCTGCGCAGGGGTCATCTGATCGAGCGTTTGAGCGAGCAGGCATTCACAAGGACACGGAGTATTCTTTAGTCTATCAGCAACAATAGCAAGGCAGTTAGTGTCAGAGGTCATGATATAGGATCCCGATTCGCGCCATGGAACGTCGCGAAACAATTGAACGCAGATAACTCCAACACACTGCGTGAGAGCTACTTGAACAGTCTTATTTTTGTGCTGATTACATCTCATTGAGCTTGTCACGTCGACCACGATTGATTTGTATCATTTTGATTTATGATGTTGAACAGTATTGGAAAGTCATTGTTCCTTACTCTACATTGCCACAACTTGTACGATTTAGCCTTGACCAGCGCAACCTAATCTGCCTTGTCACTTTAATACATGCGACCAATTTGTGCTTCTTTCCACTTTCTTTCCATATCCATGTTGTAACGCATCTTCAAAGCAGTTGATATCTTTCACTCTCTAAACATATTGAGGAGGCGGCGTGCTCGGACGCTGTTGCTCTTGATGTTGCTGCGGCTGCCCCTGGTGATGTGATTGTGATTGCGCTGGTGGCAGCTGAGGCAACTCCTTTTGCTGTTCCGCCGTCTGCACACCAGTCTGTTGTTGCTGCTGCTGCTGCTGCTGTCCACCAACACCACCATGATACTGCGGCTGCGGCGTAGGCTGATAACCCTGCTGCATCTGGTGCGGAGGCGGCGC
Organism: Neopestalotiopsis sp. M2102B; assembly: GCA_023628315.1. NCBI lineage: Eukaryota > Fungi > Ascomycota > Sordariomycetes > Amphisphaeriales > Sporocadaceae > Neopestalotiopsis > Neopestalotiopsis sp. M2102B. The sequence continues at coordinate 365,798 of JAMAKW010000012.1, read as the reverse complement.
CAGGACCTGGGCGACGCCGCTGCTCTGGGGCACGTGGGCGACGCGGCGGCCGCAGTGCGAGCAGTGGTGGTCGTGGTCGGGGAACCAGTGCAGGCAGCAGGGGAGGCAGGCCAGGCAGATGCAGATGACGCCCAGGCCGATGCCGGCGAGTATGGTCATGCTCGAGTCGGACTCGTCCACGCGCGTCAGGCCCCGGCGCCCGCAGTACGGGCAGTCGATGGCGGCGGGCGCGGGGCCTAGGAGGTGTAGGGGCGTTGTCTCGCTGTAGGCGGTGGCGTGGGCGTTGTGAAAGTAATTGCCGTTGGGCTGTTGCTGCTGCTGCTGCTGGCCGTTTGCTTGTTGTGGTTGCTGTGATGGTGATGCATAGTAAGTGGTGGGCTTTTGTCCTGGGTGGTCCTCGGCTGTTACGTGGGCTGGTTGTGGTGAGGTGATGGGTGTTGAGACTGATTCGGCGTGATACTGCGGAACAGGCGACTGCTGCGCCGGTTGTGCTTCTGGTGCTTGGCCCATGTTTTCTGTGACTATTTCTGTGTAATCAAAGTATCCTTTGTGAGTGTTCTTGGTGTGATGGCTGCAATGCGGTCAAGAATGTCCTTAGGGTCCAGTCGAGTGCGTGAATATGATCAGCTGCTTCGAGTAGTAGAAACTTCCGCTAAAGGAATGACAGCAAGCAAGCGAAATATGGTTTTACAATAATTAGAATAAGCAAAAGAAGAGACGCAAGGGAAAAAGCGGCCGACCACATCTATATCAACTCATTTATGTGACGTATGGTTGACTTACTGTGCCGTTGCGCCAAGGATGCACGACATGGGTACAAACATTCCTGTCTTCTAATATGTTTCTTTTCTCCTATGTGACACACTGATACGAAGAAGGATTCTTGCGGGCTCAGCATTTGCATTGGCACAGCCAGCCAAGAGCTCAAGTCAATGGAAGGATCAAGGTGCATGTGTGAATGGGGTCATGATCAACATGATTCCTTCCTGGCGATCTTTCGACGACGGATTACTCTGGGGGCGGGATCCAAGGTGCATCCACTTGGACCAAGGCAGTATGATTGGCTATCTACACCAGAGCATTGCCGTGTTCGGTAACCCTTATAGTTTAATCGTTCGTTCTCTCAGGCTAAGCCCAAGGGGTGGGCCATGATATGGGGCTGTGCCAATTGCCGCTAACCGTGCCGCCAGATGAAAGTCTTCACTGTAGACACCAAAGGGGAGCAACAGTCATAAAACGCTGACTTATCAGGTAAGACCAAATACGGGGATGGAAGAAGGGGATCCTCGTATGAATATATAATGCCTGCAAGGTAAGCGGCACAGCTGAGGCTGAGATCCTGTGCATGACATTGCTGGCACCGAGTCCTTGGCACATTTCTGCCTTGTTTGCCAATACTCGAACAATGTACATGGTTGTTCACTGAGTCACAGTGGGCAATACTCTTGCATACAGCATGCACAATGTTTAGTAACAGTACACTGATACAGATGCTTGTTTGATTGTTCCGCAACCCATATAATACAGCTTGATCCACTGGTTTTTTACTTGTCTTTAGGTTATTAAAGGTTATCATTGCCCACGTAAATTTGACCAAATATGCAATGGCAAAACCCCGTGTTCTTGATAGGCACTTTTCAGATGTATGAAACCTATGGTTTTGTCATTTTTCGTGTATGTTTCTATGTATATAACACCTTTATCATGTCACGCCTTTTTGCACAATGTGTATCGACTATGGAAAAAGCGCTGTAGCTATTTGTTCTTGATATCCAATTTCAAGAGTGTCCAGCAATCTCCTTGGGCTTGTACAGCTCCTCCAGATACTTCTCCTCCTCCTCGGTCAAAACCCTGCCCCGCGCCGCAATCGCCTCGTCGATACGGGCCACGCTGGAGAAACCGATGATGGGACTGGACACGCGCTGGTTGATCCAGGCGAGCGCCACATGACTCATGGCCCAGCCGCGCTTCTCGGCGAGCTCCTGGACGCGCCCGATGATGGTCAGGTCGGGCTCGACGGTGCCGTGCGAGCCCGGCGCGGCCTCCTTCTCGAGCCGGCTCCGGTCCGTGCTGCCAAAGTCGCGCGGCGGCCGGGCCAGGTGGCCGCGGCAGAGCGGGGCCCAGGGGATCAGGCCGACGCCCGTGTCGTTGCAGAAGCGGTTCATCTCGCGCTCCTCTTCTCGGTATAAGAGGTTGTAGTGGTTCTGCATGGAGACGAATTTGGTCCCTATAAGAAATAAGTACCTGAGTAAAGCCTAGACGTTCGATCTCTATAACAGATAATGAGGAGACTTACATCCATTCTTCTCGGCCGTGAACTGCAGCCGAGCAAAGTTGACGGCCCACATGGACGACGCGCCGATATAACGAACCTTGCCCGACTCGACGAGATCGTGGAGGGCCTTCATGGTCTCCTCGAGCGGGGTGTCGTAGTCGAAGCGATGAATCTGGAGCAGGTCAATGTACTCAGTGCCCAGGCGGCGCAGCGAGGCGTCGACCTGGTTGAAGATGGCGGCGCGCGACAGGTGGAACTGGTTGACGTAGTCCTTGGAGGACTCGTACGCGTCCCGCTGGGCGTAGTGCCGCACCTCGGGCTGCTCGCCCACGCCCCAGTAGCACTTTGTCATGATGACGACCTTTTCGCGCGGGATCTGGTACTCGCGCAGCGCCTTGCCCACAATCTCCTCGCTGACCCCGTTGGAGTACATGTTGGCCGTGTCCCACGTGTTGAGGCCGCGATCATACGCGGCTTTCAGCAAGGGGAGGGCCTGGAAGCAAGTCGCCCCCAATGTCAGCCTCTTATCAATAAATGAGGGAGTTGAGGAAAAAAAAAAGTCCACCACCATCACTTACTTGTTCCTCGGGAAGCGACCATGGTAGAGACTTGGGATCACCAAAGCTCATGCAGCCGAGAATGGGAACTGATATTCTCAGACCACTCTTGCCCAATCTGCGATACTCGCATTTGGAGTTTTCGACAGATTCCTTTAAAGAAGCTGGAACATTGGAAGCCATTGTGGCTGGATGTTTGTGGTCTCTTGGTAGATGAATGCCAAGAATCGTGTTATGCTTTCAACTGTAGTGTCAAGTCACTCAAGAGTGCAATTTATAGGCAGGAAAATGGAGTGGTTGTTTCCCCGTAGCTCCTCCTAACCTCTGAAACCGCGGGGTATGGATAAATGCAGGATGTTTGTTGTTAGTGGTCGGTTGAGAGTCACTGCAGTATGACATATGCATAGGTATACAGGAGAGGTGATTGAGGGGTATCAACATCCGGTCTGGGGGTAACGGTTACACTGCAGCCGCACAGGAGCTCATTTGCCGGAAGCCCCGACAGACAGATTTCCTATTCTAGCCGATCATTATGGCCAGCAAAGTCAAAAACACCAAGCACAAAGCCGAGGACGCCCTGGCGCCTGTATCTACATCCCCGCTGGACGCAGGAACATTGGAGATGATTGTGCAACACATCCAGGGTATACATGGTAAAGTGAAGACGTATCATGCAGATGAGGCAAGCCTCAAGGTTATTCAAAACCTGGTAACCACCAAGGACGGCAGCCTCACCGAATGGATGGCTGCACAAGAAGGTCTGGCCGAGGGCCGATCTTCCTTGCTTTATGGCGACGAAGAGCAATGGGGTCGCAGAAAGACCCATGCAGAAGTTCAGGACATGTTAAGATCTGCCAACAAGCATTATGGGCGGAGCCAGTCAAGAGCTATACGATTTGTAAGTAAAGGTAGAATATTTTAAAGATAAGAAAAATAAGAAAAGGAAAAAGGAAAAAAGAAATAAAGAAAAATTAAAAATTTAAATCTTTTTATTAAAAAATATAGAGAAATAAAAGTAAATATAAATTATCGCAGATATGGGGTCCAGAAACAATAGTGGTCGTATAATGAATGGTAGGCACCTCTTCGTAGCATGGTCGTGAAACATTCGGTCGGCAGATGGCATGTCGCGAACAGGGCAAACTCGACCATCTGGTACCCAGCGGGCGGTCATGCCTATATGATATAATATTATCTTTAAATCTTCCTGGTCGCTTTATATATAGCAATAACCAGATAGACAACACTGGTAAGACCACTGGGCTTACCCACTTCCCAACTACTGAGGGGAAGATTGCTGCTCAATTCCCTATTAAGCCTGTTAGACCACACTGCACGTTGGGGTGTTGTATTTGGCATAATCTATCTACCAGCCACTTGGTGTGGCTTGTGCCAGACTGAGTCTAACAAAGCCGAATATTTTCAACCTACTACAGCGGCAGTCAGGTTTGAGTATCTAGAGTAGATGGCAGTCATTATTGCAGCAACTCAGCTGCCATTTACCACCTGCCAGCGATCATTAGGATTCTCGGATGCGGCTGGCCTCATCAATCGACCTCAAATCGCGTATCCCGTGTCCGATCAAAAGCATTGAACGTTCTTATTGATATGACTTATCTTTTCTTACTTGGCGATATCAAGTTCTGGGTTGCAGCTCGATCAGTCCGCTCATCTCCATTCATTGACAAGGCTCGACAACAATAAACAGGAATAGTTGAACTGGCATTCCGCTATCATGGCAATGTGCAGCTATGAATACTACTCTGCTCTTACGAAGATGCCGCGTCGATAATCACATCAGCAGCTTCACTGGCAAAATTCAAAAACGTCCCGGCATGTCCACTCTCGGGCAGTCTAACGGCCCGCATGCCTCCATCGGCCGCGGCCTTTTCCTGGGTCTCGGGGAGAACGATGTGGTCTTTTCCGCAAACGATGAAAGTCTGGGGAATCGACAGCTCCGACGGTGCCGACGGCGACGGGATGTTGAATATGTCGGGACACATGGGCTCCAGCTGAGCCACCGTGGCGTCCATGTCCTCCTTGGAGGCTGGTTGCAGAAAGTATCTTCGCGTGGCTTCAGAGTCGCTCATGGACACGGAGGCCTGTAGTGGAAATGTCAGTTTGCCTCACATTTTCCACTGACTATGGTGAGTGCGTCAATCTTTGATATCAACATACCTGCTCACCAAACATGTGAATCTGGAAAATCTCGTTAAAGTCGGGCGGGACAGCGACGGTGGGATTGCACGCCTCATTGGCAGTGGCGCCCTTTTCTTTGAAGCAGGCGCTCAGATACACAATGTGCCGGATGCCGCCCTTTCCCTGCCCTCCCCGGTCCGCCACCCCGAGGCCCTGGGCGGCGTTGATGCTGACGAAACCGCCGTATGAGTGGGCCACCAGCACCACCTCCTTGCCGGCGGCCACGAGGCGCTCGGCGGCCGTCTTGACCACGGCCACGTCGTCGTCTAGCGTGATGCCGACTTTGCCCTCGCCGAGGGAGGCCAGGCGCGGCGTGACTACTTCGAGACCCGCGGCCTCCAGCTTCTGGAGCAGGCGACTATAACATGATGGCGGGTGATAGGCGCCGTGCTTTGAGATCTCGGAGTTAGCATTACTTTACTCGATTTTGTTTGAGAAATGCATCCGAGTCCAAAGGGGTTGCTCACAATAAAGAGTACTGCTGGCTTTGAGTTAGACATGACGTCGGGGCACAAAATGAGTAACTAGAAGAACTTCGGTAACGTGAGTAGGACAAGTTGCGTGATACAATCAATCTTTGGAGTATTGAGTTCTCCTGTAAACTATATGACGACGGTCAGGAACGTGCCATTTCTTCTTCACGTTCCAACATTTAGTTTGCTTGACGCATCGACTAGGATTAGTGCTTACCGTTGGATGCCATCCTTCCGAGCCATCTGCACGTCGAACCAACACTAGATAAACCTCGAAATGGCCAAGTGCGAATCCTACAGTAGTGCTTCTCTACCCGAGTATTCGCTTGAATTAACGCTTGGCACAATTGGACCAGTGAGCCTGTGAATAACTATTGGAATAAGGTCAAAGGTTTGTTATACATTTGTGGAGATTGCACTTGCGCCAACAGTTTCGCGACATGATCTTCTCTCGATAGTCTGGATCGTTGGACCTGAATCTGGTGTTGTGCAGAATACAGGGATTCTCGCACATGTGCTACCAATATATGAGCAGTCTCACCAAAGATTGCCCAGCCACTTGGACAGGAAATCAAGCTGAAATCAGCCACATGTTGAACTGCGATCTCCCATGTAGAAAACTACCTAGGTAGACGAAGCATCGAGAGCATCGCCAGTTTCCACGCTCAAGCCTTTGTGTACAATTGTCGTCATCCATGAATTGTTGGGGGCGACAATCTTTCAACGGCCCTACCAAACACATGGTAACGCATTACATATCCACCGAGGCGTAGAAGCATGCAACGTTGTTTGAACTGCCGGTATTCCTTGTCAGCTTGCACAAGATGGGATGTTGAGAAGAAAACTCGTTCTTCAGCCTCCTTGCCAACACGAGAGCATCAAGAATGTTGGTCTTGTATCCGGGTGGCACGAAAGGCGAATTGTGTGAGTTGGCAGCTCTCAGCTTTTCCTTCCCCCAGCCAGCGGCAACGGTGATCCATCCACAGGGCCCAGGGTCCCCTCTTCGGAGCCTAAGAGAACTAAGAGAACTAAGATGGTCAAGATAGGCCTCGCCAGGCGGTCACGGGCCTATCCCGTCAACCCGTTTAGCGGTGGGAATTCTGGCCTACGGAAACCCTTATTATAGCGCCCGAGGTGCTAGAGTTTTTTGTCCTGGCTTTAGTCTCCGGGTGTCCAGAATGCGCACTATATTCCGACGACCTGGGTATAATTGGCAACTTTGCGGGCGAGCAGAATGAAACTAAACCAACATTGTCCTAAAGCCAACCTCGGCCACTGTTGGGGCCCCTGGGGGATGTTGGAACGGTCAAGGACGGTCACCAAGAGGGAGGCCGCTTAACGACAGCTATTGGCCTGTAAATCAGCCAATGGGAAAAATCGTGCCTCAGCCATCCTGCCAGCGCCTTTCCGATTCAATGCGATCTGCTGGGGGCTCTAGTTGGGCCACGACGAATGGCCGTTGCACAACCAGGATGGGCGCCTCGTCTGTGGGGTGCGACGCATTAACTTGCCGCCACTGTGGGTACCGACACCCTGGTGATAGCTGCACTGCCGCTCATGGTTGGCTGCCTCTACCCTGTGTTAGTCACCCGATCATCACGACGCAACTAGCATAGTCGTATGGGATTGTACGTATTAGAGCTCTTTTGTGATATGACAGGTTCTAGAGTGTCCAGGTGCAATGAAAATTCGTTGGAACATGTTTAAAAGAAAGACGACCGTCGTTGCTTTGCTGCTCGTGTGCTTCCATGCTTCCTGAAGGATTTGAGCAACACGACACGGCACAGCCAACTGCATAATTCATTTGCAACAAATCTTCATGATCATGACCTTTTGATTTCTAAAACTCCCATCCGGGCTGCCAAGATGATGGAACTGGCAAAGGCCTGAGAGCAACACAACTCAACGATAGACGAACGGGTATATACACGCTTGGCTAAAAATACGGGGACACAAACGACCGATCGACCGACCGACAATATGATAGAAGATCGTGGAATACAGCTCGAGGCGGTGGTGATTGCTTTGCTCGTGTTATGTTGGGTTTCCGTCATGTTACGATGCTATACCATGGGATTTTTACTTAGACGGTTTTATCCCGAAGACTGGTTGGCCATCATCACACTGGTACGTTGTCTTCGACTATAGACTTGTCTTAATACAGAAAACTGACCCGCAATCAGTTTCTTTTTACTGCACACTCGGCGTTTTGCCTTCTTGGCGTACACTACGGACTCGGCGCGCACGTCGAAGATGTCCCCATTGAGCATCGACCTATAGCACTCTTCTACAAGTGGGCTGGGCAGGTCACCTATGTTGTTATTGCAATGATGGTCAAATTTATCGTCGGCTTGCTGTTGTTGCGACTCTGTGTTGGGAAGAAATGGCAGTGCATCACCCTGTGGACATTGCTCATTGTCTCGGGTATCTACACAGTCTTCTACACCTTTATTGTGGTGTATCAGTGCCAACCAGTGTCCTTCTACTGGTACCGCTATGACCCAAACTCACCCGTCACTGGTACCTGCAACGGAAAGGCCTTGGCGACAATTCCAACCTACATCTCATTTGTCATCAGCGTGGTTTCCGACTGGGTCCTGGCTCTACTGCCAATCTCGATTGTCTGGAATGCGAAAATGGACCGCCGTTCCAAGATCTCCGTCGCTTGTGTCTTGGCTTTGGGATCAATGTAAGTTGTCGACGACGCATTTCTGTTATAACTGAGATACTAATTCCACTCTAGCGCCTCCATGGCTACTGTTGTTCGCATCCCGTATGCCAAACAACTACTGTCGGACTCTGACTACCTCTACAACTTTACTGACCTGGCCATTTGGAGCACCATCGAGATTGGTCTCGGTCTCATGGCCTCGTCACTAGCCACGCTCAAACCGCTATTTCGCAAACTCAAGATCTTGGTCGTCACCAAGAGTAATACTCTACCCTACCATCACAGCCGAAGGGGCCACTCCCGAGCCCACAGCGGTTCCATCTTTCAAGGCAAACACAAGGAGATCAAGAAGCTGCAAAAGTCTCCTACCATTTCACAAAAATCTCCCGCCATTGCCCACCCAGCCCTCAGCGGCTGGAAGACGCTCCACGACAAGCCCGCCGCGCCGCAGGATGCGCCGTACGAATTGTCCCTGGCCACCGAGACGGGCAGCGTCCGCACCACCATCACGGCCAACAACCACCCAACTTCTCATTCTTATTCTTTCGACGGAGGCAGCCGCAGCAGCACCAACAGCAGCCGGCCCAGCCCTCCACGACCGACCTACAGTCAGGACTCGTACCGGCGCACGTCGGTGTCTTACCAGTTTTCCCATGTCGATCCCCGTCAATCAGGTAACGGGGGAATGATTTAGAGATTTATAGAAATACCCCACAGATACGAGCATATGATACACAAATTAATAAATATATATGAATAAAACCTTTGCAAAGCTGCTTAATACGGTGCAGATCTATGTTATACTGTGGACTCAGAACTTCTTGAATATAATAAGACTCCGATACATTTGAAAAACAAAATTTAAATTTTCAAAATTTCTCCATATATTTTTACTTCTTTTCGATTTTATTTTACTTCGTTCACTTCAGGGGCTACGCATGTCCGAGTGCTGGTAGATCTGGTTCTACTGGGCCCTGGACATTGACCCATACAGTGGGATCGTGGCGAGAGTGGTGGTGACCTGGCTCGTTCGTAAAGATGGAGTTTCGCCAGAGCTTGTGCAAGACAACATGCTTCAGGGCACTATCTAGAATGGTAGTGGCTATATATAGTCACATGTGGTGGCATGAAGGAAAATGGGAACCGGTTCAGACTTTTGGCACCCAATTTTAGCTGCCATTAGCAATCCACAAGCAAGGTCTCGACGGTGGATCTCTGGCTCTTCAGGCACAAAAATGAGAATGTCATCAGATCCCATATTCCTACGAATTATTAGTGCAATCTTGACTGCTTGATCGACACAGTCTGAGAAGGCCTCGTGTTGTATGTCAGCTTGGGTTCCCCCAGCCCTTGCAGGCTTCAGCAACTAACGCTTCCTGACGTTGTGCTAAGGACCGGAAACGCTCAACAAGGGGACATTTCCAGCGAAGTATGCCTGAAACTTGGCAGGCTGGACCGTTGCTGAAATGAAAATCACTCCGAGATCCTCCTGGGATTGAACGGCAGCTTTCAGTATCATCAAGAGCACGTCAGTCTGCATTGACCTTTCATGGACCTCATCGATGATGATACAAGAGTAGCCCCAGAATGTTTGGTTGTTCTGGGCTTGTGCGAGAAGAAGCCCATCTGTGCAGAATCTGAGACGTGTTGCCTTGGAGCTCGGGTGGGAGATGGACCAATTGGTGGTGTTGTGCTATGGTGCCATTTTTGGCCCATGAGACCAACCGAGAAACCAAAGCCGTGAATTTGGCGCGGAACAACTTGAAACTCCCATCTTGTTCGTCAGTGGGACACTTCTGATTGATTACATCGATCATCCATTCAGAAGTCGAGGGTGGCACTTTATTCTTCTTGCTAAAACGAGCTCTGGAAGGCTGAAATCCATTTCTGAGCTTCCGGCGTTTCTTGCTGGCAGTCATCATGGGAACAATTGACTTATCAGAAGACGAGTTGCCGTCGTCCTCAAGGTTGTTGCCTCAAAGTTGTGGTATCGGCCTCATGGGCTTGAGCGGCGGAGTAGGCGCCATCATTCTCTTCGTCGAAGTCGTCATCATACTCTTCCCAAGCAGTTGAGTCTGGGAGACTAGGTCGATAGATCACACGCGCTGATCTTCTCCAAGTCACCTTGACTAAGTGAGAGTTGCTGTATCTCTTTAATGCGCTCATGAGATTTCTTGGGAATTTGGGCAACGACTATGTCCACAATTGCAGGCGTTCAACAAGAGTCCATAGACTTTAGTAGCATTATGAGGAAACCTGTTCCAATTTCCTTATTTCCAGGACAAATCCTAGTGATATGCGCCCTCAGACATCGCGCTTTCCATTTCTCATACATGCGCATCTTGCCGATAAACGTAGCTAGATTTCCATATAAAGGCAGGAGCAAGGGCGCCTCTGCCTTTGGAAATCCGGTCATCTACGATCAGTTTCGCCGGCTCTATAATTCCGGCACGGGACTCCAGCTTTCGATAACGGGGTTAAGGACCCCGGCGATTGGGTAGCGACGTCAAATCAGGCTTCACTGCAATTTTAACCCTGGCGGAGGCAATCAGTATTGACTGTGGACGCTGAGTGGTGCGTTTCACTGCAACTTTAGCCTCGCTTAAGTCACTTAAGAAGCTGATCTCGCATCAGGCGCTCGCTTCGGCGCTTACATGTCAATAGAGTTCTGCTGCTTCACAATTTCGGAGCTATCGGATGGAAGTTTTGTTTGTTCAAACTACGTAGAAAAGCATCCAAAAGCTTGGCTCAACTTCTTGCAATCAGCCTTCAAGCAACCAGGACGGGCATCTCAGACTGAGTAGGGAGTGCATGAAACTCGTTGTTTGTGCAGTGCTCAAACATTGCTGTTGACTGACCAGCATCGAGATCTGCAGTGACTCTCGGTGCTGGTTATTGAATAGATCAGCTTGACCGAGGCATTGGGGAATACTGACTATTCGCGGCGCAGATTCAAATTCAACGAAAGTATTTTGTAAAAATTTAAATTTCATTACGCCCTTCCAGCAGTCATAAAACCATGACTGTATGTCTGCCCAGAGCTGGACTATGCTGATTGGTTTTCTAAAAAATCAAAACCAATATCAAAATGCGCTATATATAGGGGTATATATGTAAACATGACCTTGACAGGAAGACATGAAAAAAGATGACTTGAAAGAGAAGAAAAAAAGATTAGTAACAAAATATGCTCAAGAATGGGAAAAAATTGAAAATGGACAAGACCCCTCTAGTCCAGCCGGTTGATCTCGTTTTGCTCAAGAAACTGTTTGGCAATCTTGTCGCCGCCTTCAGCTGCAACACCAAACCAGTGGAATGCGACACAATGCAGTGCTGGGTCGTTCTTGACATCGACGCCCTTGTTACCGTCCGATGCGGTAGTGGAACCTGAAGACCCCAGTGCTCGAATACGGTCTACGGGATGTCTTGCGCTGCCTCCTGGCTTGGCGCCAAACTTCTCCATGAGAGATTGTTTGAATACATCACGGGGTTTGGAAAGCGGCATGATAGTTCTTTCCACAAGTTCTGGGTTACTCAGGTTGAACAGACCGAATTCCCGCTGTGCAGGGTGTGAACCTTCTTTAGCCGTAATGGTCAACATCTTGGCTACATCTGCCAATGAGTAGGGTAGCGGTGATCTTGCAGTGTCTGAACCGTCACTGCTGGTGGACGCAGGTTTCCTGGACTGCTGCTCCATCTTAATTACCTCATCTGCAACCTCTACCATTGTGCGGCAGACCTCTTGCTTCAGCGCTAGCGCTGCAAGACTCGTGTCGAAAAAGGCCTTGCCCTTTTCTGACCTGTCGAGAGTATCGGCAGAGACAAAGGATGCAATGTATTGTAAATCACGGAAGAGCGTCTTGGGTCGCACGCTGGGGTCCTTGAAGAGGGACTCTAGGACAATGGCAATGGCGTCAGTGTTGACTGGTGCTATAGACACGATCGAACGGGTCTCGGGGTTGCCGGATGAGCGTGCTTGTGCGGGCCCCATGGTTGGCGAAAAGATGACTTGCGATCTACGCTCCCTGACGCTGTCAATTGTTTGGTCGAGCGCATTAGCACCTCCAAAGTCGTCATCATCTGGGGGTGCCAGACGATCGCGCATGGCCCACCTGGAACGACGACCGCTCGATGCCAAGGAAGCCTCAACCAGGTGCTTCATTTCAAAAAGTGCATTGAGTTTGATGTGAGGGTTTGGGTTGACACAAAACATGCGCAGTAGGCGCTGATAGGCCTTCTTATAAGGAAAGTCGGCGGGCTCATCTCTTCGTGAGCGTCGGCTCTTTCGTGGGCTGGTCTGAGTAGTCGCAGCACTATCTTGGCTCTGCACAGTTGGGGTCTCAGACTGCTCAGAAGTTGACTCGGCTGCAGCGGTCTCACCGGCCACACGAAGGTTGCCAAAACTCTTCTTCTTTTCAATGACGCGGCTCTTGAGACCATTCTTTGTGCTGACGAATTGACGGCTCTGAGCTTCCTGTGCTTGCCGACGCTCAATACACTGCTGCCCGAGTCCGCCAAACCAGCCGTCAGTCTCGGATCCTGCAGAGAACATATAGTTGCCCAAGTCGGACAAGAGGAGACTGGTCAAGGTTTGACGCAGATCCTCCAGGAAACGTTGCTTGGTTTCGGATTGGCGTTGGAGATGCACGGTCTCATTCGATGATGCAGACGTGCCAGGTCGACCACCAGAGTAATGGGACGGCAGTTGACGGCCATATGGGTGCGAATAGGAGCCAGAAAAGTTTGTAATACTCGTCGTGGGCGAATGTGCGCGTGAAACGACTGAGCTAGCTGAAGGCATTGTAGATTGGAAGGGCGACCAAAATGTAGAGGATGAGTCAATGGCATGCATTGGCGACCCTGGCCCAAAGTAGTCTTGCGAGTCTAGGATATCGGACATAGCAGTGCTTGCCCGGGAGAAGCTGTAGCGGGAGTCGAATGATATCTGACTGACATTGTGCGTGGTCATTGATCTCAAATCTCTGGCAATGGAATTGGGCCGGTTCGCCGACGACGGCGCATAGCGTCGCTCGGGGTCACTGATGACGCTGGCAGCATCATCCCCACCCCAGAAACTGCTCTTCTCCCTCAAGGTCTTGGCAGGTCCTTCCAACGCCTTTCGATCGCGCTGAAATAACTCGCTTGACCAGAGTACAGGGCCATCGACGATGTTATCGCCGACAAGTTTGCTGACACAGCTGTCGACTTCACAGCAGAATCGGTGAATGCGTTCTTCTCCTTGGCAAATATTCTCGATCCGCATCTGCTGAAGCCACTTTACTGTCTTTTCTGCTTGGTCGTCGCTGAGCTTGTTCGGCCCACCTTGTTCTTCACTCGCGGCCAGTATGTCGAGCATTTGAGACTCGTTCTTGTATAGGTAATTCGCAGCTGGACCGCGGGATAGTTGTGCTCGAGTGCGTTGAAATGTTCCCCATCTTCTGGGCACGCCCATGATTTTCAGGGCACTGCAAATACTGCGTGTATGTTCGTAGGGCGCCGAGTTGTGTACGTCAGTAATGTACCACATCTTGTCTCGCAGGCTCTTTAGGCTCTTCATCATGGAAGAGATCAAACCCTCATGGCGTTCTTGGCTTTGCTTGAGCCAGACGAGCCATGCATCGTATTCCTCAATGGCTGCATGAGAACGCCGTATCGAATCCCTCGGGCCTCTCGAAAAGATGTTCAACAAATTGGCATAACCATTCTTGCGGAGTGATGGAGATGAAAGTTTGTCAAGCTGCTGCAGGGTCTTCCAGTAGAGGTGAGCTGAGACAAAGTCTGACTGCACCCGAGACTGTGAAGAGGCAGCCTCGAGCATCTTGATCAATACGGGCTGCGAGTCTTCAACTTGACCCGCGTCCTGCTCAGGGTACGAAATTGATGGGGATCTCGAGGCATAGTTGCGTTCCTTTCCTTCCCGCTCAACCTTGCGGTAAGGGTTCCTGCTGCCCATGGAAGATTCCGTTATGATGATTCTGCTCCTAGACTTGTACTTTTTCAAGCCAGTGGCTCGGTTGCTCAGTGTGGTCTGGCTGCCATCATCCTCGAGACCCCTTGGAATTTCAAAGTCTTCGACAAGCTTCAAGATGGAATCGCGTAACTGGTGATAGTCCTTATCCAGTTCCGGTCCATCATCCAGATCCTCGTCTTCTGTGTCGCTTGTCGTTGAGGAGTTTTCTTCCTCAATCTCATCATCGGGATCATAGGTCATTTGCAGTGAGAGATCATGGCCATCTGTTGAAATGAAGAGCACCGCCCAGCGTTCGGCACATGGATGACAGGAGCCAGATACAACTTCCTGGCCCAGGACTTGGACCATCTCATGCATGGCGAGTCTCAGTCGGTACCCGTCGTCTTCGTAATTGCTCACCCTTTGTGGACTTCCAGTCTCGAGCATTGGAGGGGAGTAGCGTTGAGGTGTGCCTATTTGATCATCAAAGAATGGTTCCTTGGAAGTTGTGGCCTCGCTGGTGACGGAAGAGGTGCTGAGGCTGATAACTGAAGCAGTGTCAAAATTGTTTCGAGAAGTACCAAAAGAAATGGGCTGTGATATGGCAGAAAAGCCAGATACAGATGGCGCGCCCGAGCGAATGCTGCTGGAGTGAGCAGAGTGAGGCCTACGCTCGGGGAAGAGCGCATTCACTAAGGTAAGCAAATCAGCTGGACTAATGACCAAGTATGGATGCACCTCGGCTGTCTCTCGCAAGGATGTGATGGATCTGGCGGGTAAAAGTCGTCCAATTCCCCGGGACCTGGCAGGCTTGAAGCGTCCAAGAATGTTCTCAATATGGTTCTTCACCTTTGGCGGCGTAAGCACAGGCTTTTTGGAGCTGGTCCAGGTCATGTCAATAACCAAATCCTTGGCCTTGGAGGCAACCTTTTTGAGAATCTTCTGGCGACCGTATTCAGTAATGTGGTATTCTGCCATCATTCCATGTCGTTCTGGATGGACAATCACATCCGAGAGCCAATGACCAAAGAGCCATTTGGAAACAAACCAGCGCCTGACGCTCTCGATCAAGCGGGGATTCAGGCGTCTGAGGATCTCACTGCCCAGCTCCAGGACACCTTCCGGGATTCCTGTAGCGTCTTCGTCGTCAAGAACCTCAAAGAGGTCATTGATGGCCCGATCGTAGAATTCATCACTGGCAACATTGTCCTTGTGAGTCCATTCCGAAATGTTGAAGCGTGTGCCGTTTTGATCCTCGGCACGGTCAAGCAAGAATGCACCGTCTTCCAGAATCTTCATGAGAAACCATTCCATATTGGAGCGCCCAGACCAGTCGCGCAAGGCAGACCAAACGTCAAGGACGGAATAGAGGATTGACTCATTGGCAGAATTGGAAAACTTAGCTTCAGAGATGAGACGAGCGCAAGCATTCGCCCAAATATCATTCCGTCGTCGGTCCTCGGCACTGTCTGGTCCAGCCGAATTGGCGAAGCTGGTGTAAATGAGGGCCGAGAGCGGATCGTGGCGTTGAAAGGAAAGAAGTCGTTCCACAGCATTGGGAGACTGGGCCGAGTTCTTGGCGGCGGCACCCGGAGGAATGCGCCCACTCGGACGACTGTTGTAGAAGGGCAAGACCGACTCTACCGGTTCCGATCCTTGATGGAACGTGTTGAGCGCCTGAAGCTCAGCATTACTCAGAGAAGAAAGTCTCGAGGCCAGAAACTCTGGGTCAGTGCGAATCTTTGTCAAGAAGTCCAAAAAAGCTTCCCGGGCAGTGGCAGAAATATCGTTAAGAAAGGGCGTGAGGGAGCCAATGTTGGCATTAGTTCCAGTCCCGTTTGACAGTGTATCCAAATTATCAGCAGAGTCCAAGCCAGGAGGTTTGACAGACTCCAAGTCAGGTTCCAAGAGAGCGTAGCGGCGCGTGTCGTCGCAGCTGTTCCGCACATCGTGAATGGCGCCAAAGAGATTTGCGAATGCCTTCTTGTCCTCGCCCCGAAAGCTGTCGGCCAGGTTCCTCTGAGTGATCTCTCCACAGCGGGTCAGGCGTGCAGAAAGTGCGGTTGATACAAGAGACCGTTGAAGGCGAATCCGAGTGTTGGCGCGCTTGCGCTCCTGATACTTGGACAGCCGAACCAGATGGGCCAGCTCCTCCAAAGTGGTTCCTTCGGCTTCAAAGTTGAGTTGTGGATTCGAGTACTGCGATACGTCGGCGAGAAGCGGGTGTGGTGCGGGAGTAGAGGAATCTTCTCCCCTCGAGGCCGGCGCAGTTTCAGACGTGACCGAGGCTGCAGCAGGATCTGATTCAGGAGCCTGTACTGGTGACGACGATCCCTGGGCTATAACAGGCTTCTTTTGCGCACTCGCGCTTCTACGGTGGCCAAGTACGCCATGGCCGTACCTTTCGCTATCCAGACTTCTCCGCAATGGGAACGAGATTCCGGGCTTGAGCAAGGGCTCGGGCAGAGGGCCTTCGCTGGGGCTTCTAGAGCGTAAGCGACGAGGTCGAGAGGGGTCATGACGACGGCTCAGAGGAGAAGGTGTTGGAGACCTTGAGCGTTCGGTCGTGGACGGAGAAAGAGCTGCAGCAAGAGAGGAACAATGTCAGTCAATTATTCTTGGACACGAGAATCTGGTCAAACCATGGCAATCGACATACGAGGCGAAGAATGTATCCGCACAGGCGAGGAGAGAGATCGTTGCATGGAAATCATGATGGGCCATGTGGTATCGAGGTCAAGGGCGCACGATCACCCAAGCACGACTAGCAGCTGGTGCTAGTTGGGCTACGGTGGTGCAGTTCTACACAGGCATATGGTGATTGACAGGCCGTGTTTTCAAGAGTCGTCGCTGCTGCTGGGCAAGCTCGGTCGCATTCGAGGGCTGGCGCAAAGAGGTGGAAGGGTATCTAGAGGTGATGTCGCTGGTGGTTGGACAGAGGTGGTGCGCAGTTGGTAGCAGAACGTATGTACGGTAGATAGCAACCCTAGTTCGATATACTCCGGTCACGAGGTCGCAAGAGATCTATACTCGAAAGGAAATTCGACTGGAAGAAATATACGACGACACAAAAACTGAGTGGAAAGAGAAGGTTGGAGAGAGGCAACACAACAAAAACAAATCATGAACCAGCTGTCAAGTCAACCGATGTAAAGGTCAGGGCAGGTCAGGTCCAGGGCATCGGTAGGTAGGTAGGCAAATGTACGGTAAAAGTAAATGTATGTATTCGTGGTAGGTAAGGTAGGTAGGTATTGATTGATTGATTGTGCCACTCAACAGTTCCAGTCCCTCGTGCTGCTGCGGTCAACCCTGTCACGTTGTCCAGCACAGCAGCGGGCTCGAGCTGGCAGGCAGGCAGGATGCTTGCTTGGATGGCTTGGATGGATGGATTGATGGATTGGAGGGATGGCGGGTTTGACCTTGACCTTGGCCGCCGTGGGGTAATAATGCACTGGCTCCGGCCATGCCCGATGGGGCCTGGGGCCAAGGGGGGGCCTTTAAGAAGGTCCTTGACAGGCGGGACGCAACAGCCCAGCCACGAGCCTTTACTGGTGTACTGAGGTTCTGTACTAGTGTTACTATGTATTTTACCATGACAGCGGCTCTCCGCCAACCTCCATCACGGCAAACAATGAGGAACTCGAGTTATTTTTTTTTTTCTCTTGTGATCGGTTCACATGTGCTGTCTGTCAACTTTGTGCGTGTACTTGACCGAGCATTTGTGCTACATTGAGTTTGAAATTTTTTGTTATTCTTGAATATAGACTATATTAATTTGGTTATCGCGTTTCTCCATGCTTGTTCTCGTGTCTGCGACAATGGCAGGTGTTGAAGAAACAAATAAGCTCGAATGATATACAAGAATATGGTTGTGTAGGTTAAGGTTGGTTGGTAGCAATGGGAAATCTCGCCCAATCATCCACTTTGTTAGCAATTTCATCCACCCAAACTCGCCTTTTAACGGACCGACACGAACTTGTTGATCAGCCTCCTCCTCCAACCCGACCAATACTTTAGTCACTGCTAGGGTTACGTATCAAGCTTCACCGACGATTCTTCTGTGAGCTGTTGGTTGTAGGTGTATTAGCATTTGGCCACGTTACCCTACTACTTGTCCAACTGCCTGCTGTGTCCTTCCGAGCTCGTTCCGTGCTCACATAGCTGCTACATACTGTACTTGTTTACTGCTGAATCTCTAAAGGGTACCATGCATCATGCTCTATATCTATCACGCATGCTGTGTGTCCATGCCACTGTCCTGGCAAAATCGGCTGGCTGCAGCGACAGCACAAATGACGATTGCATTCTCAATATGGGGAGGTGCAATACATATTGAGGGACCATTCATGATGCTTATCAGGCCAATGAATGGGCGCGAATTTTTTCGGTGTTTGATGTATAATTTGTTGGTGCATGTATGTGTTTTCCTCTCATATTACCTAGACTCGAATGTACTCGGTCGGCCTTGTTACGATTACCGGTCGGCGAGTGAGCATCGTCTTGTGCGCGCGCGCGGTCGCTGCAAGTCATATGCCAGAGGGCTCCGTTGTCTCATATGTTGCACCTATGAAAAGCTGGCAGCGGAACAAGAACTCAGGTCAGATCAGTGCGCTGGCCTTGCATTGGCAGATATGCATCAGTTTCCTTTTCCCTCTTGTTTTTTCTTTCTTGTGTCCTCATGCCTCTCTTGCAAGCCCGCCTTTTTCGTCCTTCTCTCTATTTCCATCTCGGCTAACCAAAGAGCTCCTCCTCCTGTCCCTCTCCATCTTGTGATTGTACCTACTTACGAGTTACACACATGCATTCCAGATGCAATGTAGGTACATGTCGCCTACCGACCTGCACACACAGGCTGCACAGGCTGCACAGCTGCTGCTTGCTCATCCCATACAGCAGGCGGGCATGGTGCTGGGGTTGAGAAAAATAACTACTTCGTACATACTCCGGGGGGGTCTTTGGTCTTAGACTGGCGCCAGCTTTTGCCCGGGCTGCGCCTGACATGTCGTCTTCAGCCAATCCACTGGCAACACGCTTCTATGACCCGATGCATGTGCCAACGCATTCACGACCAATCGCCGCCCTGAGCCGACCCCCCATTTCGACGTGTCCATCCACAGCCAATCGTGAGCTCTTAATGAGCCCTATAGGACAAGGTTGGCTGGACCTGCTCAGGGCCCCCCTCCAGAGGATTGCCCATTTTTCCCCCTTCCTTCCCCTCCTTTGCCCTCCTTCCTGGCATGCCTGGCTTGTTCGTTCCCCGCCGGCAGGATCACAACCGGGCGGGAGATTGGCAGATGGGCGGCGGCAGCACCCGGGCAAAGAAAACATAAGCAGGTAAGCCAGGGCAAAAAGCCAGACAAGCAAAAAAAAAAAAAAAAAGGGCTGCCACACACCACCAAAGACCACACACACGGAGCAATAGACCACGGACTCGAAAGCAGGTGACTCTGATCTGCTGCTGTTGCTCTCTCCCATGCGCCGCTCCGCTCTTTTTGAAGATTTGTGCACCAACGAACTACGGCAAAGAAGCGCGTGTTTGGAGTATCCATTGCCATGCCCTTTTTCAGCCTTGCACGTACATAGTATCCCTCCAATTCTGCACGTCAGATGCTATTACCGGTTTCGCTTGTGGACCAGATTCAACCACTCTGGTTGAGACGACAGTTATAACAATAACAATAGGCAAGTTAGGCGAACATGATCTTGTTCCTCGACACAGCGGCAATGGCCAGCCGCCCTTTTTAGTCAGCCCGAGTTCCAACCCCCAAGGGCCCCATTTCCCTCAGCTCGGAACACTCAAAGGCTGGAACCTGGACAGGCAGTTTGTTGGCAGGCCCGGGCTCCATATTGACGGTCTTGAAACCCTAGATGAGTGGGCCAACTATATTCCTACTATCAGCGGAGACGATAATGGGCCAAGTACATGTAGGCCCAAAACAACGCCGCTTCGACCCAAGCTTGGAACGTTGTTGGTAAGGAATATGGGTGGCTTATTGTTCTAGTCTCATTCCATCTCTGTCTAGTCCTGTCAGCCATCAATGGCAAATCAGAGCTCTTTACACGGTTACGATCGCGATGGCAACAGCGCGCTTGAGCCTTTGTGACAGCGCTAGGCGAATACTAAAACAGAGGCAACATTGCACTTCTCTTGGTTGTCTCAGTAGTATGTCAGTAATGATAGGTCAAGTTGCGCAGTAATAAAAGCCAACCCACTCATAGAAATAGTAATCTGTTGGTCGTTGCTATTATCTCTAATTAGACCGACATCGGCTCTCAAGAATGTCATTATATTATGTATGATCTGCATGTATATTACACCCATGATCCATGTTGACGAGCTGGCAAGTCGCAACAGTCGGTCAAGATTCAATGGCCTCTTTTAAGCGCGCCTTTCAAAGCAACCACATTTTAGCCGCGGCTTAATGACTATAGGAATGAATAAGGACAACAACACAATTATTTGACTCAAGTTGTGGTATTGACGCTGAAAGTAACGTGGTCATTCGCTTACACGTAAAGTGGCTCCTCGTGGTGACAGAAAATAGAACAGTCATCACCGCCGTTTAAAATTAACCACCAAGAACATCAGTTCCCAAATCATCCACAGCATGCCACGTAGTATACTCGCCGATATACTCTCTTAATAAGCCGGTCCACAAACCACTCATTTGTCCCGCCATCTTTTCTCCGTATGTTCCTGGTTGGGCTTTCAAAAAATGTCGACGCCTTGGAAAAAAAGCCCAACATCGCTTGGGGCCGCCATGACCAGGATACGGTTCATATGGTATCAAAGTGGTCCACCATGCAAACTGTCCAAAGAATGGGTAACAAGACTGGGTATAGAACAATCTAGATCATTACTATTAGCAGTGTTGTCAATGTTGTCGGAACTTCCTTCGGGTGGATATATCGCTGTTTCTTCGGGTCCAAAACTGGCAATCTCTGCGCCATCCTTATTCTGCAGCTCCGGGAAAAGAAATTCTGACGAGATCCTTCTTCATACCGTGGTAGCGCGATCTTGGTGATTCCAAACTAGGAAATACGGACAGGAAATAATGGACGCAGGCGGAAGTCGCCTCACTCTTATCCGCAGGGTCCCCATAACAACTGTCTCTTCCAGGCTCTCCGCTGACTTGGGCCACAAACGGCGGGCCGGCTCTGCATCTTCAACGCCCAGCATGCGCCGCAAGATATAGCCGCTCTAGGAAGTGAGGCCATCCAAGTCCATGTGGTTGAGCGTTTCCCTGTTTTCCCTGGGTCCCGCTCGATCGTGGCGCCATCGCCGAGGCGATGCTAAGCCAACAGATTGTCAGGCTCCGAGAGTGGCCGTCCATGTGAATGAATGATAGGGTCACGACAACCACGAGCATATGAAAATCCACTATGCGACATCTGTAGGGTTCTTGGTGGAATCGGCGCAGTATGACGAAGGTTGAGAGTGATTCTCGTGAAGTATTGACGTATCGTAATTTCTGTTGGAGTAGAGTCAAGCATGTGCGGTATATGCAACTCCACATCGTTTTCCCTTCTTGCTTTGTTGCAGATTTCCAATATTGGCCTCACACATACTCTGGAACACAATGGATTGAGGACCTGAAGCGACGCCTAGTAGTCCCCAACCGAGTGCACAAGCTTGACAAGTCGCGGCTGCAATACTCGAAGCGTCTCTCTTCAACCCTCGAATCTTGCAAGACTGAGTTGAAGATGGACCAGGGAGCTAGCGGGATCATTTTCTTGCTGATCGGACTAGTAAAGCATTTGTTGCTTGTGAAGGACCGGACTCTGGACAGTCTCCGTGGGCCAGAATGAATTTTTGATGATCTCCTCATCCCGATGGTCGGAGCATGAATCTAATCATCACTTCTGGGATATCGTCGGTGACAAGCATTGCAAACTCGTCCATTTGAGGTGCCGAAAATGCAATTGACCTTGCGGTGATTGGAGTCTCAACAGTTGCGAGCGCCTCGACGAACCTTTTCGCCGTCTCACCTCGGACGACACAGGGCCGTACGTATTGTGCTAAGCTGGCTGATCGCGACATGGCGGCGCGACTGCCAGAAGACACGCCAATACAATAAGTGTGTACATTAGTTCAATAGCCAGTGGCACATTATTACCTGTTCACTTTCGAAATGCTAAGCGCAGTGTATGTCGAGCCGAAAGAACTTGTCGGTATGCACTGAAACAGAAGACGGCCGGAGAAAATGATTCTGGGCAGCACAATCCCCACATCCGTCCGTAAATTTTCGGCCCTCGCACATCCGCCGTGCAGTGGGTCGGTCTGCCCTCGGTCGTGAACATATTTCTCCCGTGTGCAACATCTATGTTCGTGTACAACTTATGTGAAGATGATTGGCGTGTCACTCGTTATGTCCCTCATGTCTTCAAAAGCCCTACAATGCTTGACTTCTCTTCTCAGAGATTGAAGTCCATAAGAATTCAGTTGAACCTGTACACCTAGGCAGTCAAGTGTTGAGAATATACAGCTTTCAAGAATTGGACGATGGGGAAATTTTCCGTGCCATGTCAATGACGATTTCGCATCCATGAATATTATACAGTACCTAAAGGATTGACAGCGAGTAGGCATGTCTTTGGCACTATGGCTGCGACCGTTCAGCAGGATGCGCCGCAGCTCCCTAATGCAAGAACGAATGGAAAGTATCGTCTGTCAAATTTGCTAGAAACTAACAGACAAACTGTGTCGATATGCGGATACACACATTGACATTACCTACGCACTCATTATTTGATTTCTTGCAGATGTCTTGGCTTCGTGTCTGGCAAGTATTGGTTCATAGCAATTGTCGTCGTCATACAACATGAGTGCATTGCATCCCCACCGCCCTTACTTCTCGACATTGCTTCGTTTTCTAAGCAGATGTAATTTCAACAATCTCTAAACAACAAGAACTGCCATGTCGGGGGAGATTGAGTTTTAATTCAAGCCCGAGTCAGCCAAGACGTGTTAATTGAATTAAAGCCAGAATGAGGGGGTATTGATTCTAGCCCGTCTTGTTCAGGGTCAAAAGCAAGGAGTGAGGAGTACTGCATGTGAACAAATTCCATGGAAATTAATCCCTGCTTTTCCTTTGCCATGCCGGTGCCGCTTCCGCCAATGGAGCCCGGAGATAAGATGCGATTGATAAAACTTTAGATCTCATAGAGGGAACCCCGCCCGCTGCAAAGACCGGGGGTCCTGGCCAGTCTCCCGCCGAGAAGGGTCCGATGTTTCCCTTGGAGTAGAATGCCTAGGTTAGGTCACTTTGCTCTGAGTCGGGAATAAATCTGGGCAGATGCTTGGGAATCTCTTGTCCTCTACATTGGAGTAATAGTTGACCATTAGAGCTTGAGTCGCGCTGCGTGCTCTACAACAACATATCCACGCCTTTTGATTGTCGGGACATTGGTCCATGACATTCGACTCAAAATGGCAGTAAGTAATTATTCCTTTGATTGCCGCATTGCTCTTCGCTTGATCTCAAGGAGGATTTGATCTGACCGTGCTGTTCAGGCTCCAAAGACCAAGCGGTTTTCTAGCTTTCTAGAACTGCTCTTTTACGCAAATCCAACATGGATCGACTATGGCCTGATGATATTGGGAGTTCTTTGCGCCGTTGGTGCAGGCGTACCCTTTCCTCTCATGGGTATCCTTTACGGTAATCTGGTCGACAATATGAACGATGCCACATGCGAGGCAGATTCGAGCGGCAGTAGCCAGCAGTACAGCGGCGAAATCAATGCAAAGGTGCTTCAACTTGTATACTTGGGTATTGGTGCCTTTTTCCTCGTCTATGGCTATCTCCTCTTCTGGAGTTTGGCAAGTCAACGCTTGTCGCAGCGGATACAAGCCAAATACTTTTCCCTCCTCCTTCGTCAAGATGCCGAGTTCTTTGACCTGCGCAGCGCCGGCGAGATTTCTTCACGTCTGAGCGGTGCCATCCAGGCTATCCAGGCCGGCACATCGGAAAAGGTCGGCATTCTCATATCTTCAATAGCCTTTCTCATCACGGCGTATGTCATTGGCTTTGTCAAGTACACCAAGTTGACTGCCATGCTCACATACCTGATCCCGACCATGCTAGGTAGCTCCTATCTCTGCAGCTATCTATCGCAAAAATATGGCAGCCAAATGGGCGACGCTATTGACGCCGCTTCTTCAACCGCTTCCGAGGCGCTCAACCATGTCGCGGTCGTTCATGCTTTTGGGGCGGAAAGGCCGCTGGGACAAAAGTTTGCCGAAAACATGACCAATGCCAAGGGATGGGGTACCAAGAAGAGTATCTACGTCGGTGCTCAGTCTGGCTTCCTCTACCTGTTGGCCTTTACGGCGAATGCATTGGCTTTCTGGCAGGGAACCAAGGCTATAGCAGAGGCCTATCAACAAAACGGCCAAGCAGTGTCTGTGGGAGCTGTGTATACAGTCGTGTTACTGGTTGTCGATGGTGAGTTTCTTCTTTAGCATACCATATAATTTGATTTCCCCTTTTTCTCTGACGCAAAACTCTATCAGCATGCACCATGATTGGGCAGGTCGCGCCTCTGTTACCGATTCTCGCTACTGCCACCACCTCGTTTGTCAAACTCAAGCAGGATATGGAGATACAACCCAAGATTGATGTGCCAGGGAAGAAGGGAGAGTGTTTGGGGCCTACGATCGAACCCCGTATGGAATTTCAGAATGTGTCTTTCCGTTATCCATCGCGGCCAGATGTCGAGGTACTCAAGAATGTCAACCTCGCATTCCCAGCCAAATCGCATACCGCCTGTGTTGGCCTATCGGGCAGTGGTAAATCGACTGTCGCCGCTCTTCTGTGTCGACTATACGATCCGTTGCAGGGGCAGATATTGCTAGCCGGGCATTCCATTCAGAACCTCGACGTTGCCAACATTCGTGGCTACATCAGTCTGGTACCACAAGAGCCATCTCTGTTTGACATGTCCATACTAGAGAATATCGCTCTGGGTCTGTCAAGCGCCATCAAACCCGAGCTTCGAGAACTTCGACCCGCACTTTTGGGATCCTCTTTGTCTCGACTCGCTGCTGATCTCCGTAAAGGAGTGCCATTTTCTACAGCGTCCGAAGCGTACGGTCCAGAGATTGCCAAAATTGCTCGTCTTATTGTTGAATCTGCAGAGCTGGCCGATGTGACTAGCTTCATTCAGCGGCAAGAATTTGGTTATGGTACCATTGTCGGCCAGGGAGGCAAGCTTGTCAGTGGTGGTCAGAGACAGCGCATAGCACTGGCTCGAGCTCTCATCAAGGATCCCAGCATTCTAATTCTGGACGAAGCGACAGCAGCTTTGGACTCTGCCAGTGAAAGACGCGTTCAGGCTGCTCTCGATCGCGCGGCTACGGGCAGGACAGTCATCACCATTGCACACCGACTCTCTCTCGTTACCAATGCGGACAATATCATTGTCATGAAGGACGGAGCCGTCATCGAGCAGGGCAAACATGCCGACCTCATGGCAGTAGGCGGCCAATACGCGCGACTAGTCAATCTCCAAAACCTGGCAACCGAGACTACGAGGCCTCGTCCTCCCCGGGGTTCGATTGAGAGCCGAGCATCATACGAAAGCTCCACCATTGAGACACTCTATACAGATTCATCTTCTGTCAAGGAGATCACCGCAACAAAGCAAGCAAACGAGGACTCTGAAAAATCACAGTCTCCCAGCGACGAAGCACCCAAAAGAACCGTCATCAGCACCATGGCGCGGATACTGCGACCTCATCTGCTATGGCTTACAGTAGCAATGGTGGCAGCCTTCATCGTTGGCTGCACGTACGTAGCCTCAGGTATAATCTTTGGAAACACCATTGGCATCGCCAGTCCCTGCACGCCATCGGCGCTCATCTCCTCCAAGGGCAGATTTTTCGCCCTCATGTACGTCATTCTGGCCATTGCCGAGGGTACTGCCAACCTTGCCAGCTGGTCCTGCTTTGGGTACGTGGCCGAGAGTCTGGTATGTTCCACACGCATCAAGATGTTCCAATCACTGTTCAAGCAGCCTTTGTCTTGGCACGAAACCGGCAACCGGAACCCCTCGACACTCCTCTCCCTCATCACCAAAGACGCCTCTGCCCTTGGTAGTCTGAGCGGTTCCATTGTGGGAACCTGCATGGCCGTCGTCGTAAACGTGATCGTCTCCATCATCGTCGCGCACATTGTGGCCTGGAAGATTGCCATTGTTTGCGTGGCCATCTGTCCCATTTTTCTCGCAGCCGGTTGGATGCAGCTGCGGATCCTGTCCCGCTTTGAAAAAAAGCACGACGATGCCTATGCCCAAGCCATTGGCATATCCGTGGCCTCGGTCAACTCGATCAAGACGATTGCCGCCCTGTCCATTGAGGAAGAGACCATTGAGCGATACAAGCGCATATTGAAGGGTCCGAATAGCGAGGTCATGAAGGCCAGTACGCTGTCGAATCTGTGGCTTGCGCTCGGCTTCAGCACGGGCAATTTCCTGTATTCTTTTACGTACTGGTGGGGCTCCAACCTCATCATCAAGGGCGAGTATACTCAGATACAATTCCTCATCGTACTGGTCTCGATCCTTGTTGGTGCGCAGATGTGGGGGCAGCTGCTGGTCCTCATTCCCGAGATATCGAGAGCCTGGTCAGCAGCGCGCAGAATCTTCAAGATATTGGACTTTAAGGAGTCGTGGGACACGCCACAAGACAACCTTGACGGATCTCCGGGAGGAACGGATGACGAAAAGCTGGTCGGCTCAAGAACCTCGATCAACTCTTCCAGCCGTGGCATGGCCATCAAGTTCCGAGACGTGTGTTTCTCATACCTTGGGAGACCTGACATTGAAGTTCTGCACGACGTCTGCTTTGAAGTCACAGCCGGACAATTCTGTGGACTTGTGGGACCATCAGGAAGCGGTAAATCCTCGATACTCCGCCTATTACAGAAACTCTACGAGCCCACGAGTGGCGGCATCGAAGTCGACGGCAAAACCATTACCGAGTCGGACAATATAGAGTTCCGTCAAGGCGTATCCCTCGTACCACAGGATTGTGCGCTCTTTGACGGTAGCGTCCGCTTCAACGTGGGCCTCGGCGCACGTAGGAACCAAAACTTGACCGATCAGGACATTGAAGAGGCGTGCAAAATTGCCAACATTCACGAAACCATTATGGCGCTGCCGCGAGGATACGATACCGAGTGCGGCGCCAACGGGACGCACTTTTCGGGCGGCCAGCGCCAGCGCATCGCCATTGCGAGAGCATTAGTCCGCAAGCCGCAGCTGCTACTCCTGGATGAGAGCTCGAGCGCGCTCGATGCCGAGAGCGAGAGGGCGCTGCAGATCAGTCTCCGGCGCGCGGCCGAGCGGACTACCGTGATTGCTGTTGCGCACAGGCTCCAGACTGTCAAAATGGCCGACGTGATCTTTGTCGTGGATGAGGGTAAGATTGCCGGACGGGGCAAACATGAAGAGCTGATGCAGACGAATGAGACTTATAGGGAGAATGCTCTGCATCAAATGCTGAGCTAGTCGCCCACGGGTCTTCTTGGCTAGGTCATTGAACATGGTGACAGCAAATTTGGTGGTCATGTTGCCATTCGCATTTCTGGAGACAAGTCCCAGTCTAATATATTTAGTCTAAACCAGAGTTTCCCCTTACTAAAACATTTATTCGGTGGCAATACACCTGGCTTCCGCCGATATGATAACGCATGGCTTCCGCCAGAATGGCAATGCTCGACTTCCTTTCGAATGCAAGATGCTTCACTTCCGTGAGCTATCCAGTTGACTTCCTTTCGATCGCAAAATGCTTCACTTCCGTGAGCTGTCCAGTCATGGCTGATACCTCCTCAAGCTCATCCATTATTCCTGAACACATGTTCAACATATGGAGATGGCTTCTCGGTATAATTACTCCTTGTTGGAAGACGAGTTGTTCTGCTTGAATCTGAAGTGGCCGACTGTATAGCTACCAACGGGGTGAGGCTTGTCTGCTATCATGTCTAGAAGTATGCTCAGGTCTGTCTTGATCTCGTCTGCGCTCGTGCACATGCAGGGGGCCTGGAGGAAATGTGCCTCGGTCAACACGCGTGTCTCTCTCTCAAGGATCGGATTCCAAGGGGTCCTAGGATGACTTGAATATGTCAGCATGTGCCACTTGATTGTGCATTTTTAGGACCTACGAGGCATCGAAGAGTCTGCAACGACAGAGGTAGACGCACAAGTCCTTGTTCCAGGCGTCGAAGTTGTTGGTCCAAGTTGTGTCCGCCATGGTGTAAGCTCTGCTAATCGTGCGACCATCTGGCTTTTGGTTCGGAGTTCGGAAGTCAATGTAGCTGGTAGGCACCCATCTTCCCTTGGAGTCGACATAATCATGAATGATTGAGCACGTGCTCATGTCAAGACGAGCTCTCACCAGCGCAGGCTGGCCAGCTTTGCGCTCAGGTGGTACCTTGTAATCTGAAGCAAGACCGAGCATCGCGAATAATGCAGCCTCCCGATCGTCAATCTCCCACAGATTGCGTCCCATCTTCGGGTCGGGTAGGTCCTTGTTTTCCAGTCAGCGACGAAAACTCATGATGGAAAGTAGATGGTTCACCTTCTTGAAACGGCCAATGCGAATTGTGTTATCCGTGAATTTGGGTGATCCGAGCTTTGGAGCACGCTTCAGCAATTGACTGCTGTCCCAACGACGGAAGACAAGGTCGTTTACGGACGCCTTCAACTCTTCCTCGGTTTGCAACTCGACCTCCTGTCCGCACTGCGCTCCCCAGAGATTGAAGGCGCGACGCATGTGGTTCTTGAGGTCCTCGCCGCAATCGTCGTAGGATTTAAGAGCTTCGCCCTGCATCTCGTAGTTGAAGCGAGCCGACATGTTGACTGTTGTGGTGAGTTCGTGATCGAATGCAGTCAATAATGAGTGGCGCGGAGTTGTGTCAGCGTACACGTGTGAAGACTGGAGGTGAAGTGCGGGCAAAGAAGATTGAAATAGCTTCAAACACGATGGTTGAATAACTAGGCTTTATAGATTCTAGCAAGTGGGGCATAAACGGACAACAATGCAGCCCGAAGGGTTCGATAGGTACTCGGAACAATGCAAACGGCTATCATCAAGTCCCTAGCAATAATCTGCTCTTTCCTCTGTCGATTGTTCGTGCAACAATCGACCAATGGGTATGACTATTGCCGGCCATATTGACAACAATCGAATTTCGGTTAATGTACAGAGCTTCAACCATGTTGTTGACAATTCATCTGTTACAAGGCAGGAAGGAAGCTAGTTGACTTTATGAAGATATCTTTCATATTGAAAACAAAATCTGTCTTCTTGTATCTTAACTTCTTCTACATATTACAATTTAATCAACTTTCAATAGCCGGACAAATCTGCACATCTGCACATCTGCAACTCTGCGCTCAATATCACGAATACCTCAGAGGAAGACCCAATCCTGCGCTGAATTCGTCATGTCAGACGACCTCGAGTAAGCAAACCCTTGATACTTCTCGGTTGCAAATTAGGCCCGGGCATGGCATTAATACTCGCTTCTAGTGAGAGCAGCTTTGCTCACGTCATCGCCGGTCCGGAAGACTTGAGCAAAGACGACATCAAAATCGCTTGAGGCTACTGGAACCAGGCAATTTCCTCGATTCACAAGTCCGTACGACCATCGTCAGAGCAGCTTGGTAAAGAGGAATTCTAATCTTTCCTCCAATTTATTTTTAATAGCTATTCGTTTTATTTTAAGTTTTTCTTTCTTTAATCTTTTTCTTATTTCTTTTTTTTTTTAATTTCTTTTATTATTATTTTTTTCTTTCAATCTTTTTTCTGTTTTTTTTTTTTTTTAATTATAAATATTTTTTAACTCTTCTCTCGGGTGGCTGGAGACAGATGCTGTCCGTCTTCCCAGGTAGCGCCATGAATGCGTGCCATCGTCTGAAACTGCTGCAGAAAAATCTTCTTGGTGTCGTTGGCAGGATTGTCCGTTGTCCAAGCATCGACAGGGCGGTTGGACTTTCGCATGTCAGTGTGACGCAACGTCTCTGGGCTTATTGGGTGGAGAGGGGCGGCGAAAGGCTCCATCGATCCAGCCAGTTCTTTCTCCGACTCTGGCCACACGGGTCGTCCGGTCGACTTGTCGAATCGCAGAATCACCATGCGTCGTGGCTCTTCTTTGAACAGCATAGCGATGTAGACCTCGCCGTACTCCTCCCGGGGGGAGACGTACTGCTGGGCCAAAGGCAACGGAGAGAGGCTTCTGTTGATCAACAGCCCCTGATAGATACCGGAGGATCGATATCGTGCTGATTGGGCAACCATGCCTGGCTCAGTGGCCGCAATGTGATCTTCTGGGCGGCTCAGATTGTACCGCCACGTCTTCGGATGGCTGAAGTGGCCCGGGCGAGCTGGCTGCCTACGAACCACAGCCTTCCTCTTGATGTCCGATTGAGCGCCGTTGGATTTGGTCTGGTTCTGATTAGAAACGGGAATGGAACATGAAGTCAAGAAGTCCTTACATCGGAAAAGTTCTCTGAGTGTTGAGGCTGCTTGGCTTCCACCAGTCGCGTCTGATCAATTTCCACCTATGTTCAGCCAATGACCTGTCAAAGCAGATTCCAAAATGTCCTAGACTTACCTCAGATCTCTCAGCCGCCTGGCTTGCCTGCTCGGCGACAGATTGAGGCTCCTCAACAGAAGGCTGATCCTTGTTGACTGTTAGATTAGCCTGTTCAGTGGTAGACATGTCCATATCATAAGACTCTTACTGGGATTGCGCAGAATTGTACGCGTTGTCAGCGTACGCCAAACTTGCTTCCGCTATTCTGGCCTTGATAATCAGGCCACCCGCGATGTTGGGTGACTCTTCCATGTCAAAAAGGTGTGGAAAGTCTGCCAAAAAAAAAAAAAAAAAAAAAAAAAAAAAAAAAAAAAAAAAAAAAAAACTGTTCAAGGTCGATCTTATGTATAGGAGCTTTTTGTCATCCATGCCGAGGCCGACATCATTCGCGGTCGCTGCCTTGATAAATGGTACATTGCTTGGTCCTGCAATTTCATTGGCGGATACTTTGTCTTGGTACTCGATTCCTGTCATAATCATTCGAAAATGCCACTCATTCTTTATGGCCTATCGCCAGCCCTGCTGATCGGGTTCATTGGGTGTGTCAAGAACGTGAAGCTGGGAAGATGCAATAGAAGCCCGGTAAATATGGACACTCAATTCCAAGCCGGCGTGTTCAAGAATATGTGCATGACTTCTTGTTACAAAGTTGCCGTACATCCATGCCACTGCACATTCCTTGGCGATTACAAGAGATGTGGTGCTGGGTCAAGGGTATCGGTGAGAGATTTGTTGAGGATTGAGGATTGACTGCGGAGAAGCGGTCTTTATATAGACCTGCTACAAATGTTTGTCTGAAATCACCTTTGTGCAAACTGTGGTAAAACCGGAAGACTCATACGTCAAGCGATCCTGAATCCTTTGCATGAGTATCTGGGTAGGAATGTATTCATCTTTGACTCTTTCCAATGAGCTTTTGAGTCGCACGGACATAGAGTTCGTGGATGCAAACCCATCTAGTCACGCAAGGTATAGAACATTCAGAAACACGACTGCAAAAACATGCTCAGGACATTCAGTGTACCTAAGTACCTATTCTGACTGGTCGTGCAGTGGTCATTGTGAAAGTGGAAGGCGCGATCATCCCCCCGCACTAGTCGCATCACGTGTTGGAGTATAGTCCACGGTTGTATGGTCATCAAGTTTCGTATAGCCGTAAGTCAGGTCTAAGTCTATGATCTAGATCTAAAGAAGCAGAGAAAAGGAATTCTACCGCAAAAGACAAAGCAGGGCTCCCATCCGCTGTTTCCCATTGTGCCCGTATCAGATAAGGCAGGTACTAGCATGCGTGATGGCGGGTCCTCAACATTATGATCCCCCACGCTCCTCTCTCTTCATGCCTCTATATTGGTATTTATCGTATCGTATTCATTGCAAAGAGCAGATTTACAGAACCTTCAGAACTGCTTCGCTGGTTGACACTTCTTGGGCCTTTTTGCGCGTTAGCTGTCGTTATTGACTTGTACGGGAATGAAAGAGCTATTGCGAAGCAACATGGCCACAGATCTGGCCGGGAGAGAAGAAAGGACAGAAATGGATACTAACCTGCAGGTGGGGCTCAAGCTCAGAGTAGGTGACCTTGCCGTGGTCAATGATCATAGCGTAGCGGTTGCAGCGGTCGCCCTCAACCCAGGCGTGCTCCTTGGAGAAGGCAGTACCGTCGTCGGAGGCAAAGACGATGGACTCGTCCTTGACACCGTTGGCCTTGCCCCAGCCGGACATGACAAAGGCGTCGTTGTAGGCCAGGCAGATGACCTGGTCGACACCCTTGGCCTTGAGCTCAGGGAACTTGGCAATGTAGCCGGGGACGTGGCTGGCGGAGCAGGTAGGGGTGAAGGCACCGGGAAGGGCGAAGAGGACGACCTTCTTGTTCTTGAACTCTGTAATGAGGATGCAGATTAGTATGAGTTGGTTGGAGTTGTTTTCGAAAGAGATATAAACATACCCTTGCTGGCGTTGTACTTGATGGGCATGCCGCAAGCAGAGAACTCAGAGGTCTCGGGGGCAGGGGGGATGTAGGTGAAGGTAACACCCTCGGGGAAGTCGTCGCCAGCCTTGAGAGGAGCCATTATGATGTTTGTTTGTTGAAGTTGTTTAGACTGGTGGTGTCGTGATAGTGGTAGATTGGATATCGACCGAGACGGAATCTTGACGGTTTGATGAAGAAACTTGTTGATGAATGGAGAGAAGAAAAAAGAAGAAGGAGAGATCGATAGACGTCAGGCAGGTGCTTTGATATCTATATTCGCAGCGGATAGCTCTGTCACTATTTTCGGGGCCAGCTACAAATCGAAACAGCTTGCGAAACGTAGCCAGCCAGTACTGTGGATAACAGCCTTCATTCCATCCGACCCAGCTCCGACTTCGATCTCCTTCCACCAGGAACTGATAGCAAGCTCTGGTTGACTGGACAGAGGGGTTGATGGAGGGGCAGCAAAGCGGGTGGATCGGGGAATGGAGCGAACGTATCGTTTCTCGGCCGGTGGAGTCGACTGGTCGCGATGGTATCCGCAGCCTAACGCAAGGTATCCCTTCTTTTCTGGTACGTAGCTGGTAGTGGAGGGGGGCGAGGGAGATTCAAGCGTCAAGCGTCGAGCGTCAATAGGCGAGTCCGAATGAAGCCGACGTAGGCGCGGGGAGGCATTTTCCGCATACGGCGAAAGTTGCCATTTTTGCTGACTACGGTGAGGGATATGTAAATTGTGGCATGTTCCAATGCTGATATGGTAAGAAAAAAGATACTCTATACCTTTCTAAAGGTGAATTACCCCAAAGATATTTTTGAACATTCACTTTGCCCCTCATGGCGAGCGGAGGACCCTTGGACTTGGACCTCCAACAAGAGAAAAAAATATTCAGGGCGGCTCTCGGATTGGCTGCGCAGAATTGGAGCTGAACCCCCAATGACGCAGACCCCCAAGCCATAAAGTAGGTACCGTGTCTTACTCCAAGTCGGTAACTTTTTTTTCTTACCAGCATAATCTCTTGTCCCTTTGGCGCAAGTCGTTATCTATTCCATCAACGTGCATACCAGCAGGCTAGGTACGCTCCGATGCGATTTTCGGAAGTCTAGCAACTTGTTGAAAACATCCCCAACTGTCGTTTTGCTGTTCCTTCGCCGAGTATAGAAGATAGTGTATACTCAACGCCGAAAGCACTCACCTACTGTAGGCTACAAATGAAGAAAAGCTTATTAAAACAATTATTGCATGCAGTCATTTGTACTACCGTGGTGCATGTATGTAAGACTCAGAAGATGACACTCCGAATTCACGACCGACCATGAACCGGTGACATCCGACGGAGAACGAGAGATACTACGGTACGGAACGCGTAGTGTAGGTGCGGGATGGAATCATTCACGTACAACAGAATTCGCAGGGCGCAATTG
Source organism: Neopestalotiopsis sp. M2102B (assembly GCA_023628315.1). Lineage (NCBI taxonomy): Eukaryota > Fungi > Ascomycota > Sordariomycetes > Amphisphaeriales > Sporocadaceae > Neopestalotiopsis > Neopestalotiopsis sp. M2102B. The sequence continues at coordinate 331,684 of JAMAKW010000012.1, read as the reverse complement.
TACTTGAAATTACATAAGCCGCCGCTCGGGGAATCAAGTGGCAGATCTTTCTCTTTGGCTCTGTCCGCCTTCTTTCTCGATCCCGGGCCGATAGTCGCCCAAAAATTGATTCCTCATTGCGGGCGCGCCCGCAGCCCTGGGGGAAAAAGGTGGACTGATGGCATGACGAATCGTCCAGAATCACAGACCGCCGGGCACCAGAAAAGTAATCCGTATTCCAAATACTATATCAAGTACGAAGTACCGTCTTGGCATTTTAGGCAATTGTCTACCCCCACTCTACTTTCACACATGTAAAAGAATGCTATCAGTCAGAGGTCTGGCAGGGCCATCGTGTTTTTCTTCACCAAATCATGCATGTGCTCAAAAGCAGATCCCGACCCGGAGCTTAATTGCGCTGGGTTTGAAGCCAGTCGCCGGCGGCCGCTACAAAGCACGCTTCACGCTGGGCGCCATACGCCTGCAGGCCGCCGAAGCACACACACCAACCAGCCGAGCCAGCCATGTGTGCGCCATGCTATTCTGTCATGGGTTTAGTGACCTTGATGGACCAGTGACGCCAAACAACGTGCGGGCTCCACTTGCCGCAAGCACTATCTCTAATGGACCAGGTTGCCCGGCGGCATCGTCGGCGGCATCTGGTCGATGGTCTGCGGCGGGCAAACGCGAGTCAACATATAATTCCAGGTGGTATTCCTAAGTGCATATCAAAATGAGTCGGTCTCTTGTCTAATCATACGATACTATCTCCGAGTCGCCGATTGACTGAAGCTTGAATGTTGAAGATCTGGCAATGTATCCCAACCTCAACCTGCATTTCACCTTTGAGAGGCAACATGGAATTATGAGACTCATTTCATGCAACTATTCGCAAATATGCGACTGAGATGAATGGAAATAAGTAAGATTCGGACCAGACTTACACTCTGTAACCAGCGCATTTCAATTTCTCTTCTATTTTGTATCAAAAAGTCAGCCATGGCGCATCCTTTGACAAGCCTGATCTGATGCCTCGGCTGTCCATTTTGAACCCCGCAGTAGGGGTAAGAATCGATTGAGATGCCATGGCAATTAGCTGATTCATTTCAACCCTTTTATCCAAAAGACCGATTATCATAATAGACAACTAATAGCGAAATCCATTCATTACCAATCAAAGCCATGGCTCACACCGCAGACGCTGCGAATCTCGCTGTATCGAATCTTTTCAGCTACCGCGATCATGTTGTCCTTATTACCGGAGGCGCTACGGGCCTAGGCGAGATGGCCGCCCAAGCCTTTGTGCAAAACGGCGCGCGCGTCATCATCGCCAGCCGAAAGAAGAGCGAGCTGGAAAAGACGGCAGCGCGACTCAACAGCCTTGGGCCGGGCAAGGCCGAGTACGTCGTGGCCGACCTCAAGGACAAGGCCGGGTGCGAGACCCTCTGCGCCGAGGTGGCCAAGCGGACGGACCGGCTGACGGTGCTCATGAACAACTCGGGCGCCACCTGGGGCGCCCGCTACGACGACTTCCCCGAGTCGGGCTGGGACAAAATCATGGCCCTCAATGTCAAGGCTATTTACTACGTCACCGTCGGCCTGCACGCGCAGCTGACCAAGGGCGCGACGGCCGATGCCCCGGGTCGCGTTATCAATATCTCGAGTACGGCCGGCTTCACGACGGGCACGGGCGGTGCCTTGTCCGCTCCCGGCGAGGGCGCGTTTAGTTACGGACCCAGCAAGGCTGCTGTCATTCACTTGTCCAAGATCCAGGCCTCGAGACTTATGGAGGAGCATATTACCGTCAATGCCATTTGCCCGGGCGTGTTTCCCAGCAGAATGTCCAACTTTGGCTTGGAAAAGGGCATGGAGCAGCTTCTAAAAGCCCAGCCAAGCGGCCGCGTGGGCAAGGCCGAGGACTTTGCTGGTTTGGTACTGTTTCTGGCCAGCAAGAGCGCGGCACACATTACGGGCAATGCCATTGTGATTGATGGCGGAGCGCTGGTGAACGAATTCAGGGGTAGGTCGCGCATTGATGCGAAATTGTGATCTTGTATAGATAGGCGTATGGAAGTTTGAAAAAGGAGTACTGTATACAATAAAGAATACGAGATGATACGGCAGTCGGCCTCACCTCATGTGCCTGAATGCAAGCGAGTACGACAAGGACGCACGGAAAACCTGCAGTGCGACTTTCCGAATGCAACAGGAAGAGCAAGTCTCTTGGCTTCCTTAGAATATGCATTCTTAAGCCGGCTTGGAAACGTGCATCTGCACAAAAAGAAAATCGATATACTCGGGTAATGTTGATTTAGCCGAATGAGCTGTTATCGACGGACATATGGCAAATCTCGGCAAGTGGTCGTATAAAGGCATTCAGAGACACCTGAAAAGTCGAATTGAAGCTCGCAAGACACGCAATAATCTCAATTGTCAATACCGGTATCAAAAATGAAGTTTCACGCCCATATCCTAGCAACGGCAGTTGGAGTCGCGGCTTACCCGGCACCTCCGGGCTCCTGGACGGCCACGATTGCCAGCCTGTCCAGCTCTACCACCAAGCTGCCGGCCGGATTAGAGGGCGCCAGTATCCAGGCCAACAGCGGTTCCTTTTGGGTCGGCAAAGCGCCATCGTCTTCCTGCCCCTCGCAAGATATAGGCACCTATTGCGATAACTTTTCCGGCAACACGACCGTCTTTGTCGGCGCTAACAGCGTCACGTCGACGGCTTCTGTCTACTTGGACGTGGCAGCTCCCGGTCAGCAGCAAGGTATGTCACCAAACTCTTCCATCGCAAGCTGAGGGAATTGTTTATTGATCGTTTGCCACACACATCTAGTCTACATTACTTGGGACAATGCCTTGGTCTATAACGCCGTTGATTCCACTTGTGCGTCCGAGGGTATCATCACCGCGAGCTTCGGTCGTGATAAGCCGAAGGATGGGACGCCTTTCTTGTTCACAGAGCCCGGTGACTTTGAAGTCTGCCCATCTGATGATTCAGACATCTATTCAGTCTATGTACATACCAACCAGTCGCAGCGAGTAGGTTGTATCGGGGTCATGGTATATACAACAACCGCCAGCGGCGCTGTGGCGTGGGAATATTGAAGAATCAGCCGCGACTATGCCAATAGATGGTCGTAGATTGCGGGTTGTAATTACAAGTCAAGATATCTTTTATTGTGTTTCTCCAGAAAGCATTTCTGCAGGCTCCCAGCTAGAGATTATTTCAACGACCTTGACGGGTTCTTTATCAGTGTGATCATGCCGCATGTACTCTAGACGAGTATTCCTCATATCCATTTTGAGCAACGGCCAGGCCGCAGGCGTGTCGCGTTCCCACGGGCTTTCGCTGCGCAAGGGGGTTATCACGAAGCCTTGCTCCTCTACCTGCATCAATCGCTCGGCGGCATATGCGCAGGCAACACTGTTCCAGATTCCCTCTTGTCGCGAGACTGACCGCAGTATCGATATGGCCCGCCGGCGCAAGCTCGCATCCTTGCAGTGGCTGGCCACGTTGAAGAGGGGTATGACGAAGCCAATGTCGGGGCAAAAGGTCATGCGGGTCTGGCCCAGATCGGGGTCGGCTATGATGGCAGAGACAATCATGTCCCCCAGCTGCACCATTTTCTCAAAGCAGGGCATCAGGTCTTGCCATCTGCCCCGACGATCTGGTGGTAGATAATCGAGATGGAAAGAGGCGTAAAAGCTTGTCGCGTTGAGATGTAAAACGTTCATGGCGAGTTCGTCCCTGAGACTGAAGCCTCCCCTATCCTTCAAGTGTTGCAAGCTTGATGTGAATCTGGATAGTAAACTGGTGTAGTATTCCTTGTGAGTCTGCACGACATCAGTAGTCTGCGAAGGGTCGCCTAGCACTTGAGGGCTTCCACTACACGTGTAATAGCAGACACCATACTCGAACCTGGAAGTTGAATCATGTCAATGTCCAATTCGTTTGGTCGATGATAAATAAATGAAGTGTCAACGACATTTCTACTTACATATTTCTTGCCTCTTCAATGCTAGAGAACATATCCATACCGTCATCTGCATCGTTGGAAAAGAATTTCGCGTAAAGAGCGTATTCGGCGTCCCGGAGAGCCTGTTCTTGGTCAGAGAGAGCCTTGACGGTGCGAGGATGATCGAGTCCACCTACAATGCCGCTTTCACCGTCCAGCCAGATGAATACTCTGGCAATCACATCCATCAAGACATACGAGTCGGCGCGGCTTCCGGGCCCAAGTACGGAATGGCGCAACTGTCCGGTCTGCTGGTCGTACACGGTTTCGCGCAGTAGTTTGGACCCCGACCTCACGTGGGTCATGGCTGCTGTGTGACATCCCCGCAAGCTCTGGTCCATGTCAGCGCGTACGAGCGTGCGAATGGGAAGAAAGAGTTTCTGACCTCGAAGTTCACAAACATGATACAAGCAATCAGGCACACGTCGACGGCTCCCTGTCCGCGCTTTGCTAGCGGGACCAAGAGCTCCTTGATTGCGAGATTGTATTGCTCTACAGCAAAGGCCTTGATGGCACTAGGCGACGTGGGACGCCCTTCGGACGCTTCGTGCGCTGCTCCGAGAGCCACAAGGGCATAACGTATGGCGGATTCATGATGGGCTACCCGGAAAACAAGGCTTTCCCAAAATTCAGACTTGAAAAAGCCCGACAGCTGCGGAGATGTTCGTTGCCGGAAAAAAGCAAACGAGCGCTTTGATTGTGGGTTATCAAATAGTTCCACGCTGGGGCCAGCCTGGATAGTCACTATAGCTCTGTCGGGGGACGACGAAGACGATGAGGATGACTCGGTTGTAGAGATGTGGGGATAGCCGTCGCACTTTCTACCTGTAGATGTACCTATAGCATTGTCAATACACGCAAAAGCGGTGCCAACGTGCGTGGGGGCCATGTCATAGGTGGTAGATATTAACATACATCGGACACAAGCCGGCCGGGCCTCATCGCATTTCACTCGCCTGACTAGACCATACTTGTTAGTGGTACTTCTTGAATATTGCCCCTCTTCATATTTGCAATTGCCAACTCGTCCTTACTTTTGCATGTTATGCAGCCTGTTCTTGTCTTTGGCGCAAATCCACGCTTGCGCGCGCCCTTGGCGACTTTTGGCATTGGTAAATCGCTGAGGAGTGCAGAATACCGTAAATACTTGGTAAAGACTATTGGCCAGTCTCTTGGCCCTCTGTATTTCGGTGTGAGATCTTGTTGATCCCGGAGCCTCGCAGTCTTGACCTTAATTCTTGGGATACCGCAATAGTCGATCCACTCGTTGGATATATGTCCGATTGATCCGTCAAGTGATGATAAGCTGTAAACTGCTGCCTGTTGCAACACCTTGACCCCTTGCGAGAAATTCGTCACCACGATCTTGCATTTGTGCCTTGGCGCTCTCTGGAGGAGGCTGTGTTCAAGATTGAAGATTCGGAATACGACAATCGATCCAACCCCATGGTAATCTGACCATGAAGTCGGCAGCGGGACAACGGTAAGACAAGGTACTAAATTTGGATGCCTGCGTACCTGAGAAAGTGCCCGGGATTTCACTTTTAAGCTTCTAGAACTAGTCCTATGATTGGTCGGCTCGTAAGGACCCTGTCGCCGGATCTGCAATCACTCATCAGTGCCAGGGGGTGCGGCCCAGCTAATAGTCGCCTATTCTAGTTTCGGCTCTAGTGAGACAGCGAGTCAGCAAGTGTCCGTCATTCTGCATCTATGCCATTTCGTCGTGTTTTGATCCTTCGAGTATGTTACACAATTTGCTTGTCTAGAGACCATGAATATGACTGTCTATGGTAGACATACGAGCGTGTAATTACCGTTTTCTCACATGAACCAAGTCGGCTTTACAACTAGCCAAATGACGGGCGTGGCCCAAAGACTGTCAAATTTTAGTTGAATTTGTAGACCAAAATAATGATAAAATCAGTATGATCAGGCCCTTGTATAAAGTGTACTTTGAGTCTCGAAAATTATCATAACCAAATTGCTTTCATGTCTTCAACTTGTCCTGTGCCCTCATCCTCAGCTTTCATCTGCCGCCAAGATGAAGGTTCCGATTGCCTGTGTCGCTCTTTTACCTGTTGTATTGGCAACTTGTTCACAGACATGTTCGCTTGACAGCATTGTACCGTCTCAGAATCTCACTTGGTGTCCTTGCTATACGAGTTTCCATTGTGCCCGACTTGATGTATGATCCACTGCACAACATCACACACTCTGTTCAATTGCTAACTTGCATCTAGGTGCCTCTCGATTACCAAAACCCCGAACTTGGGCGCGCATCGATTCCATTGCTCAAGGTTCCAGCCCAGGCGAACTCCTCCTTTGGTCAATACCAGGGTATGATACTGATCAATCCTGGAGGGCCAGGAGGATCCGGTGTAGAATTGGCACTTGGCAACGGCACACTCATCCAAGTGAGTGAAAGCGACCTCTCTAACCACTGCTCCTGCGCCGATCATGAGTTAACGAGTCGATAGTCGATAGTCGGAACAAACTGGGATATCGTTGGCTTTGATCCAAGAGGAGTGGCCTACAGCGAGCCGCAGGCCAACTGCTCCTACGGCATCACGCCTACTGGGCAATCCAATCTGAACTCGCGGACAGTACCCAGAGTTGACGACGAGTTCTTTGACCAGTGGATAGAGTACGGTCAAGACGTCGGTCAGCAATGCGAGACCCTCATTGGCGGAGATACAGCTGCTGGTCAACACATGAGCACGGCCGTGACAGCACGAGACATGCTGAGCATTGTGGATGCCTTTACTGAGACGAAAGATGGCATGCGAGCGGCGAAGCCAAAGGGACTACTCAACTACTATGGAATCAGCTATGGCACTTTTCTTGGACAGACCTTTGCTTCCATGTTTCCAGAGCGCGTGGGAAATATGGCCCTGGACGGGGTGGTGAGCCCGGAAGGCTACCTGGCCAATTTCACATCCGAGTCCGTCACCCATTTGGACGGAATCGTTGCCGCCTTCTTCATATACTGCCATGAAGCTGGGCCGTCACTCTGTCCTTATTACACCGGATCGACGCCGCGAGATATCTTTGATCGGTTCAATCAGTCTTTCTTGCAGCTGGATCCGCAAAGAGCGCAGTCGGAGAATTGGTCCAATGCTACGGATATTGAAGCTGCTCTTGTAGTCCTCAAAGTGGGAGTGCTGACAGCAGTCAACTCACCAATTTCAAACTTTGCCACATTCGCCGACGTACTGGTAAGCCTCGAAGCATCCATCGCAGCACAAAATATCAGCGCCTGGACTCAAGCGGCAGAAGCCATCTGCGGCGACCCTACACCAGTCGGTAATACCAACATTGAATGGACCTTGGGCGTGCTGTGTTCCGATCAGAACAATACTTGGTACGGCAAGACACTCGAGGAACTGAGACCACAGCTCGCGCAGCTCGAGGGTCAGAGCATTATCGGAGAGGTCTGGAGCAAGTCCATGCTGGGCTGTCTTGGGTGGCCGATCAAGGCCACGGAGATATTCCAGGGTCCCTTTGGGGGCGACACCGCGATACCTATCCTTTTCGTCTCAAATACCTATGATCCTGTCACGCCTATTGAAAAGTATGCCCCTCAAGTAATTTCAGTCGAAAGCTAGATATTGACTTTGGTAATAGTTCTTTATCTTCTGCGCCCAAGTACAAGAACGCTGAGGTGCTTACGGTCGACGGCATGGGTGTAAGTACTTCATTTACCATCACTTCTTCATAACACTAAAGAGTCACAAGCACGGGATTAGCGCTACATTCAACACATGTACCTATACAAAGATGGCCACTTATTTCCAGACCAATGCCTTGCCAGGCAACGACTCCTTTTGTGCTCTGGAACTGGGCCCCTTTGGCGTGGTACTCAATGGGACTTTGGAGGGAAATATTGCGAGAACTGGTATGGAAAACCTCGACTCTTGAACACTCTCAAATGACAGTGTGAATTCCAAAACTTGCTTGGTAAGCATTCGAGATGCACAGGTATCAATAATTCTCGTTACTTGAGCTTTGTTGTGATCAAATTTCTTCCTGTGGTCACGCTCCGCTCACTGCCAAAAGAAAGAAAAAAGACATTTCATCATATCTCTTGCTCTAAAGAAACAGTCTAGTGTATTGGAAACCATTGTCCCTCCAGCCCGTCTCTTTGTATCACTTCCGACGGTTTTACATACGAAATACCATATACATAACACATACCCATGAAGATCCAGTGGTCGTTCACTTTCCGTAAAACAACTGGGTAATTTGCCCCGTCCAAGATGCAAACTTCGTCATCATCGCGAACTTCTGTGGGACAGCGGCCGACGTATCCATTAGCTGTCATAAATAGTTGGGTATCGATTGACGGGTTTATCCCCCTCAGCATTAATGCTAGCAAGAGCGATGCAGGAAATGGTTCCTGCGAAATTGGCGAATCTTCCGTTTGACCTTCCGGAATATGTCGCGCTCGTTCATTGATGTCATTCTGCAGTATTTCAGATACTCCATCTAGTGTATGTTCTTTCGTAGCACTATATCGGATGATGTTCGCGAAGAATAGCCAGTCTTCTAGCTTTCGGGTATGCTCGTATCTCGGGTCTTGTCCTTGAAACGACGTGAAGGTAAGTGCCTTCTCTAAATTGGGCTCGAAAGCTGCTCCAATCTCCGCTTGACGTTCCATTTGCTGTTTCTGGAATCTTTCAAGATGTTCAGAGATCTTTGAGATGATGTCAATAGTTTCTCGCTGCCACGATATCGAAAATGAGTATAAGCTGTTAATTGTGCCGCACATACACCCATAGATATTCAACACTTCTCCTTGAAGATATGGTTTCTTCTCAGGCATGATAGTGTAATCAATTGGGTCTACTAGGAGTGAATTCCTGAGGGTTGCAGTCTGCGCAATACTCAAATCTGGTAGCCACGATGGCAGCGATGGTTCTTTGTCGTCTCTTGAGGAGGTATGAGGCATCTCAAAAACTGCTGCGACGAAGGGATTGAGGTCCTTGGGAGTCGAGAGAACCTTTTCCAGCTGATGACGGAACCATTCGAGATATACATCTTTGACCGGTAACTCGTACTTCGGAACCATGCCGAGACCCAATACGGCATTAAGTGCGTATAATTTGTCTCTGGGATCTTTAGATTTGCAGTTCCTCGCAATGTCAAATACTCGGTAGAATGATTCTAGTTGTCTTGAAATGATTGGCCGAAGATGGAAGACAGCCCCTGTGACGCGTCGGAAAAACGTGAACAGGTCTTGACCTGAATGATTCCAGACCGTCTGGTCCATCTCAGATGGGCGTCGTCCTACTCGACTAGCGTGATGAGTAAGCTTGGCGAACATGTCCAAGTTGCGCAAAGAAAGATGCGAACATCCGCAGAAAAACAAATGACAATGATCTGTGACTCGCGCCAAAGCCATTTCCTGCTGGATCCACACTCGCTCCCAGTATGGCGAAAAGCGCAAATCTTGAACAGCATTCCATAGTTTATTTTGTGTTCTCTCGTCCGAGTTCCTGATGCAAAGATCCGGCCGCCTGGATATCTCTTCTAGAAAGCGTTGAACAGTGGTTTCATCTGGTTCATAGCAGTAGTCCATGAGGTTTGTATACCCGCACGGCAACCGCTCTGATCTTTGGGCAGCGATGTTACTGTCCATCCGACTAGTGATGTCGCGAATCAAATCAAGAGCCAAATCGATGCCCTTTTCGTCTGGACGTCCTAGCCAAGAGAAGACATGGGTCGCACTGCTGTAGATCTCGCCCATGAAAGCCACCTGCTCATTTTTTTCATGTATATCGCTTTGATTGATACTGATGGCATCGACCCAGAGTGGCAAGGGTCTTCCGTCGGGAACCCCACACAAGAGTTTGTGCTGTCGGAAGCACTCTAATGCAGATGCCAGATTGGCACCGATTGAAGTTGGAAAGCCATTAATGAGAATGTCCACCTTTTCGGGAGAATCGCCCCAGACGTATGAAAGGGCGATGTATTCGGATTCAGGAGTAAGTGGCACCGTCTCGAGCTTCACGAAGAGTTTTGTGGGATCCTTCGACTCGTGCAGTGTAAGGAGACGAATCTCTTTGCGAGTCGGGTCCAGCGATTGATAGATGGCGCTTGTCGCTGCCATAGCGGCTCTGTATTATAGCAAATTTTGCGGTTTCGCGTTTGGATTACAAAAAATGAGGAGAAAAGCGAAGAATGAAGATGCGGAGGTGCGGCTGATTTCAGGTTGCATTTCTCAGACCCAAGACCCCTGACCCTTTTGACTGTTGTGGCGAGGCTGAGGGATGCCAGCACATTGTTTCATGAATACTAGCTCCTGGACAACTCATTAACTAGAAGTGTAATTACTCCAATTACACAGCCTCAACTTGCATCACATCTCGCCCTTCTCCTATTGGGCGATGCTCATTGGTCACATACTGCCAGCCAAAAATGAAATCAGCTGAATGAATTATCTAAGTCAAAGGTTAGCCAGACCTTCGGGGTTGCTTTCGTTATCTTGTATTCAACCTTAACATGTAGAGGATTCATATGTTTCAGTCTTAAGTTTGCTTTGGGGCTGCCTGCTTTGTTCTAGTAGTCTGCCGATAATGGGAATCCTGCATCTTAGGTATGAACGAAGCTGAAAACTTGCAATATTCCCCTCCGTCGCCGTAGCTACGTGATAGTGCATCCTGGAGACAACCAGAGTCAAGGTGGTGAATGCCAAATCCGAGTAGTCGTCGGGCTTCTTGCTTGGCCTCAAAATTCCCATCGAGAGCCCAGTCGCTCCGGATTTGGCTACTGGCTGCCGAGACTAGCATTTTTCGATGCACGCATTGTACCAAACGGCGCAAGATGCTTTAGATGTCCCAACAGTCCAGTAGCATTTCTTGTAGTAGACTGCGCAAGTGGCCAGACAAACAACACTGCGGCTCTCCAAGTGATTCGAGTCCCTGCGAGATCGAATATTAGTCATGAGATTCTCAAGTACACCGGGTGGCTATCGCGCTGTAAGAGCCCATGGTCCAGCGGAAGACAACATCAGAACGTAAAAGTGATCAAGTTCGACGTCTGCACAGCGGATAACATGAAAAATCTAAAAGGGCACTTACGCTGGTGCTGCCGCTGCCGACAGAGCCAGGCTCGTCATAACCAAGCTGATGAGACCGAACTGCATGTTGAGGCAAATAATGCGATTGTATTTGAACGAGGAAGTTTACTGATTTCAGGTATGGTGAAACCGACTGCATGAACGCAGCACAGCTTAAATGAATCGTGCACACACATGCCTCTCTTTATACCCACGATCAGAACCGTCAACTACAGGTGATATAAATTCAGTGTCATCAGGAATTGCGACTGCCGGCGGCTGGTTCGCGGCAGCGTGCCGCCACGAACCTTTTTATATGCATGCCACATATCTGGGCGAGTCGAGGCCAGTCAGCAGTCACCCACGCGGGATAATAGACACGATCACGGCGTGAACCTGATTATTCATGTCCGCTTCGACCCACTATTGCTTGAATCAATTACTATGCTTGGCCGGTATGCGCGGCTCAAGGGTTCAGATAGGAAGACGACTTCCAAAGCATGTCGTGCGTTCTAGACCGCCGGCATTCATTCTATGGTATGTTTGCATGTTATCCGCGGCAGCAGTGCCACGACTGGGTAAGGAGTGTGCGGATGGATCTGCCCACGTTGTGATAAGGTTGCTTGACTGGGGGCAGCGTCTCTGAGTTTCGAGTTGAGACAGCTGTCCTTGGATGAGATATAATGCCTAATATCGTGGTAGCCGTAATTGTTTTCAGTATCTCGACGGAATAGGTGGAAACGTGTGTAAAAGCGATCTGTAATCTACAAAGATCTAGTCTCGAGTTGGCCGCTCCAAAATCATGCCACAGTAGGTTTATGCTCGCGAAGTCGATTGTGAACGCTCACCGGAAAGTGTCCTGCTAACGAGAAACCTTGCAACTCTGCAATATACTCATACTTGCCTAGTTTCAATCTCAGATTGCAATTTATTCACCGTCCTTTCAACTCCCGAACTCACAATGGTCTCAATGACAGTGAAAGCATTACCGTAGTCTGTCGCGTGACATGAAAATGAACCAAGCCTTGTGCTATAAGTAAAGTCATATAGTAAATAAAGCGGTGTAAGTTGCTGCTTGCAGTAAGGAAACCACCTAGAAACTTTAGTAGAATCGTAAACCGACATCATGCTGAGTCTGGAATACCCCGACTCTGAAGTAAAGATGTACTGTTGGTCCACTACACATAGATTGAAATATACATGGCCGGTGAGATTTGTACACATGAAGCATTCGACACAAGCATGACATTACGTGTTGTACATTGTTGATACATTCTGCCAATCCAGCTAGTTGTATAATCTACATGGTTGTGCTCAGATGCGAGTCGTTAAGGCTTTCGTCAGTTGGCAAGTATCCTCCGTTCAAGGGGAAACCAGGGCCGTTTGTGGATGTAAGGACAACCTCGATTAAGTCCTTGTTGATATTGGTCTTGTCCACCAGGGCCGTCAGGTCAGACTTGATTTGAGATACAAGGGCGCTAATGTTCTCGGAAAGTTGCTTGGGTGTGAAGAGAATGTTGCCAATGGGCATACGAATGACTCCAATCTTTTCTCTGTATTGCTCGGCGCCGACCATTTCGTGCATCATACCCTTGATACTCTTGGTGATGGTGTTGGTCTTCAAGGAAGGCATCAGACCCCTAGGACCCAATATCCTTCCCAGACCGGCCTTGTTGAGGGCTTGTACCGAGTCGACGTGGCATATCAGTCTGTTGAATGGCAGTGCGTTCGATTGAGTCTTGATCAACTCAAACAGAGAGTCCTCGCCGAATGCAACAGCACCTGATGAGCGGGCATCCGCCATGGCTGAGCTGCCCTCGGCACAAACGACTGCGATGCGGGTGTCGTTCTTGACAGGATACGGGAATCGGACTCGGTTTCTAATGACGGGACCGTTCTTGACACTTCGCATCCTCACTGATACTTCGTATGTGACTGATGTAGGAGGGCGACCGACTTCTGCGGCTCGGAGGTACCTGACCAGCGGATTAGTATCAACTTGTGGACCTCTACTCCCGTCTCCGACCTGACCATACCTCATGGCATCGCAAAGAGAGTACTGCTCCTCCTTGCTCGGCACTGCGTACTTGTACTCCTTGTATTTCGTTTGCTTCTTCTTCCTCTTGGCCTTTTCCTGCGCCCGAACGCGGATCGCCATTGAGGAGGAAGGTCCACTGGCGCATCGCGCCTGGACAATGGACGGGGCCAGGAATTTCGGTATCGATGTGGCTGCCGGTCTAGAAGTGCCGGATATGCTGAGTCTGGCCAGAGAGGCGAGACATTGGTTCGTGGAGGCCATGATGAGCCAATGTGATGATGCTCGTCTGTCACATCGAGCAGTGAAAGCTGCCTCTCTTCACGCGATATCCCCAATTCGACCGTCTCGACCGTCGCTCTCAAAATTTCTGGAGCTCGGGCCAATTCCGGTGTCATGAGCACTAGTCTATACTGGGAGTAGCTCAAGTTATCTAATCATCAATCCCCTGTCATTGTCGCTCTGATCGGCCAACTGACGGCAGCCCGACTCACCCCGCTTCAGCTGCTCTAACAATTTTTGGATACCCCGCCACTGTGAGCTGCGTGTGTCTTGCTTCGGGGCGCCTGGGGCGTCATTGAGTCACAAAAATTCATAAGCAGTAAATATTGGGCACTTTTGAGCTTGCACATTGACCCTTTTGACGCTTCATCGATACCCGCAAACACTCCAAAATGAAGGTCGATGAGCTCATCGCCATCTCTGCCTCCCTAGGAGGGGACTTCAAGTCCATTGAGCCCCACCTCATCCGTCTCGAGAAGCACCTCGTGCTGCGAACCTACCTCGCCGGATACAGCCTGAGCGAGCCCGACACGAAGATTTGGCTGGCTATCAAGAGCAACCGTGCTGCCGTTTCCTTTGTCAAGAAGGGTTCATACGCCAACTTGGCCAGATGGTTTGCCTACATTGAGGCCGTCCACCCCGAGATCCAGGGCGAAGTCAGAGCTGCCGACAACGCCCGCAAGGCCAAGGTCGCCGCCGCCAGCAAGGCTGGTGGCAGCTACAACCTCGCTCTTCAGGACTCCGACAAGGGCGTCGTGTGCAGATTCTTGCCCGAGCCCTCTGGTTACCTGCACATTGGACACGCCAAGGCTGCCCTGCTCAGCGACTACTTTGCCCACCAAGCTTACAACGGCAAGCTGCGTCTGCGTCTCGATGACACAAACCCCAGCAAGGAGAAGGAGGAGTTCCAAGATGCCATTATTGAGGATCTTGCTCTCATGGGCATCAAGCCCGACTTTGTCAGCTACACATCTGACTACTTTGACCACCTTTACGATACCTGCCTTGGCCTGATCAAGAGTGGCAACGCCTACGCCGACGATACCGATGTCGAGACCATGCGCGACGAGCGAGGAAGGGGAATTGCCTCCAAGCGCAGAGAGCGCACCGTTGAAGAGAACTTGAACATCTTTGAAGAGATGAAGAACGGTACCGAGGAGGGTCGCAAGAACTGTATTCGTGCCAAGATCTCGGTGGACAACCCCAACAAGGCCATGAGAGATCCCGTCATTTACAGATGCAACGTTCAGGATGCCCACCACCGAACTGGTCGCAAGTGGAACATGTACCCTACCTACGATCTTGCCTGCCCTGTCGTTGACAGCTTGGAGGGCGTTACCCACGCTCTGAGATCTACCGAGTACACTGACCGCAACCCCCAGTTCCAGTGGTTCCTCGACACCCTGAAGCTGCGCCAGGTTCACATGTGGGACTTTGCCCGCATGAACTTTATCCGCACATTCCTGTCCAAGAGAAAGCTGGCCAAGCTGGTGGATGCTGGCAGAGTCTGGGGCTGGGACGACCCGCGTATGCCCACCATCCGTGGTGTGCGTAGACGCGGTATGACCATTCCTGCTCTTCGGGACTTTATTCTGAAGCAGGGTCCCTCGCGAAACGTTGTCGTCATGGACTGGATGGCTTTCTGGGCTGCCAACAAGAAGGAGATTGACCCCATTGCTCCTCGTCACACCGCCATCACCATCAAGGATGCCGTCAAGGTCACCATTACTGGTGCCGAGGCGCCTGCTGAGCCTCACACCGAGGACAAGCCCAAGCACCCCAAGAACCCTGCCATTGGTACCAAGAAGGTTGCCTTTAGCAAGGAGGTTGTCCTCGACCAGGCCGATGTCAAGCTTTTCAAGAAGGATGAGGAGATTACCCTGATGCAGTGGGGTAACGCTTTCGTCCGCGATATTGCTGCCGGAGAGACGATCCCATCCATTACTTGCGAGCTGAACATTAAGGGTGATGTTCGTTCGACAGACAAGAAGGTCACTTGGCTCTCGACCCAGGGCCAGGAGCTGGTCAAGGCTGAACTCTGGGAGTTTGACTACCTCATCACCAAGGACAAGCTCGAGGAGGAGGATGACCTGGAGAAGTTCCTGAACCCTACCACAGCCACCATGGAGGAGGCATGGTGTGACGAGGGTGTCAAGACCCTCAAGAAGGACGACATTATCCAGCTCGAGAGACGTGGCTTCTACAGAGTGGACGAGGGAGTCGACGAGGGCAAGGAGAAGGGCAAGATCATCTTGTTCGCCATTCCTACTGGCAAGAAATAGACGTGTTTGGCATATGAGAAATGCCACAAAGAGTGAGCACTAGAGTGGTCGTCATATTTGCGTAGGATCGAAATACCATGAAGAAATGAAGAAGAGTAAAATTTCAACACATCAAGCGCGTGTTGGCCACGTTCTTACAATCGACATACTATTCACCAATAGTGCGATGTCATATTTTTGAGTTTGGTTGCTCCACTTTCCATTCAGAGATTCTCATGACTTGATTGAAAGATAATCCTCGAAGGAGTACGATCTGAACCGCATACACTATTATCAACAACACTTTCGTAGACAAGGACTCAAGCGTGCAATTCAAACACCATGACAACAAAACGCGCAAAACTTTAAGGATTCTTCTCTGCCATGAGATGCCCCGCTGAGGTGGACTGAGACACGACTTAATCGGGTCATGCGGCAACAAACTACGGGAGCACAACAAGGCACTTATTCCGAAGGATCATACTTTGCATTTGGCAATAGCCTACTATGTTTTATTACTAGCACTCGGTATACTGCCTCGACATCGCCCTTCAGGCACTCCGTCATAGAGACGAACTAGGACAGTCTCCCCACATTGACAACGGCTGAGTCGGGATTTAGTGCGTCGTTCGCCTAACTTGGCCGCAGATATACTGCCGAAAAGGGAAATCAGATGTACCAAGTACATGATCCATCGCGCCGTTGATGCCTTGGCCTAGCTGCGTGTCAGCTTCATGTATAACTTGGCATGATTAGTGCTGAGGCTGGTACAAGGGAGCTGAGTTGAAATTAACAGTGCCCTTCCTGTGCAGCAAGATCATCGTCAGTGGCTGTGAGTAATAATATCTTTCTCATGGTGCATATCTTGTCTATTGGCTGGCGACTTGGTGCACTGCCATGTAGGATTCGATATGTAGAAAATTCGACATGATACAACTATATAAGAGGGAGCATCAAGACGTTGGTCGCCGATAATCAATGGAATGAAACATCATCACAATACCTTGTCCTCTAATACGATCAACTTGTTTGTAATGCTGTTCAAGAGATACGTCTTCCCGGCGAGTGCTGCCATTGCAGTCTCAGCCAAGCCACTCAACATCCGCGCTGGTCAAAACTCGACCTCTGGTTCAATCGCATGGGGAGACTGCGAAGAATCAATCAATTCCACCCTGCCTATACAATGCGGCACCTTGACCGTCCCTCTCGACTATACAAACACCAGCGATGGTCGAACCATAGATCTCGCCCTACTGAGAATTCCTACCCTGAACACCACTTCCAAGGGCAGCATTTTATTCAACTTTGGCGGCCCTGGTGCAGAGGCCCGTCACACGCTTGTATCTTATGAAGAGACGTTGATGATGTATGTTGATTGCTTCCTGGTGTTTCTTGACGATGATTCTTGGACCCTGAACGCTGACATGATCAGGTCCACCGGTGGACAGCATGACCTGATAGCTTTCGATCCTCGGTAGGTGTGAATCGGATTCATTTTCATCGGTGGCGATAGAAGATACTGACGAAGAGCATATGAAGCGGTACTGCAGAAGCACTGGCCTATGACTGCTATCCTGACCCAGCAAAACGACCGACACCGCCAGTCTCTGATTCTACCGACAAAGCCCTTGGCGATGTTTGGGCATTGGGAGGCGCCATTGCCCAGACTTGCTTCAATAACTCAAAGGACACAGCACCCTATATTGGTACTGCATTCGTGGCTAGAGACATGATGCAGATTGTCGATGCTCTGGGGGAAGACGGTCTGCTTCGATACTGGGGTTAGTACCGCGTGTCCGAGACATTAGCTAATATGCTAACATTCTTTATCAGGAATATCTTATGGTACTGTCCTTGGTGCGACCGTTGCAGCAATGTTTCCCGATAGAATGGACAAGCTTTTGCTAGACGGCGTCGTCAACTGCCACAACTATTACCACAAGACGGGCATGTAAGTACAGTCTGTTGGAGTACCCAACTCAGAAAAAGACACTAATCAGACAATAAACAGCGACGTCGACCAGCTCCTCTCGTCTGATTCTGCATTCACAGAAGCATTGGATCAATGCATCAAGGCTGGAGACCTGTGTGCATTATCCCAGATCAACTCGACGGCACTCGAGCTCCAGGCCACACTCATGAGCCTCGCCGAGGACATAAGATTGAACCCCATTGCTATTGAAGGCATCGTCATCGACTACGCAGCTGTGATCAACTTGTACTACATTGCCATCAAATTGCCCGCCTTCCAACTCATTGCTCCCTACATCCTGATTCTGCTGACTCGGGAGAACCTCGAATCTCTAGCCACCATCTACATTGAGCTGACGAACCAAATCACCCCGAGCAACCCCGACGCCCTATTGGGCATCAAGGGCGGCGACACCTTCCCGCGGTACGATTCTTTGGCCGACGTCCTGCCGACTATCGACTACATGAAGCAGACCACCTCCCTCTTCTGGGGCCTCACCACTATCCACGCCACCATGTACGCGCAGTGGCCCTTTGAGGCCAAGGAGCGCTACGATGGCGACTTTAACGTCTCGACGCCCAACCCGGTCTTGTTTGTGGGTAACACATATGACCCGGCGACTCCTCTTGCGTCGGCTTATAATATGAGTGCCACCTTTGAGGGTAGTGTCGTGTTGGAGCAGCACGGCTTTGGGGTAAGTTTACGATCGTGTCTTTTTTTGATGAAGGAAAGTTATACTAATGGTTAATACCAGCATGCTTCTGTGGCCCAGCCTTCGAACTGCACTGCTAGTATCATTGGAGATTACTTTGTCAATGGCAAACTGCCTGCTCCGGACACGGTTTGTGAAGTGGATACGCCATTGTTTGTGCCACTTGACTAGACATCAGATGAGTGCCATTGGTGATATTGGCGGCGTCTAGCAAGCGAGTGATTCGGTTGATCCTACTAGACCTTTTGGGAATCTCGTGTATTTATTCGACTGCAAATTCCACTTACTATACTGTACAAACACAAAGAACCAACACTCTTGACTCATTATTGAAAACCAAGCACCACATCCTACGGACACCGCCTTCGGACTGTGGTCTGTCCGTCACACAGACCTAACCCATGTCTGTGGGCAACAAAATAAATGTTCATGATTGCTTTTGTGCGGATATGACGGAATAGGTGCACATGGTAAGCGAGGTGTTGCGTGTCTAAGCAGCTTAGGACTACAGCCGTGAATACTGTCAAGTATCAAATTTGCAGTCAGCAAACTTATTGACTGGCCATGGTAAGCCCTATATTATGGAGAGAGGGTCCAGGAAAACATCGAAGGTTCGAGACGGGTTGTTTCATTGCTGCATACTATAGTTCGGAATAATAATTATAATATAGTGTTGGCCACGCATGTCGTCCGAGATCTCCACCTCTAAAATAGTGCTGGAATACGGTACTCGCAGCTTTCCATGTTTTGTTTACCGCTGGGCCCCAGCAGTGCCGACCCTTGTTTCCTGCCAGTTCCACCAAATTTGATCTGATGTTTGTTCCATGATCCGAGCTCCGATTTCGAATCGGCCGAAGGAGGATGACGTACATAATTTTAAATAACATGAGATGAATCAAAGCAAATATGCTCTGATCATACAAACAACAATATATAGTGGGCAGCATAAGGTTGAATATCCCGACCTATACTCCGTCTAGTTTGCCCCGATCGTGGGGTCTCGGCAGAAACCAGTTCATCTGATGTTGCTCCTCAAATGCTTAGCGGATATTAGCGCCCTCGCTTCCATTGATCGAGACCACAATGGGGGCCACTGGACCACTGGCTTCGGACTTCTTTGTGTGTGCTCCTACCAACGCTTATAGTGCTTTTTAGCGGGCTGATTTACGTAAACGGCGTCCTGTTAGCCAATCGAGCCCCTGAAGGTCACGATGATCCATACTCTCCGCACGCCTTCAGGGAACTCCTTCGCAACTGCCCAGAGATTACAGGATGCCGCTAGGATTTGTGCCACGCGTTCGGGATTTATTGTCTCCTCGCGAAAAGTGTCACTAGGCGCCAACATACATCTCTCGGGCGATGGACACAAAATAGTGGTTTGAGAAACCTCCTCTTTGTTTTCCTTCCTCTGCTGTTGGGCCCATTGCTTGCTTGCCTTCATTTACATTCCTTTACCCCTCGGGCATTCATTCCTTTCGTACACGACTTGTCGTGTAGCCATTCCTTATTTTTTTACTTTCTTTCGCCAGGTTCGGAATTTCAAGATGTATATGCGGAATTTGTTAGTGGTTGCACTGGCTGCGCCGGTTTGGTCTCGGGCTTGTGGAGCGCGTCCATCAACGACGACATCCACTTCTTCATCAGTGGCACCCAGCGCAACAGCAGTGAGCGAGGTTTCCAATGTAGTCGATACAGTCGATGCAGCTGATGCAGTCGACGCGGTGGAATCGGTGGTGTCGTCGGTAACGTCAGCAATTGCGGCAGTCACGACATATGTAGTCTCAACTCAGACCAGCGAATCGACGACGGCTTCGGCAACGACCACTGCCACTGCTACGTCCACCACTGCCAGCACACCTGGCCGGGCGGTATGGCTTTGGGAGTCGAATCTCATCCAGGACGACACCGAGGTGGAGGAGTTCCTGTCGTTTGCCGAGTCCAATGACATCAACACCGTCTACACCCTCATTGACCGTGATATGGGCTTCACCGTCTTCCAGGACTTTATCGAGCAGTGCACCGCAGCTGGTATCGCCGTCGAGGCTCTGATGGGCCAGTCGGAATGGATCATTGGAGAGGGCGACCCGACTCTGGAGCATGAACTCACCTGGTTGGAGCAGTACCAAGGCAACTCGACATCCACCACCGCGTTTGCCGGCATCCACTTTGACGTTGAGCCTTGGGGTCTCGACGGCTGGACGGCTAACGAGGAGACGTACACGGCCACCCTCCAGACCATTGTCACACAAATCACCTCGCTGGGTCAGACCCTCGGCCTGCCCGTCGCCGCGGACCTGCCGTACTGGGCCGACACGGTCAACTGCACGTCCACCACGGGAGCGATCCAGACCCTCGACGCCTGGATGCTGGAGCAGCTCGACACGGCCACCTTCATGACGTACCGCAACACAGCCACGGAGCTGCTCGACATTGCCACCTCGGTCCTCGAGGCCGGCAACTCGGCCGGCAAGCCCGTCTGGCTCGCCGTCGAGACCGTCGACGCCGCCGACGCCCTGCTCATCAGCTACTTTGGCAAGACCCTCTCCGTCCTGTCCGAGGACCTCGTCACCGTCCACACGGCGGCCGCCACCTACTCTAGCTTTGCGGGTATTGCCATTCACGACTACTCGGGCGTCAAGGCCCTGAGCTCCTAGGCTCTCGGCTTGTTGCTCCTCACACACATTCCTTCATCTCTTGAAACACCTTCACTTCTGGCATCGGAAATAAAAACAAACACTTCCGCAGGCATCAGCACCCCTCTTATCCCCTCTTCACTTCTCCAACTCGCTCCAAGGAGCTGAAACTTCCTTTCACGTTCTGCCAATGAGTGGCATTTGCATTTGCATTCAATTCACTTCTTATCAGCGATGGCGGCGTTTGTCAAAGCCTTAGCATTGATCCTTTTTTGGACTTTCCATTCTCACTCGTCCTGAGGTGTCAAACCTTGGTGATGGGTTCCTGTTCTTTTTTTCCGGCTATATTGCTTGATGATTCTTTCACTTCTTCACTTCTTCATTTCTTGTCTCACCGGGATGGTGCATAGACTTGGCTAGGGAAAATACAAAAATACAAATGAAATCATGGTCGGACATTCTGGGCATCGGAGGGCATGGACTGGTCAACTTGGCATAACCAAAAAACGGTTACGGCGTTCATTTCATGTAGATACGACAAGCCGGCATGGGATGATTTACGTAGAACGATAGACTTCTTTTGGATCTATTGGACTACATACGTGGCGTTTCATGTCACATCAACCCGTTTACTGATGTTCTGTAAAGTGGATGACTTTCATGACTGCCTAACGAGATACCTAAATCGGGGGACGAAGCTAAAAATCACTAACCCGAGTGTCACTGCTGTCCCAAAGCAGAGTTTATACAGCAGATTTAGGTGCAAAGCAGTCCAGAGTGCGAGTCTGTCAAGATCGCACAGGAAGACGGACCATCCTTCTCAAGCAAGCGTATGCCATCAAAAGTTCAAACAGACTCCCTGGCCATAAATCTCCGTACGCTGGCCGTTTCCTCCCCAGCCTCAACGAAACCAATCTCAAGACCACCTTGACCACCTTCAATGTTTACTAGCTTCCACAACCGCTATTACAAGTCGACCTACGGCCAGCAATTTGATATTTATAAGTTACCTAAATCATTAGGGAATAAAATAATAGATATAGAAAAATAAAAATAAAAAATAATATTGCGAGAAGATCCGAAGAAAGAAAATTTCCAATTTTATATTATGCACTAAAAATGCTAACGGCAATTAAAATTTGGCATTTTAAGATCCCCGCCAGATCGCTATGCGGCACCCATGCGCAGACATTACAAAAGGGCAAATCCCAACTCGTAAGCAAAGCCCAACGCAACCTTGGCCATCTCGATGACGTGGGAAAAGGTAATGGTGTCCAGAGTATCCTGAGCAGTGTGCAAAAGCTGGCTGGTGTCCTCAAAGGCAGCCTCAGAGATCAGAGCAGAGGGGTAGCCAGCGTTGCGCGCCGAGGCGTGGTCGGAGCAGGCATAGCCGCACTTGGTTTCCACAGCAGGAAGTTTGGAGTACTAGAAACGGGGGAATCCGTCAGTAAGAGTTTCCAATACATAATAGTAATCACCATAGACAAATCTCGTCAACTTACAGCCCCAATAACCTTGCCAACAAAGGCAGTCAACGCAGCGTCCACATAATCGGTAAACAAGCCAATGGACTCCGTTGTCCCGGGCTTGACGTAGCCCGCCATGTCCTGGTTCAGCATGGCCTTGACGACCTTGCCGTCTGCCTTGTAGCTGTTGAAGACGGCCTTGCTGCCGAGCAGGCCGCCCTCCTCGGCCGCGTACCAGTGGAACTCGATCGTGTTGACGTTCTCGCCGGCCAGGATCTGCTTGTCCGTGAGCAGGACGCGGAAGGTCTCGAGGAGTTCCATGGACGCGGAGCCGTCGTCGTCGGCGCCCGGGGCGACGCCGGTCTGGGGACTGCGCGCGTTGATGCTGTCCTGGTGCGCGCCGAGGACGACGATGTTGGCCGTCGTGCCGGGAATGGTGGCAATCACGCTCGGCTGGCCCCAGCTGTGGGCGAAAGGCATGGCCATAATGTTGGCCGAGGGCTTGGCATTATCGATAATGGCCTGGACCTGCTTGAGAAGCCAAGCAGAAGATTGCTGACCGTAGGTCGACTTGTAGTAGCGGTTGTGGAAGCTAGTGAAGGTGGTCAAGGTGGTCTTGAGATTGGTTTCGTTGAGGCTGGGGAGCAGAGCATTCACGGCGGTTTGCTGCTGAACCTCGATAGGAAACGTGACCGCAGCAACGTTGGTATTCTCCGGCAGCAATCCCTCGTCGGTAAAGTCGAAGAATTTCACACCCTCGGCCTTGAGTTCAAACTTTTGTGATTCGGTCACTTCCTGCAAAGAACCAGGGGCGGTCGAGATCTTAAACATGACATTTCGCTTGGATTCCAAAGGAATGGCAGAGACCGAGACGGCCAGCGCCGCTGCGGCGAAGAGACTTGAGCGAACCATGATGATTGCGAACCAGGGGTCTTGGTTTTGCGGCCTAGGGAGATGCTGGACTGAACGAGTCCACGAAAAATTGCGGGCGGAGACGCGGCTATTTATTCTTTCTCCTATTCACTCAGAGTTTGCAAAACGCACCTTGAGGAAGAAGTATGCTTGTCTACATGTTACATTCCGATGGAAGCATGCTATTTAGGCAACCGAACAGGACAGCGCTCCACTGGATATAAACAATGCTTCCACCTTATTTTAAGGTTAAGAATTACCGGACCAATGAGGCGGACCTAGTATGATGAAATGCTGTGTTGGGTTGTATGAACAGCGGTGCTCTAGTTGTGGCATGGCGTGCAACTTCCTCAACTGCCTTGGTGTGCCGATAGCCAAGAAATGCCAAGCTGGAGTGCGATGGGTCTTTGGATGGTCCTGCGCATTCGTCCAGTGTTAAGCGCCAGCCCAGAAAGGCAGGAGGAATTTGATTGATGGGATTCTTTTAGGTTATAGAATGGCAGTAGTAGCATGCGTACCTTGTTGGGCCCGTATTCTAGGTAAATGTCATACGCTCTGCCCCCCAATCCTGTTACTAATGAAGGACCATACCCTCATGTAACATATGAGCATCGTTGTTTGTCTGATTTGAAGCCGACGTTCGAATTTCGACTTGAGCAAGCCAATGCGCCTGTTCTGAGTTGCCTTTCTTTGTACTGAATTCATGAGCTGAACAGAGCTGACAATGTTTGGGTCAATGGCTTAGTCTTCATCACTGGACTCTGCCTTGCGTTTCCTGGGCTTCTTGAGTAGTTTTGCGACGTCTTTTTGACCACGCACACGCAGAGTCATTTCCTTCATCATGTCGCCCCAGACCAGATCGCCATGGCACTTTGGGCAGTGGCCAGATACCGGCACGACGTGTTCGCCCTGCTCCTCGGCCAGAAGATGCCGACTCCAGCAGGTCACGTGGCCGACACCCTCACAGCCTTCGTTGTAGCAGACGACGTACAGACCCTCTCCAGGCGGCATGCCCTCATTGCATATTACGCAGTCACCTTCTTGTTGAGATTTGAAGATGGAGTTGGTCTTGGTGACGTATTCCTTTAGTGGTGCATAGTCCAGTGAAAGGGCATGGATTCCCCAGGTTTCTGGCTCAACTTTGGAGGACCTAGACTGTTGCATCGTGGAATCTGATGTCTTTGTACTGGTCTTGGCAGGGTCAAAGTCGGGGAATACTTCTAGGCTCTTTCGCAATGGCTCGCTGGCAGTTGAGCACCATTTATTCCAAGCATTATATACGTCGGGCGCGAAAAAGTGAAGACTCAGAGGCCACCTGGAGAAACTAGGAACCCGTAGCAACAAGTGCAAGTTGGAAAGAATCGAGGTGACACTGTGCCGGGGTCGTTTCGCATGGCCATTGCGCTTCTTCTGCGTCGCAATTGTGATGCGCGAGCCAGAAGGTATGTGGAGAGACAGGTGTGGATTTGTCAGTGCCCATCTGCACGATATTATGTGGTTAGCAAAGGTAAACCGCAATTAGGTATAATTCCATACTCAAACTTCAGTGCCGCGACCGATCCAGGAAACCCCGACACAAGACCGACCATTTCCCATGGCCTCAAGGTGTTGCGCGACGTCCGGGCAGCGCCACCTTTGGCCTGGCCATTGTGCTGCTTCAGCCGGCGCGGCGGATGGGGAGTGCTGCCAATGTACAGAGACGAGTGACGAACCGTGGATCGCAGTATATAGACGGTATATAGAGGTGGGATAGGCTTGGCTTGCACAGGCATGGCGACGGAGGCTCGATTTGTTGTTACCCAAAATTGCTTGTCGCAAGCCGTTTGGGCAGTTTGGATGGGCGCAGGCGCAAATGTTCAGCGATCATTGTTTGGAAAGAAGCTTGAACCGCCCGAGCGCGTGCATCTGCGGCTGATGTTGTATGCTTGGAATGATGCTGTTGAAGCTCTAATGGTATATGTACTACCAATGTACACGATTACGGAGAGAGAAGGAGGGCATCTAGGTTCAAATCGTTGGTCGGCGCAATGACGAGCATGCAAATGTTTACTGGCGTCACGATTTGGCGGCAGGCGCGTGAACGCCATATTCTGGGTCAGTTGGAGCCTTGGAGGGGCAAAGGGTCCTGGAGACAAGCACTGGCCAACCGTCTTCATCTGAGATCGCTTACATCTGTACACGATACACGAGGGGCCCGCAGTTTAGAGAAATATGCTAGAATGTCAATTAGAGAGTGTTTGAATTGACTGGGAATCTTTCTGAAAATGCCAATGTAGAACAATGATCCAAAAGGACGATGCGACTTGTTTGCTACAGGCCCTTCATCAATGTGCATTGCTTAATTTCAACGACGGGCCTCTCTGGAGTCTGACCATGCCATGAGCTCAAATAACCCCCGAGAGGCTAGGGCTACTTTACCCACCGAGACCGGGCTAGCGCCTCTGCCGCCGCTAAGGTATGAAATACGTCTGGTAGGGTAACTGAAGTCTGACATCTGCCTCAATGTAAGGTACGTACGATGAATAGCGAGTGTATTCAGATCGGAAATGCGACACTTTACCCACGATGCAACGAGGAGAAGGAAAGCCCTCAGACTCTACAGAAGCTGCTCACGATGCACATCTCATGGCTATCATATCTCTGCCATCCAGCTGACTGCTGATCAGTGCTTAATGTGACATCTTATCATACAGTGACGTTCTGATCTGCCGGCTACCGGTTTGGTGCATCTGGTTTTGCAATCTGTCCCCGCAGAACTGGATCTCACTGCCCTTGTGCCCCTGGTTTTGCCTTGAGCCTTTTTTCCCCCTTCCCTCTCTTCCCATGGATTTCCATTTTTTCCTAGACCATGGGCCCATGGCTTTTTCTCGACTCGGAGGTGCCAGGGGTCACCCACCTTTTCTCGACGTCACTCCTTTCTGATTGGCCGACATGAACATGACGAATAATCTGGGGCTGACGATCCCCGCTCCGATATCAGAGTGCCAAAAGTGCCTCCCTGCGCTTGTTTCGTCGTCGTCCGTCAGATGCCGCCTCCAAGCAGAAACTGCCAACTCATCACTGGCCGCCCGGTTGCGAAATTGCACACATAAACTGCAGCCCATTTCTGACAATATTGATAGCCACAATTATATACACCGCCTTTGCAACTCTGCTTACCACCCCATTATATAATATTATATTACATCCAATAAGTATAGTGTCCTTGCTGTAAATGTTTTATGCAAACGATTATGAACCTTGCAGCCACGGTGAAGAAAAAGAAAGGTTCTGATATAAAAAAGATTGGTAATTAAATTCCGGCGCACATGAACAGCAGTCCGGCGTAATCCACCGCAGCAGGGAAACGCACCATACGCAATACAAATCGCAGATATGAACCTAGTTGCAAATATCCATCCTCGGCTGGTAATCCCTGCATATGGATGGGATGTCTTGGCTTTGTTGGCTCAGGGCCGGGCTGCAAAAGTCTCTCGCTTCCCATCTTTCTGGATTTTACTTTTGGACGTCATGATAGCGAAAAGCTAGTTGCACAGCACTCGGGTAGCGATTCATGCATTTTTGCCCTTCTTCTACCACTGCCCTAAAACGTCCCACTTTTATATGAATTTGTACAGGACTTGACGTCCCAACCATTCAAATTATGATGTGGAAAAAGTTTCTTCTCTTTTGCGATAATCATTAGGTCGTGATGGCGAGGCCTTTTACCTATACTCGCGATACGCGAGAGGATATCGAACCACGTGCACTCTCTCGCATCGATCGACTACGGTAATCCCTTGGTTGCCTTCCCTTGGCTGTAATTTTGCCCACCCATGTCACTGGGATTATGGGGTCTCTTTCATGGTACGTTCCCTATATGTGTGGTGCATTTGTCTCCAATGCAAGGATTGAATAGGTCGAGCTGCATATGATATGATCTGATAGCGCTCAAAGCCAAGCGAATATCTACTAGGTCACAGCTTATTAACAGTTGTTGCATCTGTCCGATCCCTTCGGAAGGACGCCTACCCAGATGCTAGCGTGATATCGGGAACATGACCATGACAAGAGGTATCTCGTTTGGCCTCAGTGGATGGTCGTCACAGAAGATCCGCCATCTTTAACGTTACAATAGCATGATATCGATGTTCAAAACGACCGGATTGATGCTTATTATTACTATCAGCGATATACATGCAGCGCACTAGGACATTCAATGTACTTGATGAACGCCTGGTAATAGTTAGAATCCGCCATAAGTAGTGTACATGTGTGTGGTGCCCCACCCACCCGTCTTTGGAACTTGAACTTCTCTGGGGACTGATCGATTAATGTCAGATGCCCCCCAAATGGAAGCAATGTCGTTGATGTCGTCCATATCCCGCCGCCCGCTTGCCCAGCAGCACTCGCATTCCCTTTCCTCCACCCATTTTTGGACATCCCGCCTGCCCCTCGAAAAAGTACATACCCTACCTAATAAGGTACTCCGTACCCTCAAGCCCCGTCGCTCACATATTGATTCCGTCGCAGTGTCGCAGCAACACAACAGCCTCAAAGTACCATTTCCAATGCGCGCACATTGACGGCAAGGTTCCTTGTGCTTTGTATAGCTGTCTTGATTGTTGGTATAGCAAATGGTCATTTGAATGTATATATTATGACAACGAAAAAGAAAAGAATAATCAATTCAACAAATATAATTCATAAAAGTCTGTAAAAAGTCTCAACTCTAGACACCAATGCCGTCCAGTTCTGAGCTTTTGCACCTGAGTCGAACGATGGCTCTAATTTTATTGTGGGGCACGGCGCCGTCTTTCTAAGTATGGAGCCGATGTACCTATTGGGTATGCTGCACACACACACACACGCACACACTGCTGCTGGTGCACCTGGACTGACTTCCCATGTCGACCGACCGTCGTTTCCCGTCCGCTGCTGCTGGACTGGCTTGAATGACTGTGGTGCATGTGCCGGCCACCCTCGTCTTCCCAGTCTCGTCGTCGTCCCTAAACCTTGCCTGATACCTCAATTCTCTCAACTGTCCTTCTCCCACATACCCTCACTTTCTTAACCCACCCTGCGATAACTCGACGAGAAATTATACCCCGTCAAATACCGATTGAATTTATCACTTCGACCATCGCATTCTGTGCTCCCTCCGACCGCCCCACCCATTCGGCTTCGCCGTTCCCACGGGTCTTGTACTTGCAAGGCTTCTTGTGGATGGGATGCGCCGACCCGCGCCGTGAATAGAGATCACTTCCTCACTTGCATGGCGCCCATAGAGCGCCGCAGTCTTCCAATCGACCAACCCTGCGATCCTCACCACCGCTTCAACTTTACTGTCGGCCGCCATGGTTCAAACACCAGCAGTAGGCGTGCCTGCTAGCGGTGCAGCAAGTCTAAATGGCAGCTCTCGAGCATCCCCAGCAGTTGGATCTTCCGCAAGTCATACGGCCACAACCAATGGCACGAAATCAAAGGCCAGCCTGAATGGCAATGGGTATCACCCACAGAATCCCCAATTACCGCTGAGCTCCATGCGCAGCGCACCCTTGGATCTGCGCTCAGTTGAACGACGAGGTCAACCTACCGCGAGCAGAGAGACTACGAAGCGAAGCAGGCCATTCGGATTGCAAGAAGCACCCTCTTATCGTCCGACCGAGGCAGAATGGAAAGATCCATTCGAATATATTCGCAAAATCAGCCCCGAGGCGAAGAAATTTGGGCTGTGCAAGATCATACCCCCAGATTCATGGAATCCCGACTTTGCAATCGATACCGAGGTGCGCATCCTAGTTACAACGAGACACGAGGCTTGTGTCTTTCCTTGAGAGCTTCCCTGCTCTCGACACGATGCAATAGCTAGCTAACATGGTCCGACTACAACAGAAATTCCACTTTCGAACTCGTAAGCAGGAATTGAACTCTGTCGAAGGCAGTAAGTAGTATAGGTCGCTATGGTTACAAAATACGTGAGAATCTAATTTCCCTTTTCTTAGGCACGCGAGCCAATCTTACATATCTCGACGCTCTGGCGAAATTCCACAAGCAACAGGGCACGAACCTCAACAGATTGCCCTATGTGGACAAGAAGCCGCTTGATCTCTACCGCCTAAAGAAATGTGTCGAAGCTCGAGGCGGATTCGAAAAGGTCTGCAAGGCCAAGAAATGGGCAGAGATTGGCAGAGATTTGGGCTATAGCGGCAAGATAATGTCGTCACTGTCGACATCACTCAAGAATTCTTACGACCGATGGCTCACCCCGTATGAGAACTACCTTCGGCAAGCAAAACCTGGCGTCTATCAGCAACTAGAATTCGAGTATGGCGGCCCGTTGACCCCTAGTCCGGCTCCGAGTCCCATGAAGCGATCTACAGTCAACACGCCATCAAGCCTCCGTGGGGACTCGCCGGCGCGAAATGCAACCGAATCATTACAGGCTAGCTTTGCCCTGAATCCAGTCAAGCAGGAACATGAACGAGAAATGGCCATGAGTGATGCACCGACGCCAACATCCGCACCGGCACCAACCTCTGGTTTTACCCCCATCAACTCGGGTGGTTCTGGTGGTTTCACAGCAGTCAATGCTGGGTTCACAAGCATTAATCGACCACATTCTACCGATACAAAAAGCTTCACCCCGCCGAAGCAATATGGAAGTCCCATGTCTTCGGCCAAGAATACTCCCGATTTCCGACCCTCTTCGCTTGGACTGTCTAACCCCCTCAAGCGACAGCTCAGTACGGACAGTCTCGACATAACCAAAAAGGAGAATGGCACAGATGATTCGGACAATGGCAGTCGGAGAAGTAAGAGACTCAAGCAAGGTGAGTGAACCATGTGTCTGGATTGCACCAGGCATTTTTCCAGACTTTTGCCATGGGCTACATGCTGCTTTCCGCCTCTGCCCAGATGCTCAAGTGATGTGCCATTAATTCGTTTGCGAAATTGATGCCATAGCCCATGCAGCTTTGAGTGGCCCATCGATGCGGGGGATGAATGACACTGCTGCAATAGCCATTGCTTTTCGGTGCTGTACTGAACACTGCTAATTCAAAGCCCCAACAGATACCGTCCCCACAGTTGCTGGTTCACACATGTCCTTGTTCCGACCTCTTGGCCCTCGATTACCGCGTGATGAAAACCAGCCACCAGGAGAGGTAAGTCAACATTAGGTCATGTTTTGGTGCTGTAGACCTTTTGATATATTGACGCTTTCGACAGCGATGTGAGAACTGCGGCAAGGCGGAAGAGGCCGGTTGGCTTGCTGTCTGCGAGGGCTGTGATCTTGCCTATCACGGCCCCTGCATTGATCCTCCGCTCAAATCCAACCCTGGACCTGAATGGAATTGCCCGCGATGTCTTGTTGGCGACGGTCAATTCGGGTTCGAAGAGGGCGGCCTCTATTCCCTCAAGTCGTTTCAAGAAAAAGCTGCAGATTTCAAGCAGGGCTATTTCGAGAATCGGATGCCCTTTGACCCTGTTCTCAACTGTTCTCGCCCCGTCACGGAAGATGATGTCGAACGCGAATTTTGGCGCCTCGTCACTAGTATCGAGGAAACCGTGGAGGTCGAATACGGCGCGGATATCCACTGCACCACGCATGGTTCTGGGTTTCCTACGTCTGAACGCAATCCTACCAACCCATACTCGACCGACTTTTGGAATCTCAACATTTTACCTCTGCATCCAGAGTCTCTGTTTAGGCATATCAAATCCGACATTTCCGGCATGACGGTCCCATGGGTTTACGTTGGCATGATTTTTTCCACCTTTTGCTGGCACAATGAAGACCACTTTGCTTACTCAGCGAACTACCAACACTTTGGAGCCACCAAGACCTGGTACGGTATTCCTGCAGAAGATACACAAAAGTTTGAGGCTGCCATGAAGGCGGCCGTGCCGGAACTATTCGAAACGCAGCCCGATCTGCTCTTTCAGCTTGTTACACTTCTTACGCCGGAGCAACTGAAAAAGGCGGGCGTGCGGGTTTATGCTTTGGACCAAAGAGCCGGTCAGCTCGTGGTGACATTTCCCAAAGCATACCATGCCGGATTCAATCATGGATTCAATTTCAATGAAGCCGTCAACTTTGCGCCCCATGATTGGGAGCCTTATGGCTTTGAAGGTGTGGATCGACTCAAGGAGTTTCGAAAGCAGTCATGCTTTTCCCATGATGAACTCCTCTGGACTGCGGCGGACGGTGTTTCCAGTAGCCTCACCATCCAGACCGCCAGGTGGCTAGCCCCAGCTCTGGAGCGCATACACAAGCGAGAAACACTGGAACGGGAAAAGTTCCACGCCAAGCATATCGAAGGCAACAAGCACGTATGCGCCATTACCGCCAAGGAGCACGAGCCCTGTGCCTTGACGTTCCAGATTCTTGACGAAGATGTGCCGGAAGAAGAGTACCAATGTTCATATTGCAAGTGCTATGCTTACCTTACGAGATTCAAGTGTACCCGCTCGAACAAGTACCTCTGTATCCAGCACGCGGGTTCTCATGCCTGCTGCGATCTGCCCGAATCCGACCGCTTCGCCGGAAA
Organism: Neopestalotiopsis sp. M2102B; assembly: GCA_023628315.1. Taxonomy (NCBI): domain Eukaryota; kingdom Fungi; phylum Ascomycota; class Sordariomycetes; order Amphisphaeriales; family Sporocadaceae; genus Neopestalotiopsis; species Neopestalotiopsis sp. M2102B. Next base: position 299,822 of record JAMAKW010000012.1, on the reverse strand, counting down.
AGAACATATCCTGTTCTATCGCAAGACGACGGAAGACATGACCGAAACGCATCGAAAGGTTGACGAAAAGGCTAAACTTCCCGAGGCTTGGGAGGACAAGTATGACAAGCTTCTTGACGAAGGTGGCACACCTACGCTCAAGACTCTTCGAACCCTTCTTAGTGAGGGTGAACGCATTCCGTACGACCTCCCCTCTCTGCCAGCGCTCAAAGAATTTGTTGATCGTTGTAACGAATGGGTCGAAGAGGCGACTAATTATACGGTCCGCAAGCAGCAAAACCGCCGCAAGAACGACAAGGTCTGGCAAAGCGGGATGCGCAAGTCCATCGGCAACTCCTACCAGGAGCAGAAGGAGCGCGAGATGCGAAAAGTCGATAACATCTATCGGCTGATTGAAGATGCTGAACGCATAGGATTCGATTGCCCCGAGATTACCCAATTGAAGGAGCGCGCCGAAGCCATCAAGGACTTTCAGAACAATGCCGAATCAGCTTTGGATCATATTATCATTCAATCAGAGGAGCAGATTGAGGAACTGTTGGAGCAAGGGCGCAGCTTCAATGTGGACATGCCCGAGATCGATAAGCTGCAGCTCATTCTCGAACAGAAACGCTGGAACACAAAAGCCAAGTCGAATCGCACCGTCTTCATGACCTTGGACGATGTCACACAACTTATTGAGGAAGGTGTTCGTCTGGATATTCCGCCGTACAATGACCACATGAAGTTTTTCAACGAAAAGCTTGCTGCCGGTCGACAGTGGCAGGCCAAAGCCACCGAGCTGATCAATGCAGAGACGGTTCACTACCCTCAGCTGGAAGCTCTATCGAATCAAGTCCAACATGGCGCCCTGCCCGTGTCCCAGGAGACCTTGCATGCAGTAGATCAAATTCTGCACAAGCAGCGAGAAGCACATCGCCAAATATTGGATCTCATGGAGCGTTCCCGGGACGAAGACTACACGAAGCGCCCAAAATACCTAGATGTTCTCGAAGTGATGAAGAAGCTAGAGGACCTCAACTCGAAACCTACGGGAACACTCGACCTTGAGAGGGAACAGCGTCGCCATGAAGACTGGATGCGCAAGGGAAAGAAGCTCTTTGGCAAGACAAATGCACCATTGCACATCCTCAAGAACCACCTCGAATATGTGCTGGATCGCAACTTGGATTGTTTCGACATTACAAGTGATAAACCCCGACTTCCTGCAGAACCAGCATCGAGAGCTCCGAGTGAAGAGCGGGATGCCAACAAGGTCCCCCGCTCCTGGGATGATCCGGCTTTTCGAGAGGTTTTCTGCATCTGTCGCCGTATCGAGGCTGGCATGATGATCGAGTGCGAGCTTTGCCACGAATGGTATCACGGCAAGTGTCTCAAGATTGCTCGTGGCAAGGTCAAGGAGGATGATAAGTACACCTGCCCAATTTGCGACTGGCGGGTCAAGATCCCTCGCGATGCCGCGCGACCAAAGCTGGAGGATCTGATATCATGGCAAGACGAAATTGCCGGTCTCCCTTTTCAGCCCGAAGAGGAGGAGATTCTTCGGAAGATTATTGATAATGCCCAAGATTTCCGTAATCACATATCTGGCTACTGCAACCCAATCATGGCGACTTCATCAGAAGCAGAGACGCAGCGATTCTTCCTGCGGAAGATTGAGGGTGCAGAGATTCTACTTGCATTCGAGACCAACTTTTTCCGACAGGAGCTGCACAAGTGGAGCCCAGTAGCACCCGAACCACCACCGGTATTGGACGTGTCTAAGAGCACACGAAAGCCGCGTCCAACCAAACTGCAACGAATGCTTGCTCAGCATGGAGTCGAGGATCCAGAAGACCTACCTGAGAGTCTGCGCGCTAAAGCTGTCAGTTTGAAGCGGAAGGCCCTCAATGCGGAAAGTGCGGGCGTGACTCCAGGCGGCCCGTCCGGTTCTGGAGCTCCCGGGCACAGCCCATCGTCTCAATCGTTTGGTTCTGCAAGTCACATCTACTTTGGGCGCACCTCACAGCCACCGACTCCGGCTCTACCTGGAAATTCACATGGCCATCCGGCCCGTAGTGCCGACTCAAACTCCTCCAGTAGACCTGGCTCTGCAATGCATGGAGGGTCCATGGATCCCGATGGTCACAATAGCTCGAGTATGCAGCCCGACTTCTTTCTTGATGGCGAGGGTGGAGGCCCCGGTCCCCGCCTGATGGCTAGCGACCGGGAACCACTGTCACTGGAAGAACGTCTACTGGATGGCCAGGATGAATCTCTAACTCTGAACCTGCAAAGCGAGGCTGAGAAGAATAAGGCTCTGGAAATCCTTGGTCGTACCGAGGACGGTCGTCGCCGCGCCGAGGAGATTTTCGGACCCGATGTCTGGGATACTGATAGCCATTTGCGAGGATCACGGAGCATGACGGGTGATGGAGATCTACGGCAAGAGGATGGAGACGATAAGGCTGTTGACAAGATGTTCTTGGATCTGACCAACGCTGACGACGATGAGGGTGAGGGCAAAAGAGTTGCCGTCGCCACAATGACGACAGAAAACTTTGAGGCCGAGCGTGATGCCATGGACATGATGGACTCAGACTGAGACCAAGATACCCAAACAGTCATTTCCGGAGTTCAAGTATCTGTATGATGAGGGAGGTGTTTGGGGGGCCAAGAAAAAAGAATTTGTATTATTTGACCGGCGGTTGCACGTTTACTTTTACGGCGTCGTACGCATGAGTAATGGGTGAGATGAAAGGAGTTTTTCGAGGAACTAAAACGGGCGATTATACATGGACTCGTCGCATTAGAGAGGCGTTACATTTGCTACACGTAGTACCGACTTAACTTTTTTCATTCCTAATTCTGTAATCGAAAATCCTATCGTGGCCCCCTCAAGACAGTAATCATTGGACTTGGCATGTAGTGAATACCTGTGATATTGATGAAGTCTGGTGAAGCTTTATACAGTCGAGTCCTGGTTTGTAGTAAATTGCCCCTCTCCCGTCTGATCAGGCCACTGCATGCACCTCCGTGAATGTGCGTCTGGCTTATGCATCGGACTTGCATCTCGGGACCTTAAATGTCTCGACGGTCACGTTGGTGCCGACTTCCCGACAGCTGCATACATTAACGTGAAGGTAGGCACTCCTCCCGACAGCACTGCAGCTTTTCTCGGCAAGAGAAACGTGACCTGGTTCTTGCATCTCTTCTACCTTCAGTTTTCCTACGATGATTGCGTGACATCTCCTGTAACTTATTTCCATCACAAACTCTATATCACTGCCTGTCATCTCCCCAGGTCAGAGCAATGCGGCCCGTCAATGCTCTTGCTCTTTGCGCTCATTACTTGGCCCATGTCGTGCTGGCCGGAAGGAGAATTCAGCTGAGTGTTTCGAGAGAACCTCCCAGCTATGCTTCTGGTGCCATCAATCCGTCATTTGCTGGTTTCGGCATTGAGCCGTCGAACTTGTTCTCGTTTACCGGCACTGATGTACCCAATTCGCTCACATTCAACCTCATCCAAAACCTTGTCGCCTACACGAACAAACCCCCTCATATACGCATCGGCGGGAATACCCAAGATTATCAGGTCTTTAGCGAGGATCAAACTCAGTGGGCGTGGGTCAACAATCGTAGTCCCCATGGCCAAGGCGTCTTCCCTTCCGACTGCATGGTCATTGGTCCACGATACTTTGAGGCAGCCAACAGATTTCCGGCTGGTACTCCGGTGACGTGGGGATTGAACCTGGCGTATGAACAGGATGACTGGCGTGAACAAATCACGACCATGGCAAATCAGGTCTTTGAAAACTGCCCGAACCTGAATCTCGTCTCGATTGAAGTGGGCAATGAGCCGGATCTGTATCTTAAGAATGGTTTCCGATCCGGCGAATGGGATGGAAAGACATATACAAAGGAATGGCTCGACCGTGTTGGCGTCTTGTACGAGCAAGTCCTCCGTCCAAGAAACATCACCAGCGCCTTTTTCGAGCCGGCTTGTACGGCCTCGACCATTGGTACCACGTTTAGGATCGTCGACCTGGTGGGCTTTGGCATTGACGGCCTGGCCAACAAGTCAAATACCTCGTTCATCACGTCCTGGAACCAGCACGACTATTACTACTTTGTCGGCGTGTCGACTTATAGCCTGACGCTGGAGCACTTTCAGCGACTTAGTACGGTCGAGGATCAGTTCACGGCGTGGGCGGAACAGGTTGGCCAGGCCCGCGACACTATCTACCCGTATGCGCTGCGCGAAATGGGTCTCGTTGGGCCTGTTGGACTCGAAGGCATCACTGACACATTTGCCGCCGCCCTGTGGACGCTCAACTTTCTGCTATACGCCGCAACGCTGGGTGTCTCGGGCGTTCAGTTCCACATGACGGACAACAGCGCGGCGTCGGCTTGGCAGCCCATTGAAGTCGGTGGCCGGGAACCCTTTGTGCGACCGCTTTACTATGGCTATGCGGCCTTTGATCAAATCATTGGACCGACGTGTAAGGCCCGAGTCGCAGCCATTGATGTATCCGACCAGCTTTTCGGCGACTATGATGGATACGTCAGAGTATATGCAGTATATCAGGATGAGCTTTGGCACAGCTTGATCGTGATCAACTCGATGCCGAACAATGTCTCGCAGGCTAGCCAGTCGGGTCTCGGCGTCATTGTGAGATTGCCAAAGAGATATACTAGTAAGATGGTGCATTTGTCCTATCTGAGCGGACCTGGGTCCGACGCGACTGCCAACACGACTTGGAACGGTATCGAGTACGAAAGCAGTGGTGATGGGACACCAACGGCGATAGATGACGGGCTCAGCGGCAAATCTTTCCAGGTTGGCGTTGACGGTACAATCAACATTGACGTCCGGGACTCGCAGGCTGTGGTAGTGAATTTGCGCTGGCGAGTAGGCGAGGGACTCAGGGCGGATGATGAGGCATGTGCCGTCTTTGCCAATGGGAATCCTCGTAATGACGTTAATGGATCGACGGGCGGAGCTGAGACTGCAAGCGGGGACGATAATACAAACGAAGAGGAGAATATGGCGCCGGCACGCTGGAAGGGAATTAGCCATGGAGAAGGGCTTCGGTTCATGGTGGTTTGGATCATTATCCTTGGTATCTTCATGTTTCGTCGGATGTGAATGATATACGGACTTTGCTTCGTACTCTGAATAGGGTGTTGCTGTTAGGTATCGGTTATCTCTTGTTGAATTGGCGCATCACATAGTTTGGGTATGGTTGACATTTGGTTACTGTTTGGGTAGCATACTTTAGACTTTGTGAATTGGAAAGTACTAACTTGATATATTATAGACTCTTTTGAAGAATCGGGTTCATGAATAATGCTAATAATGACGTCCATTCCACATTCCTGTCTCATGCCATGCACCTGCTGATTATGGACTTGGAAGTCTCATCTTACAAACCAGATCCAGGTCTTCTCGTGTACGAGCCTACAGCCCCGCCAAAATCTGGGTTCCACGGGCACCCCTTGATTTTGCCTGCCAATTTGTGTGGTGTATGTCAGCCCCGATATCATAAGGTGTCTAGAGTTCCGAATCACTGGGTGACATTGTGCTATGTAGTGTTGTGATGGTGATTAGAACAGGGCATGGAATCGGTGTCGTGACGATATGCAGTGGCCAGAGGGATGGATGGGGAAAGGCAATATTGTGCTTGGAGAGGGTCGGGGATAGACTGATGTGACTTGGAGTGGGAAGGACTGGATGTTACGATGCTTGGGACTGTAATGGGTAATGGGTAATGGGTAATGGGTAATGTAGTGAAGGAGTGACGGCGAGGAGATTAGTGCAGGGTATTTGAGACGAATCGGGCAAGAAGTGGAAGGGCAGTGAAGTGAAGGAAAATAAAAAGGCAATGAAAGAAGTGGGACGAGGCTATAATGCTATGATGGGATCTTGGAGCGAATGTAGGGTGAGAAGAGACAAGGCTGATGTGCAACGGATGTAAGGCAGGGAATCGATCGAGAGGGGAGATGGCTACAAGGCTCGGGTCTCAAGGGAGGAAGTGTTGGAGCATGTGGTAGGACGGGGAAGTGTACGAGGGAAGGGTCATGCAGTGAGATGTCAGGACACGGGCACTGTTGGGCAAGTGTGAAGTTATACGTGCAAGTGGATCAGGGACGTTCATAGGGCTCGAGGTGAAGGGTGATGTGAGTGGTGATTAAGGGGGTACGGAGTGCATGTTCATATGGCGGTGGGAGCAGGTAGGATGGAGGTCACAGAGCAAGACGAAGCGAGGAGGATAGGTGTGCACAGGAATCAAAGGCAAGGCTGTGTGATTGAGAAAGCGTCTTTACGATTGGGCATGGGATTGGATTCAGGGAGTGCGTGATATGTCAAACATGGTAATCATGGAGGAATTCGAGGCGGGTTGGAACGGTGCTAGTGTTGACTGGGATGGGTCATGTTATGTGGTTTTGTCAAGGAATCGGGATCATATTTGTTCAACATGCTAAGTGAAGTGCGGGGAAGCGAATCAATGTTCTGGAAGAGTGTGTTCAGTGATGCGACGGAGAGTTGCGGTTGATGGTGACGTGATGCGAGCGATTTGGAGCGTGTTGGAAGTGGTTGTAGTGCTGGGTAAGGTGAGAGAAGAAGTGATGATCTGATGGATGTCGGTGCTTGTGAAGTGGCAGTGGCGGAGAGATGGTGGTGATCTGGCTTTGGACGAATTGGGCAGTGCAGTGACAGTTGATGGATTCAGTGCAATGAATAGAGGCGATTGAGGGAATCTGTGTTGTGATGATGGTATTTCATGGACAAATTGTAGGTTGCAACATGGACTATATATCTTGAAGGAATCGCTATTGTATATGCTCACTTTAATTACCGAGGGTCATTTTTCAGTTTCAAGGTCAGCGCCTGCGGTCAGGAGACGCTGCATGACTCCATTGCGCCACGTTCACGATGTCGCCCATAGCGGTGACTGCGCAAAAGCTGGGGCAGCATATGGCTCGCCAAGATGGCTTGATCCGAACAATGACAGCGATCCACCGCGATCCCCGATCTGCAGCAGGGGTTGATTCCATGACACCAGACGAGAAGGGCAGGGATCGCGAGCAACCCTGTGGAGATTTCAGCTGCGAGTGGCTCCAAGGCTCAGAGCCTCAGATCTCCATCTACGTCTGAAGTTATAGTCTCGGTCTGTCCCATTGGTGAATTGGACCGAAGCCCTCACCTGAAATCGGAATCTTTGTCGTTTTCGCTGTCGCTGCCGATTGGGTGCTCATGGTCCTCGGGGTTCCCTGGGTTTGAGCTTAGCACTAAGCGAACGAAGATCAAACCCGATACAGTGTCAAGTCCCTGCATCTGCAACCACACAACGGACGACCTAGACCCGTTTTGTCCACCATCTCGGCCGCGAGATCCGTGTATTATGCCGCAATTGTGGTCAACTGTCCAGAGGGAGGAGCAAATAAGCTTAATAATTGATGTCAAAGACTCGAAGCATTGCTAGCCAAGAAGAAAAGATCGTCTATGCCACGCATCCAGAGACTGTGTGTGTCCTTCGTGCCCGGCTAGGACCGTTGTCGACTAACGTAAACCTTGTGTTGATCTTGACAAATGTAACAATTCATCTCGTCTCATCTCTAATGGAATCGAGTGGAATGATGGGTAAGGGAAGAGATCATTTGCGCATGCACGTGTATTTGGTAGGAGTCTTGAAGGCTCTCTAGTTGACAAAAGCTGGTGTTCCGGAGTGTGTCGGATTCTATCACATGACGGCTTGATCCTCCCGATCCTCTTTCCATGACAGTTCTCCGTGAGCTGTAATATTGATCGGAAGCCTACCCGGATTGACGCAAGGCGTAGCAGCAAACTACTAGCAGAAGCTGGACCTTCATGACAGGGGACGTTCAGTATACTTTCTCAAATTTCATCATCTTGGGCGGTAAATGTTGTCTTCCTTTTTCAAACTGATTGCTGATGATGTGGGATTCGCATGGCAGTTCAGAGCGCTCAAGGGTAAGTTTGAGAAGTGTAATTCTTCCGAAGCACTATCACTCACCCTGAGATAGTGTGGTAGAGCGCAATAATAACCATATCCACGATGAAAAGGACCAACAAGTGTACGGGTGAAGACAAGATGGAAACAAGACCACGAAACTGCAACATAAAAAAACCTAATTCTCCAATTCCATAGAGGACAAACAGTTTGTGTTCTGGCACTCGTTGAATATATACCTAACCTCTCCCATCAATTGCCCTCATCAGATCCGGGAGCAGGCAACTTCACTGGGTCGCCACGATACTCAATAGCTAACCGCTCGGTCATTGGGCCTTTGTGATCAATGGCGGCAAACAATTTCTTTTCTGACCTCGTACGACTTCTACACTATTCGGGAATTTTGTCCAATATGCTTCCCGTTACACCCGAATCGGTCACGCGCTTCATTGTTACTGCTCACCGCTGCTGCTCCTTTAATAACTTCTTTTGCGTTGATTGGAGTCCATATCATCACCATCACCGCTCTTTAGTCAATCCGCAGCAAATACTACTGTGGTACAACATGACAATATGATATTCCAATCCATCTCTGCTCAGGTGATATACTCTTTATGGGCAGATTCATTAGACGACGCGGCCGAATAGTTTCCTGCTCAATCAGACATTGGCTAGACAGACTTGTCTACGCGATATTCTCTCACCGCCCAAAGCACATTGCCATCAGTCAAGTGTCACCGAGTCCCGGAAACCTCAGGCGGCGGCGAGATGGAGATGCCCGAAATGTCATTCAATATCACGCCTACCCTCTCTGACCTCTCTCAAACTCTGAACGGCCGCTCTAGTTACAGTTTTGTGACCACTAACAGCGCCCCAATAAGCCAATGATGACTTGAGTGGTTGCAGCTGTTTACCAGCGTCGTCGATCTCCTGCGGCAACTTGTTCGGTCACTTAACTAGTTTGATGCAATGCAGACAATTGAAACGAGAAAAGATTGACCCTGTACCATATTCAGTATCTAGAGAAGTGTAGTTTCTTACCGGATGTATGCTCCCTGCATTGTACCCTCACGTTGGCTCGCTATTGTAAGCAGCGTAGCAACGATCTTGATAGATTCTCGACGTTTCTCATAAAACTTCACATTGTGACTCACCGGATCAAAAGTTGCGCGTATTGAGGACTCCTCGCACACATCGTGGGTGGAGGTCAGCTTGTAGCCGACACGGCGAGCTTAATCTGGTCTAGCTCGACGACGACGGGTGAGATCCTTACGATAGTCGAGGAGCATATAAAGGACTTGACATTCCCTTTGATCGTAAACGACGAAGACATACTCACTACGAACGCATTTAATCTATTCTTCACATTTACTCTTCAGCACCATGAGCAGAACTCTCAACCCCTTCTCCTCCAAACGGCTTATATACCGCGCCGTAGAAGACGATGACGAAGAGTTTGTTCACAAGATTCAACGGGATGCTGAAGCCCAATCCGGCTCCAGCGCCTCGCTGCTCGTGCCCGAGAACAAAAAGTCGAGCAACAAGTTCAAGGAATACCTAATGGAGCGCGCCCTCATGAGCGCCATCATTTGTCTGCCGGCCGCGGACAGTACCACCACCACCACGGACGGGACAGAGGCAGCAGACGCCGAGAAGAAGCCCAAGCCCACGCCCGTGGGCATTGTCGCGCTCAAGCACATTGACAAGGGCCGCGAGCAGAACCGCCACACCTACATCAGCATCGACGTACTGGACGCGCACCGGGGCAAGGGCTACGGCGCCGAGGCGATCGAGTGGGCGACGGGCTACGGGTTCCAAATGGCCGGGCTCCACCGCGTCGGCATCGAGACCTTTAGCCACAACGCCGGGGCCATGCGGTTATACGAGCGGCTGGGCTTCGTGCTCGAGGGGCGCAAGCGGGAGGAGATTTGGTTCAACGGCCAGTGGGAGGACTACATCACCTATGGCATGCTGGAGGACGAGTGGCGGGACAAGATGAAGAGAGAGGGAAGGAAATGGAGAGAATGAATGAGTAATCATCTCGGAATGAAAGAAGATCGTATAAATTCATTTTTGTTGTGATGCCCCTCACGACTTCATTGTCGCCAAAAGGCCACCAAAAGCGGAAGCGGGTGTTATTTGCGTGGTGGGATACCGGCGACGGCCCGGCTGCTTATAAATACAAGTTCCCGCGCCCACATTCCCAAACCCGCTGACGTGATCAATAACCAATCATAGAGCCTACATAGTCTGTATATTCCCAACTTTTCATAAACCACGTCTCGTGATCTGGGAAAATAATACAAACATTCAATACCTGTTTTTTTTTATCATTACACTTTTTAAAATGAAGTTCGACATCAAAGTCATCAGCGACTCGGTCTGCCCGTGGTGCTACGTCGGCAAGCGCCGCCTCGAAGCCGGCATCGCGGCGTACAAGTCGGCGCACCCGGGCACCGACGACACCTTTACCATTTCCTGGCACCCCTTCTACCTCGACCCCAGCGCGCCGCGGGAAGGGGAGAACAAGCGGGCGCGCTACGTGCGCCGCTTTGGCGAGGACCGCTTCGCCCAGATCCAGCAGACGCTGGCGGCCGTGGGGCGCGACGCGGGCATCGAGTTCAGCTTTGGCGGCCGGACGGGCCACACGCAGGACTCGCACCGCCTGATCCGGTACGCCAAGCTCCACGAGGGGGGCGGCCTCGACGTCCAGAACCGCGTCGTGGACGAGCTGTTCAAGCGCTACTTTGAGCTCGAGCAGGACATCACCGACCAGGCCACGCTGCGGGGCGCCGCCGAGGCCGCGGGCCTGGACGGCGGCGAGGTCCAGCGGTACCTCGAGTCGACCGAGGGCGTCGAGGAGGTCGAGGCAGAGGTCACGAGGGCGCAGCAGCTGGGCGTCTCGGGTGTGCCCAACATTAGGATCAATGGGCAGTTTGAAGCACCCGGCGCGGTCGAGGCAGATGTCTTCAAGCAAATCTTTGAAAAGCTCAGGGAGAGATCGGGATAGCGAACCCGCAAGCTAGTGTACGAAGAAAGAATAAAATAAACAGGCGTGGGTGCATTTCCCTGCTTCACAGGACATGTTGTGCTTGACGTGGTGTTGGGAACCGCGGGTCATGGAGGCAGAGCTCCATGTCAACGTGAGCGTCACACAGCCCCGGCCTGCCCGAAATTTGATCGAGATATAATCAAGTCACATATTTGTAATATCAAACTCCCCGAAAATACGATGCGTATCATGAGCAGTCGTACACCAAAACACCCCTTAGCATTCACGAGTGACCGCGTGTCCATGAAGAATTGGGCTGCAATGCCCAACGGGTCACACGAAAAACATTGACGGGACTCGACGAAACGAGTTCCAGATATTGCATCAATCCACCGAGAATTATTTTCTCTTCTTCTTCCTCCCTGGTCTGACCCCCACGTCAGGTGAGGGCCACGAACTTTGGGAGGTATACCATCCCCTCCCGGTTTCGTATCTTTTTAGGTTATCTGCCAGGGCCGCCCTGAACAAAGAATCTGCCTGTTGGGGGCCAGCTTCACCTTGACGAAAATCTACAGGGAGAGAATCCTGCTTGCAAAGGACATGTTTTCTTTTTCACTCTTCCGTCCTTTGGAAGATGTTGCCAAGAACCTTTTCGAGTGGAATTCATTTAACCTACCATACAAACAGACTTTACAGAATGGATATACTAGCAGCAGCACAGATACCGTGATCCAGAATGCGGAAATTGCTCATTGTCAGCGACGTCCTCTGACAAGGCTGATGGACCTGGGAGCTCAAGAAAACAGGCAGGCGCCCAACCGTTTGAAATCCATCACGGCCGTCTGATTATGGGGCCGTACCTAGTCTTTCGGCGACAGCTTCGGATAGGAAGGATGTGAGACTGGGGCATTGAGGGGAATATGGCAAGTTGGACATCGCGAGACAACATTGGAAGAGACTCGAAACATCTGATGGTCTGTTGATAGTGGAACTGTTGGGAGTACTCGTGATGGGAAGAGAAAAGAAGCAGGGTAAAAAAAAGTTCCCACCACGCCAGTAGGAGATGCGTTCTCCGGTATGGGATATCCGAGTACAGAGTACTATCAAGGAACGTATGCGGCTTTGCGGTTCCGACATCCACCTTGTATATGAATAGGGCCTTTGACAAGATGCAAGAGGCATGTCGCGACTCACCAGGGCCTGTTCCTTGGGCAGCAACGATAATCCCACGAGAAATGTGAGAAAGGGGGCATTGGCGTGGGTGCAAGCGATAGAGCGCTGGACAATTTGCTGCCCGAGGCCCACTGCGATGGACCGGCCGCCGTGCCGTCAGAGCTTCTAGAACACAGCACCCCTGAGCATGGGAATGGGGACCTTGCCGACGATGCCTGCACTAGATTTAGGTACCTTGGCCCGCCCCGAGGAGGCTTGGGCGACACGTCGTCTCTCGGCTTATACTCGATTTTGACTTTTTCGTGTTCTTTAGAAGAAAACTTACGCGATCTTCGTATAGACACGCGGTTGCGCGTTGTGTTGCGTTGCAAAGTTGGTAGCCTCACAATCATTGAGTGCGATGAGAAGAATGACGACGTGCAAGATAAAGGCGGCGAGAGGCTGTGTTTGTATGAGCTCCTGAAAGGCCCACGGCCGATCGTGCTACTACAGACGTACATTTGTACGTTGGTTTCGCACGACCACGGTGTAATATAATAGCAATGAGCAATGACGGGCAATCATGTTGTGCTTTTGTCATTCAGTGCTGTCCACCTACAAGTATACGGTAATGACCTGGCTACTTGCACACAGGTATACATACAAGACTGCACAACACTCCTCTGTGTGCAGCTTCGAGTGAGTGTACACTACAGGCGGACGTCCGGATTCGCAATGCAGCTTGAAGCTTTTTTGATGGGTCGTGAAGAGTTCAGGGGTGCTGCGTGGGAGTTTCTAGGAGGTCCCTGGCAATGGATCCCAGCGAAGAACTAGCAGGCCTAGCAGGCCTAGCACTGGCAGATGCGCTAGCAAAAGCTCCCGTCGCAAGAACCGGCCTTGTCGGGAGTGCAGGATATCCAGCCCCCGGGCACCTTGCTAACCTTGGCAATCTTGAGAATGGAACCAGACGCTTGGGACCAGACCAGCGGCACTCGTAAGCGCCGCTGGTTCTTCGCTCGCTCGCTCGTCCAGCTCGGCGCCAGAGTTTTTAGTATCCGTTTTGTATGGCGTCAACGATTATTTTGAGCGCGCCCTGAATTCCGATAGCGACGGGAAAGAAACGTGGTCATTGGTGGCGTTCATGCAGAACATTAGTCGTGGGTTTGTGCGTTATCTACCAGGTACGGAATAGTGAAAAGAGGCTGAATGAAGAAAAATGCAAACACTCTAGCTGTCTGATAGGGCTTGCCTCGCTTGCTTGACTGGTGTGCGCCAGAGCGGAAATAGGAGGGAGAGGGAGAAAAGACCCTGAAAGACGGCGGACGACCTGCAGAGCTTGGCTTGGCAGTTCGGACGCCGAGGGGCACGCTTTTGGGGGCGATTCCTAATGGTGAAAGGATAGCCCAGCAGCCAGCAGCCAGGTAGCCGGTAGATAGGGACCTTGATAGCTACCTGTCTTCTGAGCTACCTCTTAGAGCTGCATTAGATCAAAAGAGCTCTGGATTATCGTGTATGAGGTGAGAGCTATGAGCTTCAGAGCTCAATCATTGATACGAGCCGTGTTTCGTGACCAATAGATTGAACAACGACAGCTATAGATGCAAAACATGCATCGATTCGGATAGCAGAGAGAGGCCGAGAGCGATCAAGCGCAAAGTGAAACCGGGATGCCTTTTTGGGCAATGCGAACTAGTGTAGATATCAATCAGCCAGCAGCCTGCCCTGCAAAAAAGTTTTTCTTCTTCTTTTGCGCTGGATCTGGATTGGAGATTTGACAGACCCGCCGAGCTGGGGGTGGCCGGTCTTCTCAATGTCACGATCCATGTCGGCCAATGATGGATATCTCCATTCCAGGTACTATTCCAGGTACTTTCGATGACTCCTCCATCTAGGGTCTCTCTGGCCATTTTGTGTCCGGAGCACTTGGACGGGGAGAGCGGGAGTTGTGGCAAACCTGTCCACTATACCCCCAAGCTCGATGTTCGTTATCGTACCTGCAGAGAGGGCGGTGCCTGTGCTGTCAAGCTCTACTGTCGTAATTGGAACCACTTTCAACGGCAGTGCTCTCTGCTCTCAGCAGCCTTGATGGTGGAAGAGCGTTTCATCATGTTAAAGTATCAATATTGAACAGAGCGAGTAATCAACACGGGTCTAGATCTCGTTTCGACTATTTTTATGTTCTATGCATGGCAAAACTGACTGATGATCGATCTGTCTTTCAGGGTTGTTTGATGGGATTTTCATCCGAATGACAAAATTGATCAGATAGGTATCGACAAAAGACGGCTGATGGGCAAATCTTGTGTCGTGATTGGTTTCGGCGGGCGCTGGAAATGATTCACAGCTACGCAGCAGAATTAGCAGAATTAGTGCTGTGCGGCTCAATTGATTGGCCTACAGTGGCTTGTCCCTTCCAAACTTGGTTCGCCACGAGTTCGAACCCTTATCTTGTCCGGAACGGAAAGGGCTGATCGCCACAGGGGAGGAGCTTGTCCGGCAGGAGCAATCCATGACTCAAATATCTGTGATTTGTAAAAAGAAGGAAAAAATGCATGCAACAGCAGGCAAGAGCAGGCAAGAGCTGCAGCTGCCATCCCACGCCTGCATATCCCATCCCGCCCATTGCAGGTCAACAGTTTTTTCCAAATCCCTACTCTGCCTATCATTCCTATTCTGCATTACTAGTATTGGATGCAACCCTCTCTAAACATTCGATAGTGTGAAACAAGATATGGATGTACCTGCCAGCACGTCAGGTCGATCTCATGCATGTGAAAAGCACGATTGATCGGCCTGGTGCGGTTCAATAAGCATTGATGGCTGTGAGCAGTCATATGGACAATTGCAATGTACATCAGTATTCCCTATCAGATTACTGAGACCATGCGTATCTCTGTGCAACTCTGGTACACTAATAAAGGTTAGTAGACGACCTTTCACTAAACTTACATTAGCCATAGCAGACATCTTCAAAGCAGCAACCCGGCAGCCGGTTCCTACATTATTCCCGTGGCTATGTTGTTGAGGTCTCGCATATCTTTCGAAATACACTTCCGGCGAATAAGGCGGCGTTATCTTACAACGCGAGTATAGCACCGACTATATCGTATAAGCACTGCTGCTTCAGGTTACGGTTGCGCTCGCACATGTCCTCGGGAAACAATCCTGCTGGCCGTCGTCTTTGCGCCACGCCATCTAGATCGCTAAAGTGGTTTCTCCGCTCAGCCAAGCCAGACGCTTCTTTCTCAAGTTCACCGACTATCTGTGCTCCGGTCTTGTGCGTGCGGGATGAAGATGGCTCGGATGGATCACAAAGTCCGCGGGATCCACAATTAGCAGTAAAGTTGCGTGGGAGGATTTTTTTGCGTCTTTCTGTGCCCCCAAATTCCCCAGCAAAACAAACCAACAAAGCTCCTGCCGCTACGCCCAGACTTCACGATCATGTTCCTTGGTGTTTCTTGCAGCAATGTACCCTCCACTTCCTCCTCACACTAGAAGTCCACAATTGTCCAGACGCTTCTCTGAAATCTTACCGTCCCACCTTTGCGTCACCCGACTCATTTGATACGAGCAGCTTCTCAACTCTCATTCTCACGCCTTTTTACTCCTACTCCACTGTGACTTGTCGCAAAACCGGACCTCACTGCCAAACCCAGGCTGGGATCTTCGCATTTGGTGGAGCTGCCAAACCAAGCTTGCAAGCTTGCCAGATAAGCAACCAAGCCAGCCAAGCCAGCCAGCCAGCCAGCAGCCAGCCGCTGAGCCAGCCAGCCCGCCCAGCATGAAGCATTCCATCCCACCATCCATCTCATCACGCAGATGCACGACAGCGCCCATTGCCAATCACCCAGCACGTTCCAGTGGACGGTCGTAGTTTTGAGTAGGTACCGTTCCAACAGCAAGCTCCCCCTGCTCGCATTCTTGCTCAGTACCTGAAATCCTGGATCGATACCCGCGCAGATCCGTTCTGGTGGTAGGCAACCTTGGCGACCCTGGGCTGTCTGGGTTGGCACTCCTCTTGCTTGTTTCCTCTAACCAGTGCAAGGGCATCTCATCGGCCCGTTGTCTCGCACATCAGTGATTACAATCAATGACCGCCAAGTTATGGTGCAAACTTGGCGCCTCTCTGTCTCCTATTATCGCCGCTACACTAGCAGCATACTGCTATGAACCCCCCATAAGTAAGGCCGTCCAATCTAGGCCGGCAGCCTACCTTTGGGCCGTCAAAGTCTATTCCCTTTTCAATTCTCGTCTCTCGTTATTTTTGGTCTTGGTATTCCGTTTTCAGTCATCAGTCGAAACACATACCCGGCATCCCGGACGAAAAAGAATCAACGCCGCTCGAAACGTCTTCCTTGTCGATACACACTCTCGTTAGAACGTAGACAGCTTTTTTAGCTCCACCTCGCCACCATCTTGCTAAGCAGCGGATAGTCATACGCAACCGGTCTCCATATTAGCGCTGCGTTGTTCCTTCTTGTCCGCAGTGCCTGTCGTCACCTCACTACTCGCCTGGTTACACAGCAAGTTCAACTGCCCTCGTCTTCACCACTCGTCACTCAACAACCAACCAACCAAGAAAAACGTCATTCCATAATTATCTCTATCATCTCGACATACCACTTTGATCAGTCGTCCAGTCATCGTCTGCCACGGACTCTATACTCACCATCCGAAGCTCCATCGCTCGTTTCATCTCTTGTTGTTCTCGTTTGTTGATATTTACTCATTACTATATAATCTCTACGCTCAAGATCCCCACCGCGAGCATGTGGACTATTGGATAGAGCCAACTTCCTGAAACCGACGTGATCGTCGACACTTAGCATTCCGCCAAGAATTTCTTTCGTCGGATAGTGCCAATACTGTCGACCATCCCACCTACTGAGTGAACATTCATTGTTTATTCATCGAACCAACTTTGCTTTACATCGCCCTCACCCAAAGCTCAAAATGGAGGAGAAACCTGTAGTGCCTGGAAAGAAGGAGAAGGGAAGAGTGCGTTTCAACAGCACTGCGTCGAGTGAGCCTCCGGTCGTGCCAACAGTGAACATTGAGTTATCACCGAATCCTACGCCATCAAGAAGCAATGAAGGTACACCACCGAGCCCGGTCCGCCGGCCACGACCATCCATCATCAGAGGAAGCTCTTATAACTCCGTGCTTGATATGGTGGAGATGGAAGACCACACCTTAAATCCCACCAAACTCCAATCAGCCATGGCGGCTCACCAGCGAGCGCAAAGCTTTGCTGCTGCAATGTCTGGCTCACACTCGGCTCCCGGATCAAGACGCGGGTCTCTTGATTCCGAGATTGAGACCATGTCGCCAAACACCAGCGGCAACGACCTCTTATCACCAGCCTTGCCTCCAGATGTGAGCGAGAAGGTGTCCATCGAGCTCGATCGAGCAGGACGTGAGGCACAGGAAAGACGCAACATCAACACAGCAGCGTACGAACTCGTCAAGGCGCATGTCGGGCTGGCAAATACGTTGCGGGAGGATCCCACCGAGGACGACCACCGAGCTCCCATTAGTCAGTTGGACAACCTCGACGGCTACTACGAGGATGAAGGGCTCTTGAGCCCCACGGGCAAGCCTCGTGAAGGTGTTCTCACAAATCTCCTCAAACTCTATCGAGTGGATGAAGTGCCACGGAAAGACTTTAGCGGATATACTACGCCGGCATCGTCTGGTACTGTCACACCCACCCGTCGCAAGTGGTATGACCAGAACAATGGTTCTACCAGTACACTGGCCAGTCTGGCAGCCGCCTCGGCCATACTCGCAAACCCGAATGAAAAGCGGCACCGTAACCCTACCACTGGTCCACGCATGACCAAGCACAAGAGGACAGCTAGCGGCAAGTTCAAGAGCATGGTTGGCGGCAGGCCAAGGATGGAAGAGGAGGCTAGAATCACAATTCACGTGGCCAACATTCTCAAGCGTCAAGAGTTTATTCTCAAGCTCTGCCGTGCTCTCATGATGTATGGAGCGCCGACCCACCGCCTCGAGGAGTACCTGCGCATGATGGCTCGATTCCTGGAAATCGATGGCCAGTTCTTGTATCTGCCAGCCTGCATGATCATCTCTTTTGACGACATGTCCACCCATACCACCGAAGTCAAGATTATTCGATCGGCCCAAGGTGTGAACCTGGGCAAACTCAAGGACGCCCACGAGATTTACAAAGAAGTCCTCCACGCCGTCATCGAGGTTGACGAGGCTATTGCCCGGTTAGATGGGCTCATTCGTGGAAAGGACCACTTCAACCCTTGGACGCGTGTTCTCATGTACGGCTTGGCTAGCGCCACAGTCGCACCGTTTGCCTTTGACGGTCGTCCCATTGACATGCCCATTTGTTTCCTGCTTGGCTGCTTCATTGGATTCCTGCAGCTCATTGTCGCTCCACGCTCAGATGTGGTCAACAATGTGTTCGAAATTGGTGCCGCTGTTGTTACCAGTTTCCTCGCCAGAGCTTTTGGAAGTATTCGGGGTGGTGAGCTCTTTTGCTTCTCTGCCATTGCCCAGAGTTCAATCTGTCTCATCCTACCTGGATACCTCGTTCTCTGTGCTGCCTTGGAATTGCAGTCAAAGGCTATTGTCCCCGGGTCCATTCGCATGGTATATGCCATTATCTACTCCCTATTCCTTGGTTTCGGTATCACCATTGGCACAGCAATCTATGGATGGATTGATGAAAACGCGACTTCGGAAACAACATGCCGCAACACGCTAGACTCTCACTGGAACTTTGCCTTTGTCCCTGCATTCGCTTTCTGCTTGACCTACGTCAACCAAGCCAAATGGAAGCAAATGCCTGTCATGGTAAGTCATACCCAAACCACCTGTAAATGACATATTTTCTAACTTTCTACAGATTATCATAGCAATGGTTGGATACATTGTCAATTATTTCCTGACGGCAAGATTTCCCAACAGCTCTCAGATCTGCAATACGATTAGCGCTCTCGCTGTTGGCATCTGCGCCAACTTGTACAGTCGAGTCCGCCACGGTGTCGCTGCCGCCGCCCTGCTCCCCGCCATTTTTGTACAGGTCCCTAGTGGGCTGGCTGCTACTGGCAGTTTGCTGAGCGGCTTGAGCACTGCCAATGAGTTGACCAACTCATCGTCGGCCGTAAACGGCACCACTACAGTGTCTGTTGGAGACGAAAACCTCGACACAGTCGTGTTCAACGTTGCGGCGAGCATGATTGAAATTGCCGTCGGCATTACCGTCGGCTTATTCTTTGCCACACTCTTGATTTATCCTTTGGGCAAGCGTCGTAGTGGCTTGTTCACCTTTTAATTTCTCCCCCTCACGTAAATTACTATCATACGAAACTACAGAATTGTTCACTGGGCGTTTTTGGAAGGTCTTTCTTGGATATTGGGTTCTCTTTCTCCCCTTTTGAAGTTTTGGGCACAACAAGAACTGGATTTGTTCATGAATTTAGCGAAAAGCAAGCGAAGCGATAGGTGCATTGGTTTTGCTCGGATGGGATTCCTACATATAAAGAAGGACTATGAAGCATTGATATCGAATAGAGTAGCATTAGACTGGAGCATCTCTAGAGGGTAGACGGCATTGTCCGAATGATTTATGGGGGTAACAAAAGCAATATAACCCACCACGAAGATATACTTTTTTCATACTAGATTTGTTTGTGAAGATTGGAGATCTGAATGCTACAAGCAAGCCATCTAAGGAACACAGAGATGGGCGTTTGACTTGGGTTTTGGTGGCTTGTGCTCGAAACTCTATTTGCCGGTCAATGTTTCGCGGAAATGGACTCGTCAGAGCTGTTATGCATGTTGACGCTGCAAATGGTACATCAATGGGACTTGAGCGGAATGTACAGCGGCAGCTCATTCTGCATACTCTATAAACAGAAACAGAGCATATCTTTGTAAGTTGAAGATGCCGAATACTGACCGTGATGGATGGAATGGGATCAGCGGGTGTATCGGAGGACGGATATTACGGGAAAGCGGCTAGTGAGGAGTTGGCTACAGTGGCAGCGATAACACGGTGCTACGGGTAGGGCTAAATGCCAAGACCCAGTGATAGAGTATACTCACTCGGCGTTTCGGGTCGCATGGACTTTGATCGGGGTCTTTTAGTGGCATAGTGCCCACTGGAAACAGCCAATGAGCCCAAGCAAAATGGCTGACTGGGTTCCTGGAATTGGTAGTTGCATGGATCGACTGCACGGCATATTGATGTCATCACTATCAGATCACGATTATCTGAAATGCGATCAATCTACGAATATAAAAAGGGGACCATGATTGAGCACAAGATGATGTTGAATTTCTCAATCATCACAGCCAACACAATTCACGATTACCACAATGAGCGACCCAAATAACCCAAACATCAACAATAGATCAACTCCGCAATGGGGTCTCATGCAAAGAGAACTCTTTTGGGCGCCAAACGAGGGAAAACATCCCCCGTTCAACACTGGTAAGTGGCTAGCTGAACCACCTTTCATCCATATAGAAGCTCACACGACTCCAAAGACCCCGATAAGTTGAAGGAGACCGCCCAGGATCGCCTCTCGAAACGCGGTTGGTACGTGAATATGCCGATATATCATATGCACCTTCATTATGGACCATCATATTCCCTCTAGCTAAACCCTCGCAACCCAGGCTATACTCGTCGTGCAACGCCGGCCTGTCATGGACTCACTACGCCAACCGGCTGGCCTTTTACCGCCACCAAGTCGTCCCGCGCATGCTGGTCGACACGCAGCACCGCGACACGGCCACGAGCATTTTCGGGCACAGGGTCGCGGCGCCCGTGGGCTTTGCGCCGATCGGCATCAACCGCATCTACCACCCGACGGGCGAGCTGTCGCCGGCCAAGGTCGCGGGGGAGCTGAACCTGGCCTATGCGCTCTCGTCGGCAGGGAGCTACAGCATCGAGGACGTAGCCAAGGCCAACGGCGACGGGGGCGTCCGCTTCTACCAGCTGTACTGGAGCCCCGACGACGCCGTGACGCTGTCCATGCTGCAGCGGGCGCACGAGAATGGGTACTCGGCCCTGCTGCTTACCACCGACACGTGGCAGCTCGCCTGGCGCCACGATGACGTGGCCATGGGCAACTATGCCTTTTACCACGAGCACGGCGCCGGCGACCTGGGACTCGGGGACCCGGCGTTCCGCGCAACTCTCGAGAAAAAGGGCCTGGACCCGAACAAGGAACCGTTCAAAGTGGGCGCCGAGTGGATCGATGGCCACATCTGGCACGGGCACTCGTTTTCCTGGGATCGGCTGCCGTGGCTCATGGAGCAGTGGCGCCGCATCTCGGGCGGCAAGCCGTTTGCCATTAAAGGGATCCAGAGCGTCGCCGATGCCAAAAAGGCCGTCGAGATGGGCGTCGACGGCATTGTCGTGTCCAACCACGCGGGTCGCCAGGTCGACGGCGCCATTGCCAGTCTGGATGCGCTGGAGAAGATTGTTGATGCCGTTGGGGACAAGACCTATGTAAGTTGATGTGCCTCTGATATCGTCTTTTGTAATCTGGACGGAAACGGGAGAAACTGACTTTGCCTAGATCATGTTTGACTCGGGCATCAGGAGCGCCGCCGATGTCTTCAAGGCCCTCGCGCTCGGCGCAAAGTTTGTCTTTATCGGCAGACTCTGGGTCTGGGCGCTCGGCGCCGGAGGTGAAGAGGGCGTGCGCCACGAGATCAAGGCTCTACTGGCCGAGCTGGATATCATGATGAATGTTGCCGGGTACCCCAAACTCGACGAGATTAACCGAGATGCACTTGAATCCCTGCCCAAGGGTACCTACTTTCCGGGGACACCCAATTTGACTTGAGGACTTGCAGGAGTTTTAGATTTTGATTTGCTACAAAGGGGCTTATAACCATTCTCTGGTCATTTATTCGCCGTTTATTTATTATTCTTCATGTATATAATCCCAAGTGGAGCGAACGCTCACTGTATATAGTGCTATAGAGCTCAAGACATTCATTGAAACAACGTCCCTGCTACGGTGCAACGCAAGTGTCGAAGTATATATACATCTACATTGAATCGTGCTTGGCAAAAGTATATACAAGTAGAATGGGGACAAAGCATGTGTGTCCGAGTATCAAATTGGCGGAGCTGATAACTCTCCTCGGCGCATCGACGAAGTTGGACTTTAAAAGTCCATACTGTTCAAGTCTCTGCCGCTTTCGATTACACCACAGGCCAGCCGGTCGACCAGCTAATGACGTTCCAGCCAAACTGGTAATCACCATCACCAAGACCGATATTAGTGTTCGCTGCAGAATGTTAGTTGATATTTCTTGTGGAAGGATCTGTTCTCGGGAAAACTCACCATAGTGATAGTACAAGACGGTGCCTATTACGTGTCAGGTCAGTACAAGTTACCCAAAGCAGTGCCAGTTGATTTTATTACTCACCATGTGTGCTGTCAGCAAAGACACCCTGTCCACCAGGTCCATAAACGTAGTCGTGGCTGGCAAGGACAGTGGTACCGCCGCCACTGGTGCAGCTGGTGCCCGAGGCATCGACAAAGCCGCCCGTGGCGCTGGTGGAGCGGCAGACGCGAATCTTGTACTCGGCGCCCGAGGCGGGCTTGCTGGTGTCGTAGCCGCAGCAGATGCCCTCGCTCCAGAAGAGGTAGTAGTAGCCGGAGCGGTAGTACATGAAGGAGCCCTCCTGGGCGTGCGACCCCGAGGGCTGGTAGGCGATCTGGTACGACGACGAGGCGGCCGTGTGCGCGTTGCTGGCCATGGGGGCCTGGTACAGGTCGCCCCAGAAGGAGCCAAAGTTCATGTAGTACGACGAGCCCACGGCGATCAGGTTCGGGTCAATGGCGTTGTACGGCTTGGCCGAGGTCGACGAGATGCCGGTCGCGCCGTGGTCGGTCCAGGAGCCGTACTCCATGGTCGTCGAGGTTGCGTAGCCTGTCGAGACACTTGAGGTCAGCGAGATTGTTCATCATGAAATTGATCATATAGCTGTTGAAAGTAAGTTCACATACCAATGGCAGAGCTTTGAGAACCAAAGGTTGAGACGGCATAGTACATGATGTAGGTATCGCCAACCTTTTGGACATCGGGGGCCTACGATATCATTGAATCAGCATCAGTCTTCATGCATGGTTTCTAGAACCCATTGTTCGACGAAATTTGTCAGCATGGATACTTACCCAAAGATCATCATTGCCAGCCAGATCAATGATACTACCAGCGGGAATGGCAGCTCCCTGATACGTCCAAGGACCTTCCAGAGCGCTGGACTTCCAGATACCAATCAAACTACCCGTGTTGAAACGAAAGTAGACACCGTCGCTGGTTCGCTGCATCACGGAAGGGTCATGGGCCCAGCAACTTCCGGAGCATGACCCGGGGTTGGCGTAGCCGACAGCCGAGCCGACGAGGGCTGCAGCCGCGGCGAGGAGGCCGGAGACACGGTTGAAGAACATGTCGGCCAAGAAGGAACTTTTGTTTTCTTCTTTTCTGGTGTCCTGCTGTCAACTGTCACGTGGTGTGTGACAGGCGAGACTTTGCTGGGGATGTCAGGAACAGTCTCAGATACACAACAAGGCCAGGAAACCGCATTGTCGATCAGGAACCCGCGGGGTATAGTAGTCTATTTGAACAAAAACATGGTCATCCAACTTCTCTTACGGAAACTGACTCGGTGATCAATGATTTGTTTCAAGGATGGACGACTCGACTTGGCGGACACGAGCTCGTCAGTGGTGGAAAGTTGTTCCCTTACCCATAGCGAGTTCCTTTTTCCTTCTTCTCAGCTGATGCGACTAACACGGGCGGCCGTCAACGCACGTATACGGAGTCAAGAAAGACTAAAACCTCGGAAATGACGGGGGAGGCTGAGGGATCCTCGGCACTGCTTGCTTCTGGCATACATATTGCAGAGTGGCATGTCAGGTCCGGCCGTGACCAATCCATATTGGATGCCATTGGTGGAACCGAATCCAGAAAGGGACCAAGGTCGGAAGATACCCCAGAATTGCCATATCCGGAAATACGTGGGGTACCGTAGTGCTTTCTAAATGCAGCATTGCGGCTCCAAGGTACATTCGAGTGCAGGGGACAAGTTTCCATTGTCATCCAAAGAGGCAAACTAATGCAAATACCTGGTGGAAACATAGCATTGCCGGTCGTGGCGGTCTGGGGTGCATGAGTTGGCGATCGACGCCTTTTGAGCTTGTGACTCTCTGAGGTAGAGGCGCACCTATCAGGATGCTGGCTTGGCAGTCAGATTGGGGGCATGTATATGGTTAGGTACCAAACAGAATAATTCCGACCTCGATAGCTTCTAATTGCAAACGTTCTTTATCATCAAGGCCAAGGAAAGCTTGTCCCGGATCATGCGCTCCAATCACAAATAAGTCCTAGCATTGTCCAGTTAAGGTGGTGATGACAAACCCATTTCTAATTGGTTGTATACTAATTGCCGATCAATAGAAGGAAAAGCCGAGCTCAGTTGGCAAGACCACAATTATTGTCCTTCTCGCTGTTTGTGTTCCATCTGTATACTCCCAGGCGCCGTGAATATGCAGAAAATAATGGTCAATGCTGTTTTATAAAATCAAGTAACGTTTTGCGGGTGGGGAACGGTCTCAGAATGACTCCCATTGATTGCCGCCGCTTTACCGAGCAACCGTTTCCTCATTCTTGCCCAGCGTGATAGGGCTATCCAGATCTTCGTCTCCCTGCATTCTTCTGTGCGCGCGGTCCCGTGCCTCATCGTCCTCATCGTCGCTCATCAGGCCCTCGAGCTCAAACTCCTGTGCGTCGCGAACGGGTACGTGTCCATTCATACGGGGACCAAGTCGTCCATTGACGGCAGTCTTTGCCGGGTCTACCGGGTTGGCATTACGGTCATATAGACCAATGAGCATCATGGTGAAGAGGAAGACCAAGAAGGCCAGCGAGTAGAGGATCAGAATGTAAGAGACGTGATCCATGGACGAGGCGGCAACCAAGGCCATTTGTTCTTCAGTGGCGCCCATGAAGAGGAAACCAGAAGCATACAGAAGCTATAACTTGTTAGTCATGATCAACAACACGATAGAGGGGAGTGACTCACGAAACATGGGACGTATTGGAAGCTGTTACTCTGGCGGCCGTCCTCGGCAAGGCCATTGCGGTCTCGCAGCACAAAGGAGATCTCGATCAAACGGGTAATGCCGACTCCCATCAAAGTCCAGCCAAACATCTTGTGGGTCGCGGCACTGACCATGAGCTCCTGAGGATGAGCACTCATGCCCCAGCCAGTAATGAGAATCACAAAAGCCGGAATAAAGTTACGTTGAGGGCGACCATCGCGGTCCTTGCTGAGCCAAATGCCAGCAAGACCGGCAGCCCACCAGATGACACCCATGGTGGTGTGTTGCCAGTCATTCTTGACCCAGGCGGTGCCCCAGCGGTGCTCGGTAAAGGTATTGACCATACCCCACGCAGCAATGACAGCACTGTCGAAGAACTCCTGCGAACGACCCGTCCGCTTGATCCAGACCTGACCAACGATCAAGATGAGAGTAAGAATAATACCATAGGCAATAAAGGCGCCTCCCATGATGAAGTGGGCAGCACATTGACCAACGTGCTCGCCCTGGCAAAAGCCGAGGGCGGTGATGCCTCCAAAGATCAACTGGGTCCAAATAAGAACGGGAAAAGCCTTGCCAACAATACCGTGGCCAAGCTTCACAACGCGGCGAATCTTGCCATTGATGCCCTTTTCCAAATGCAACCTCAGGTATATTCCCATAATGACTTGACTGAACAGCATGAACATGAGCGGCGAAGCAAATTTAGAGTGGACGTTGGAGTGCAGGAATTCGCGACCACCGTGCATGTGACCGAGAGCGTAGCCCAATAATGCGAGGATCGTTCCGAGGACTTGGAGCGGTACGTGCCATCGATTCTTGACAATCTGTAGGTCGCATCGTAGTCAGAATCAATAATTTGACGAGATATGGTATTTTGGTCTTGAACTTACACCCAGAACCATGCCTACTGGGAAGATGATGCCCCAGGCAAGCATCTGGATAAAGATGTGAATCCATAATATCGTGTCCTACAACCGCGATCAGTAATCTCTACTAGCATGCCTGGCGTCGCAGCGTTGCTCATTCGACCAATTCAAAGATGCGAGCAGGGCCAGATTCTGAAAGACTTACGAGTGGTTCTGGCGAGATGGTCTCGCCCTCTGGAATTTCAGAAGAATCGTGATCGTGCCCGGAAGCCATGGGGATAGTTGCAGCCAGGAGAAACGCCGCAGGCAGCCTGGCGGAGGAAAGAAAGCTGCGTAGAGCCGCCATTTTTGCGCAGATGCTCTTCAACGGTCGTACGATTGATAGTAAGACCCTTGAATGCAGATGCGTCTGTCTGTCCAGTGATTCTGGAATCCCGTACTCCTGGGTCCCGAAGGTAGCGACCCCTGGAATCGCTCGATAGGTGTCGCAGCTCGGCGGGGCGACGTAGGACGCGACAGCAAACGTGGCCAAGTGAACTGATATCGGCTGCTTCGGCAGTGCCACGGGCTGAGATCAGTCGAATGATTGGCGTTGCAATGCTTTGCAACCTGCTATGAATTCGATAGCGACATGCAATTCCTTCAAAAGCCGAGGGGAATTACGATCCAAAGTTGAGACGAAGAGACGGAAGGAAGGGAAAAAAGTTAGGTTGAGTCCGTTGGCAGTCGATCGCTGCTGACCTTCATGCGCGCAACTGTCACTAGCGCTGCTGAGGCCAGAGAAGCTCCAGCGCATTTTGATTTGCATTCGTGTTCAAGTACGTACCGTTGGTGATTAGGAATGCTTTGATTGGCGCACCCAAGATGGATTATGGGGCACGCAATACTCGATCCGCTCCGAGCTTGCCGTTTGGATTTCGTGTGCTGCAATGCGCAATGCATTCATACAATTACTATTTAGCCGGGCTCATTCTCACGCTTTGCATTTTACATTCGACGAGTTTTATGTTTGCGACTCTTTACTTTCTCGCAGTACTCGAGAAGCTGCTTGGTGAAGTGGGTGAGTCGGCTTCTTGCATGACTATATTCCCTGTGGACAGTCTCCTTTTCTGCATTTTGCTGAGGTGCATTTCCGTCCTTCACTTGGCAACGTTGCTCTCTTATAGAAGGCCGAAAGGAAGAAACCAACACTGGCTACGTTCGTCTCAGGGGTAGTCTCGTCTTGTCCCAAGCTGAATCGTGACTTTTTCTCCCTTTGATACTAATATAGCCATCCTATCACGCTAGAGGCTTAGCAATACTAGATGACGCCGCCAGTGGGTACAGTGACAAAACGGGACTGGGTCCCAGAGGAGTATACAATCTTAAGATTGACGATAATAACGGCGTGCACAGCCCAGGCGATTACTTGGTCGGGTGAGTATCTTCGAGTATCTTTTCATTGTCGCATCGCTCCTCTCCAGCAGCTGAACTTGCGATCTCGAGGCAGAAATCTAAGGGAACGAGGTCGGGTGCATGTTGTTTGTGCAGACTGCTGTACTTGGTACGTTGCTCGAAAGTTACCGCAAGGTCAGCTGCGCGTGCCAGTGAGTATTGCAAGACATTTATCATGTCTTGAAAGACACAGACGTCAAATGCATCCGAGTATAGAGATTTTGAGAAAGAAATCTTGGGTCAGAAGAATGAAGAATTCAAGAAACCGACAGGAAGCTACTCATGAGTATATAAGAGGTCACGAGCTAGGCCATGGGAAAGAACCAATCATAGCCAAAGTTCCTTCCTGCGGTTTTGAGAATAGTGAGTGAGCACTAGCGAGAACCCCCAGGAATTCAGGAACAGGCAGCCCTTAGCGACTGCCAGTTCTGCCATTTATTTATAGAGCTGCTGTCATCCCTCACCCTGTGCCTTCCCTTTACCAGCATTGTGCCTTCTCTTGTCGTCGGGAAGAAAAAAGGTACACCGGGAATTTTCCTGTGCTGAAATTTTGTGCCACGGGCGCACAAAACATCAAATAGATCGTACATAGCTACCTCCCACAGTGACCACACTGCTGAATTGACCTTGGTCGCCTCTTTTTGCATCACTGTGACCGCCCATAAAATGGCAGAGGCAATTCCAGATTTCCTTGCCGAGGCGACTCGTCTCTACGAACACATTCTGCACCTGGATGCAGAAGCTCTGCATCATGAAGGTGAACAAGTTCATGCGAGCTTCTGCCGCGCCTTTGACGCCTTGGCAGATCGTCTCATCAAGCGCAACGGAGTCGCTGTCGAGTCACAAAATGCAGATGGGCAGGAGCAAAGGCTCACCAAAAGTTGTTGGAAGATGACCCAAGACACCCTCCTCCGCCTCAGAAGAACCAACGCCGGGAAACTCGATCAAATCGACCACGTCGAGCCCGTCTCGTATGCTCTAGATTGGACAGTTCATGATACTGAGGCTTTGGGAACGCGACTTCTCGAGTTCAGTGAGCAATTGCGACAGCTGCGCCCAGAAGACGAGTAGGTTCTGATGATATTGTTTCTTATCAGACATATATTGACAGTCCAATCTAGCAAAACCACTCGGCTCATGCACAAGTTGTCTAGCCTCCGACCCATTCATGAAGTCACGACACCGACGAATCAACTTCCGCCAACAAGCACAGCGACATTGCCGACCGCATCAACTTCCTCATCAATTCTCGTAGACTTTATCCTCGAGAGTCTCAGCTTCAAGTCAATGAAGAACCGCGAAGAAGAAGTAGCTGATGCCCATAGCAATACCTTTGACTGGATATTCAAGTATTCATTTGGCGACGTGGGCGAGGGTGGATTTGGCGACCAGTTTAGTAGATGGTTGCAGTCCGACGAACTTGGTAGCACATACTGGAGTAAGTCTCTCCCCATGGGGTGTCCTGCAAATAGTTCGAACTAAAGCCCTGAACAGTCACTGGAAAACCAGGCAGTGGCAAGTCGACCATCATGCGCTACATTTCTGAGCACAAGATGACAGCTCGGCTACTCCGCTCGTGGGCAGGTAAAAGTCAAATTGTCAAGGCAAATTTTTACTTCTGGACGAGTGGCTCCGAGGAGCAAAGATCCCAGACTGGTCTTTTGCGCTATCTGCTTCACCAACTACTCTCTTCCAGTCTTGATCTGGTGCCAACAGTCTTTCCTGAGTTGTGGCAGCAACTGTCTGCGATGACCACCAAAGAGCGGATCCGGTTCTCTGTAGAATGGAGCGTTCGTGAGCTCATGGGCGGCTTTCATCGATTTCTCGAACGCGCTTTGGAATCGAAGAAGATATGCCTCTTTGTCGATGGGCTAGACGAGTTTGACGGCGACCATCAGGCAATTATTCGCTTCTTCAAAAAGATCGCCCAAGATGGAGACAGAAAGGGCGTAAAGTTGTGCCTCTCCTCACGACCCTGGCCCGTATTTGAAGAAGCATTTGAGTATGCTGTGCCAAATCTGAAATTGCAAGACCTTACCTTTCAAGACATGGCGACATATGTCGCGGATCATCTCGGTCAGAACCTCCAAATGAAACAGCTCATTTGCGAAAAGGAAAATGTTGGCGATCCATTAGTTCGTGACATCGTCAATCGAGCCGAGGGCGTGTTTCTCTGGGTTCGTCTTGTTGTCAGAAAGATTCTCGAGATCCACGGCAACGACCCGGACCTCACAAGCATTCGCATGTTCTTGCATAGTTTACCCTCTGATCTCGACAATTTGTTCGACAAGCTCCTTTTCCAAGATCAGACGCAAGACCAAATAACAGAAACCTCGCACACATTTCAGCTGGTGCATGCCCGAGAGGTGGTGGCCAATTTCATCAAGGATGAATCGTCAAACTCTCTGACGATTTGGGAGCTGGCATTCTCCCTAGATGCAGAAAACGTCAGCTGCAGAGATGATAGCGATTACCGCGAAGTAGAGGATGATGAAATCCTACATCGATGTAGAACCACTCTCGGGAGACTCAATGCAAGTTCCACTGGGCTTCTCGAGACTTACTTAAACCGAACACGCGGCAACCTCTTTCAGTCAACATTGTCCCGACTCAACAACGATTTTGGCAAAAGGGCTCGCGACCTCGCCGAGAGCAGAGTGACATATCTGCATCGTACGGTTCGAGATTACTTCATCACCAAGCCTGGAGTCTGGAGCAACATAATGAAACATTCTGCGGTCGAGTTTGATCCCCATCAACGCCTGATACAGTCGCACTGCCAGCGCCTGAGATACTCCATTGAGCCCATTGAGCATCACCGTCGCCTCGATGAATGGTATCCAGAAATTGCCTTATCCTTGTCCCATGCGAGATACATGACATATACTAGCACCCAGAAGACTGAACAGATTGACCTTGTGGATCAACTCGAGCATGGAATCTCGTGGTATTGGCAATCACGACCTGGAGATGACAACGACCACTGGGCAAAAAGTTGCTTTGGCACTTATGAGCTGAGGAAAGGTAACAAAATGATCATCTCTCATCCCTTTCTGGCCTTGTGTACCAAATTCGGCTTGGAACAATACGTTTTGGCCACTCTCGATCGCCTTGCGGAGGAGAGTCACATCAAAGTGGCCCCAAATGACAAACCGACATCTTGGATCGAGGAAGAGACGCCCCTCCTATCATATGCTTTGGAGTTCCTGACCTCCCGTCAGAAGACCATCATGCCTCTGTCTTCACCAACATTTGTCAAGTCTTTGCTGGACAACAGCCATTTGCATCACCCGGTGCTTGGAAGACTCATTGGTAAACCAAATATGGAGTTTAATTCTCCCATCAAGAAGAAGCAAGAGACTACTCCTTGGCTTCTGACGCTGTCCCAACTCCGCGACGCCAAGCGACGAGGGTGGATTGAGCCATTCGATGTTAGCAGGGACGGAACACACAGGTGGACAAGGATTGTCAAATCGTTGATGCAAGAGGGCCAGGCTGATGGGAATGCTTTTCTAAAGTGGAATGGTTTTGATGAGGAATGTTATGCTCAAGACGTCCTTTCTGGACGCAAGCAGCTTGGTGGCATTGACGACTGGTGGATTCAGCAGCTGGGACAAGCCATCAACAATGAATAATCGAAATCAATTCCCACGTGAGTCGCGCAAAAATATTGACTAAATAAGTCCGAAATATCGGATTCAACTGACATGGTGCCAGTGACTTTGTCCATACACTGACTCGCACCAATACATAGAATAATATCCTAGCTGTGGTTTGCGTGATCAGAGGGCAAGGATACTGGCTCGCCCGCCCACTGCTCCGACGCGGCATGAATAAACTTGGCGCCAAACTGTCGCTGTAGCTTCATCTGTTCTTGCGTTTCAAGGGCACAAACGGTTTCCCTGTTGAACGGGTAGGGCACAGGGACCTTCATTCCCGCCTGGAAAGCTGGTCGCTGAGCCAGCTTGTCGTGCCAGGCTTTGACGTGCGGAAATTCGTCAATGTCCACTCCACACCAGGCGCTCGAGGTGGCGTAGAGGTAGATTGCAATGTCAGCGATAGTGAGGCGATCTCCAGCCACGTACGCATTCTTAGACTAGATGGAAGGGACTTAGGATACGGCTTCTATGTAAATTGACCAGACTCGCTCGGGCTAACTTACCAGCTGTTTGTCAAGAACATGATTGAGTCTTCGGGATTCGGCAAGATATCGCCAGAGGGCATAAGGCTCCGGTTGAGGAGAGTATCGAGTAAAGAAGGTGGACTGACCCATTGACGGTCCATACCCCGATATCTGCCACGAGAGCTAGAAATCAGAGCGAGTTAGGTACATTCATCTTTGGCGGGGGGATGTTAAGCTCACCCAGGAAAGCTGTGTCCAGTATTCTTGCGTCCCAACCGAATAGGAGAGCTTGTTCTCCTTGTCAAACTCGCTCAACATATACTGCAGGCAGGCGCCGCTCTCAAACACGGTCACAACCTGGCCGTCTTCCTTGATGTGCACAATGGCGGGCACGCGTCCATTCGGATTGATTGCGGTGAACCATTCGGATTTGATCTCATTCGCAGCAGCGTCCAGAGTGACATAGTTGTAAGGGACGCTGTAACAAGTGAATTGCCCATGAGCTTTTGTGGTCACAGTAGAGGGTTGGTCCAGACATTGACGACTTACTTCAGTTCCTCGGCTGCAATGGTCAGCTTGTATGGGTTGACTGCCGCCAATCCGTAGATGTTGAGACCCGGCTTGGGCTGCTTCTCGGGGGGAGCTTCAGCCATTTCTTTTGCGAATAGTCAATTGTGAGAAATCGAGAATCTTGCGATTGATTCACACCAACACGGGAATTTCGCAGTCTATACTCTTCTTCGTTCACAAGAGAAAGTCGAAAATGAAAGAGGGAAAGGAAGCTCGAGGACTCGGTGTGAGCTTGCCTTTTGTATAGTATGTCAGCATAACGGCCGCCGCATAACGTGACAACTCGTCCCTTGCTCCGGGGCGGGGTTCAGAATGCTTCCTCGCTTTGACAAATCAACATGTTCTGACGAAGCGTGCGCAATGGTTCTAGGATGATGCGCATGCCAAGTTGTCGCAAGCTATATCACCGCATTCGTTATGATTGCAAGTGCTGACAGCCAAGACTAGAGGTCAAAAACCCCACGTTTAGTCGATACTTGGATATACCGGCCGGTGCATTTGCCGTGTAGCAAACATTTGGCCACAGTCGATGCCAGTTAGGACCAAAAAAAATTATATTTACTTTCCGAAGTATGTTACTGATTGATGTAACCCACAAAAGCCCTAATCAAAATATGAAACTCAATTTGCCGCAATCACGTCGCCCACTCTCTAGGCCCCGAGTATTCCTGTGCGCCACAAGGTTTATTGGCATATATCAGCTCATGCTCTGGAATCGAGCCATTCAGCGTTGGAATCTGTAAAAAGATGGTCTCGTCCGGTCCATGAAAGTAGCTACCGTGACCTCTCTTGCTGATATCTGGAGTATCCATGGCGAATAAAAAACCCGCTTCGCCCGTTGTCGCCGTCAGACTGACGGAGCTATTGTCGGGTAGGGAGATGGTGAAGAGACCATTGAGAGCTACCACCCATCTTTACACAAGTCAGTAACCTTTTTTTGTGATCCAAGGCTGGCGTCAATCTCGCGCTGAGTTTTATACAGAGTCAAAAGGGAATGATTGGTACATGTCGGACTTACTGAGGGGCTGGAGCCGTATGAAACCCACTGTCGTACCCTGCTGGAATGACGCCGTACGTGATATTGGCAACCTGGCCGAGTTGAGAGGCCTGAGTGCCGACTACGCCATTCTGGGTAGACGAGAAAAAGGGCGCTGAAAGAGACCAGCATTCAAAATGAGATTTTCCATTATGCGCATTAATAGCTGTCACATTCAGAGTCGTAGACAATGCTGTTTGTACGCCCATGAGAAGGAGCACTGGGAAGAGCAATTTGCGAATTGAAGACATGGTGATGATAAATTATGATTCGTTTTGTTTCTTGTAAAGTTACAGTGGTTGATAGAGAGATGAAAAGGTTCTGCATTTCGGCGAAATCGCATGCTTCTTATACTTTGGATTCATTATGTTTCTTGTCTGTCAGAATATCATTTGCTGTGTATTGTGCACTTTCAAGATGGAAATAGCAAACATCCAAACCTCGTTGCTTTCGCAAGTTGCATCTCCGTGAGGTGACAATATCCGAAATGGCCCCATGAAAACTTACCACCATGTTTATGAAAATTCCATTCTTCTCATCATGTCTCACAGAGCTGCCAACCCCCATAGCCTTGCGGGTTAAAAGGTAACCCCACAACTTTGGGGTTCACATGAGCAGCCTCAGCCTTGTAGGGCTGCTTCGTTGCAACTGGAGGCTCTGCTGTGCATCGCCTCCAATATCTTTCTTGTGGGGGCTACTCATATTACGTCAGTTACTATTCTGATGAATAAATGGACAGAAAAGATGCACACAGTCATATTATGGAAAAGGAAGCACGCAGGGGTATATCCACGTGGCTGACGGGGATGCTCACATGGCAATTGATGAGTTTCGTCATCTGACATTCAATGTGGACTGATGGAGCCTCTGCTGGTCACTCTTTGCCAATATAGGAGTCAGTGAGATATCTTTATTGGAATATCAATTATATACTCTGAGCGGGACTGCGCAATCCCCAATATCACCCACCGATACTGCCCATACGAACCATTACCCAATTGTCCGCCAACCGTCGATTTTACACGTTCTACCCGTAATGTAAGGAAATTTACCCATTATCAAGCTACGTTTAACATGAGGCTGGTCACAAGTAGGATTACGCCAGACGTTCCCAGCTAGCTACCGAAATCCGTAAATTCTTGTCTTGTTTCTTCCTTTTCGTGTAGGTGGGTAGTGTTTCTATGGCAGTGGGTGATTTTAGCACAGTTGGGTAGTGGCGGAGAACCCAATTCCACCGATGGGTGAGAATGATTAACCGTATACCCTTACTACCTTTACTACCCATACTACCCATGCAGCAAGTCAATTGCAATAAAAATAGTAATTGGCATCCAGCGATATAGAGCTAGGCATGAGCAGTCAATCGTGATGCTTTTTACCTGTGCATTGTTGGTATCAGCTGCCAAAGAAGTCTAGTGGCGCAAAAAGTGCAGCTGCCGCCAAATGGCCGCTAACCACAATTGCCAGCTCCAACAAAGCTGTTCAGGGCTGTGGTTTCCTACTACATTATTGAGCTTCGCAACACATCAGGACGCATGCTGTTGCCTGAAATCAGTGTCTAAATTTGATTTTGAAGAGCCACAAAAATGACTATCTCTGACACAATGAGCTCGGATCTCCTCTCTCGCCTCGTTATGTCGCGCGGGGTGAGTCACCAGTCTTGTGCTGCGCCGCCTGGACTCGACACTACAATATCGTGACCGGCGTCATTTCATGGACTTGCCAACTCATCCCATTGCTTTGCATCAATCCTCAATCGATCCAAGTCGTCAACATGTCGGCAAACATGGCAGCGCCAAAGGCTGACGAGGACGACTTCGAGATTGTTGCTAGAGACACGGTTCCGGCACCAGACACCAATCTTTCACAGTCAGTCCAGCAACAAATCGACAGTATCCGACAATGGCTCCAACCAACCGATTACATGTCGCCGGGAAATGAGTTCGCCAAGCATTTGAATGCCTACGTCCCCAACACGGGCGATTGGGCACGAGAATCGGACGCCTTCAGTGCCTGGGCAGCCTGTACGGACTCGGCTACCGCACAGGGATGTCTGCACATTCGTGGTGTCGCTGGCAGTGGCAAGTCTGTCTTTGCGGCCAGCACCATTCGCCAGCTCCAGGAAGCTGACCCGGCAGTGCCTGTGCTCTTCTTCTTCTTTCGCCAGATTGTAGAGAAAAACCATAGTGCCAAGTACTTGGTGCGAGACTTTGCGTCGCAGCTGCTGCCGCACAGCGCCTCCCTCGTGTCTGACCTTGGTGCCATGTCAAAAGCCCATGGTGTTGCCGGCAGTGAACTCGACAAACTGTGGGACGCAATTGTTCGGTGTCTGGGCGGCTTTGATCAAGCATACTGTATTATTGACGCATTAGATGAAATGGACGACGAATACTTTGACTTTGTCCAGCAATTGGTACAGCTCGGTTCACGAAAGCCCCACGCCATCAAGGTACTAATGACAAGCCGTCCTTTACCTCACATTGACGAGGCTCTCCGGCATCCTGAGGTCTTGCAGCTCAAATTCGATTCGTCATTGATCCAGCCAGATGTTGCCAAATATGTTGCTACGAGACTTGAATGTCTAGAGCCTCGTCTCGGCAAGGTAAACGAAGAGTCAGTCAAGAACGCCATCTGCATGCGGGCTCAAGGTCTTTTCATCTATGCGCGATTCGTGACGGATACCGTGATTGAGGGGCTGAGCACATCACATTACACCGAAGCAACGCTACTCAATGATCTTGAGAATCTCCCAAGCAATCTGCGAAATGTCTATGAGGACATGCTTCGAGAGCACGCTCGACGGAGTGGAATATCCACGGAACAACAAGCACGAATTCTCACGTGTGTGACATTTTCAACACGGCCGCTGCGTCTCATTGAGCTCGGATCGCTTGTGGCACGCATGCCTGGCAATGACAACGACCTCAAAAAGGGAAAGGAACTCGTGCGTGCAAGTTGCGGCAGGCTGCTGGAAATACTCGAAGATGATACCGTCAGCATTATTCATCATTCATTTACAGAGTTTCTACACGATGCCACCCGAGGCTCATCTGGCGACACATTTCCGGTGCTGACACCCGAGGCAGCGCACGGAATGCTGGCCATAATACTTCTGGAATATTTGAACAGTTGTCCGCTATTTCCAACAGATGTAGACCCAGAGGGAGGTAGTGACTATGAGACATTCGACGACCCGGGCGAGATGATGGACATAACGGATGGACGCCGACAGCAACTGCAAGATGGGAAGGCCGAGCACCCTCTACTCGATCTCGCCTTGGGCAATCTATTACATCACCTGAATCAAACAGTTGGCAACGCTGATGCTGTTTCAGCTGCACTCGAGGAACATTTTGTTCCCGGAAAGCCAGCATGGGGTCTGATGATGATGCGCTTCTGGGATGGCCGATTTTGTGGTTCATTCAACAGGCTTCACCTCGCTGCCTCTCTCGATTTTCCGTTCTATTGTTTCGAGCGCTTGCTTGCCTCAGAAAAGAGTCGTGATGCTAAGCTCATTGATGCTCGTGATGGTGAAGGTCGTACACCTCTTTCGTATGCGGCAGAGGAGGGCAAGACGCAAGCGGTCAGAATATTGATCGAGTGTGGTGCTGATGCAAAATCGGACTGCCGCAATGGTTTGACTCCTTTGCATTATGCTGCCAAGAAGGGCCACGCCGCAGTCATGAAGCTGCTGTTAGATGCAGGGGTGGATCCCTTGATTGAAAAGACAAAACCTTCCATTTATGACAAGGAACACTTTTCCGCTTCGGACATTGGTGATACTGCATTGCAGTATGGCTTAACAGGTGATGACCCTGAGGTGGTGGCAACCTTGATTCCCCATATCCCACCTGGTGATTTTGACAAGTCTCTACATATGGTGTGCAAACCAATCAATATCCACGCAATTTTGCAAACTGGAAAAGCCAATGTCGACTCATTCCAGGACGGAGTTACAAAGTTGTACAAGGCAGCTGAGCGTCATGAATTCGAGACCATGGAGATTCTCCTCAAATATGGAGCTGACGTGAACAAACGTTGCTCTCTTGAGGAAATACGGTGTTGTTTTGACGACACCGAAACGGTCTTGGAGCTCGACGAGGTGAGCACCCGTAAAGGCCCTACACCACTACACGCATTCGCTGGGCGGGATAAACAGGAGTTCATATACGACAGCGATCAAGAGACCAAGAGAAACGCTGAAAAGTGCTTTGCGCTTCTCTTGAAGCATGGTGCTAGTGTCAATGAGACAGCCGATGGAGAGAATCATGCGAATATGACGCCTCTTCATTATGCTGTACGCAAAGATCGAGACCCCACAATGTTCGTGGCCGCGGGGAATATAAACAAATTTAACCAAGTCTTGTCAAAGTTGCTCCTTGACGCCGGTGCAGAGCTAAGCGCGAGGAATGGAAATCAAAACACTCCACTTCATATTGCCAATCCAGCAGACCCCGAATTGGTCAGCTTCTTGATTGAGCGGGGCGCCGATATACGCGCAAAAAACGATGCAGGTCGTACGCCACTCTTGGAAATGCTTCGTGGTCTATATTGGGCCAAGCCTAATGTTCGGACCATGGAAGTCTTGAGTGGTCACGGCCAGGACTGTGCTGCTACAGACAATCAAGGCAACAATATGTTTCATTACGTTTTTCACGAGTTGGGCAAGTTTACCGAGGAATTCATTCCCATTTTCCGCTCAGCACTACAAGGATCGGGCGACGCCATCAACAAGCGTAATAAAAACGGACAGCCGCCTTTTCTGAATTACAAGTCCTCCTCGACAAGCAGTTACTCTCAGACACCACGTGGTCAGGAGGAACTGCTACAAGAATTTATTCGAGGCGGAATGGATCTGAATGTACGCGACAATAGAGGCCAGACAATCCTTTGGCATCTAATGAGCGAGTTCGAGTTCCCGGCAAAGATGGAGAAATTTAAGCTGTTGACAAGACTTGGGGCCGATCCTAAGATCCACGCTGGTGACGGTTCAACTTTATTACATGCTGCGCAAAAATGGAGGCTCAAGACTGAATGGCTGCACCTCCTCGTGTCATTTGGCGTCAACTGTTTGAGTTGCGATGCAAATGGAAACAATCTGATTCACTGTTTTTTTGCCAATATAACCAATGACAGAATCACAGAAGATAACTTGCACTCCTTTCACACCTTGATTGAGTTGGGTGTCCCTGCCACAGCAAATAACAGAAGCGGGGAGACGGTCATCAACATACTCGCCTCTGTTGAGAGTTGCGAAACTTTTGCTCGCTCTGGGTGGCTCAGCCATGTGCTTCAAGCCGATGTATTTCGTGGGCTCAATGTGAACGAGTCGAATGACAAGGGCATTGCGCCTATCCATTCTGCAGCGGGTTGCTCCGAGTACAATGTACAGATTTTGCTCGAGGCCGGGGCAGATCCGACTTTACTTACTGACGACGGTCTATCACCATTACATATTGCGGCTTACAAGAAGCAGTCTAATGTTGTAGGCCTACTGCTGGAATGGTATCAAGATCATGGACTTTTGGATAGATACATTAATTTGCCAGACAAGAGCAATGGTTGCACTCCCTTACACTACGCCTGCCGCTGCAGACAAATCGAAAGCATCTGGTATCTTCTGAGATATGGAGCAGATGTAAGGCTTCGAGACAAAGTCGGCGAAGATGCTCTGACCATCATACCTGCTCTAGATAGAGCGGATTATGATGTAATCAAGCAGTATCTTCCGGGGGTAAGTGGTAGGCTGAGTGTCATGGACTACAGCAGCGGTCCTGTGGATATGGAGGACATCTTGAAGGGCCGCTTGGACCTTCTTGACCACTTTGCGTGTGACATCAAGGATCAAGAGTTGGAACCGTTACCGGCCTCGGACGAAGATGTTCCAGGCACCCACACAATGCTCAGTCGAGTATCCAGCCGGCGTCACCCAAGTTTGCACATCATTCAAGCCCTGGTCGACAAGTCAGGTCTCAATGCCACGACGATCAATAACGCTTATGCATCTCAAACACGTCTTTCTAGATCGATTCCCGTACACAAGTTGGCAGGCGGGGACTATTTCTGGCAAGTTGAAGCGCTCCAGTACTTCTTGTCACACGGTGTTGATACTGAAGCAAAAACGCCCCATGGAGACACACTACTCGTCATGGCTCTGAAATCGCCCGGTTTCTGGAAGGAAAAGGTTGTACGAGTCTTGCTCGAATACAAGGCCAGCTCTCAAGCCGTCGAGTCAGAGACGGGCAAGAATTGTCTGGCACTGTCGAGTTCGGCGGCGCTCACCAAAATGCTGCTTGCGCATGGAGCAAAGGTTGAAAACCAAAAAGCCATCTTGGGATCAGCTATCACTGAGCTGGATGCGGTAATGGCCAGGGCTCTCCTTGAGGCTGGTGCAGACCCCAACTACATTGATGAAGCAGCTAAGACCGAGTGGCAGACGCCAGAGAGCTATGAGCTATCCGTCTGTCTCGAAACTCAAGATCGCCCGGTGGGGTTTTCGAAAGATCGCCTGAGACAATTTTGGGATTTCAGAGAGCAGCAAGCAAATGAAATGAACATGGCACGGTATGCTTTGCATGATGCTGCTCGAGCTGTCTCCAAAGAAGTCCCACCAATCTCTTGGGAGCAGCGTCGAGACGACTTGGTTCGCGTCCTATTGGAAAAAGGTGCAGACCCTTGGGCTACTTATTCTAATGGCGATACAGTCGTACACAGGGTGATTCACGACAAAGGACTCGTTGCCCCCCTCTTGGACGCTCCAGGCTGTGATATCAATTGCCGCGGTCAAAGTGGTCGGACATTACTGCTCTCGGCCTGTCGTCCAGTCATAGCCCCATGCCCACTAATACCCTCCTCAACCAGACTTCTCCCATGTCCACTGGTCAATACTAATGCCATTCATGAGTTGCTCGATCGCAACGTCGACGTTTCCATGACTGATGACTCGAAACGTACTGCGCTGCATTTAATGTTGACGTTGGACCGCCGCTTTGATGATGCCCATCAGAAAGCTTTCAATGCGCTTGTCGAGCGTGGTGGCCAGAAGCTCGTCCTCGCGACAGACAGTACTGATGTCTCACCATTACATCTTGCGCTGGCATCTGGTCAACTTGAGGCCGTCGAGTGTCTTTTGGTCAATGGTGCCAACGTGTTTAGCTCTGATCCGCGGACGGGCGACACTGCACTTCACCGTGTTGCCTGTAGATTGGTAGGCGAAAGCGGAGCTGCCACCGAAGCAGCGGCGTTATGGAAGCATCTTATTAGTCATGACCTCGACGTCAATGCACGGAACCACGTCGGCGATACGCCTGCCCTCGCATATTCTCGCGTTAACTTGAAAGGTACGCGTGATCCGAAGCACCGCAAATCTCATCCTTCCTACGCCATGCAACACGACACTACGCACTGCGCTGCCTTGGCGCTGCTGGTCGATTCCGGGGCCGATCTCATGGCTGTGAATTACGAAGGCCAAGGCATGCTCCATCTGACGGCGGCACGACGTATTGGTGAGCTTGACTGCGAGGGACGAGATCAAATTAAAGACGTGGAGGACTTTTTCGAGAAATTGCTCGAGCTCGGACTGGACCCGCGGCTCGAGGATCGGGCCTTGCGCACGCCTATTGACGTGGCGGTTGCTAGAAATCGTCGAGGAATTCTTCAAATCTTTACGCCCAAGGGAAGGAACCGGTTGGAGGAAAAAGCGATGAAGAGGGCAGAGAAAGACGGCGATGATGATGATCATGATAATGACGGTGATGAGGATTGATTTGATTTGATTAGGATACGATACCGATACCAATACCTCATTCGGGACCAATAACGTGGTAATCATCCAAGGTATGACAAGGCGCCAAGATACCATGGCCGCTGTATAATCAACTATTTCTTGATCCTACGGAGGCTTGTTCCGTGCCGCTGCAGACCCTCGAGCCCAATGCTACTGATTGAGACCCCAGTGATGGATTCTAGTCTTGCTGGCACCCGAACGTGGAAGTCAGCAACGAATCTTTCTTTGCCGGATGAGATAACGGCTACATGTTCCCGGAGCGAAGTCAAAGATAGCGCGATCCTCTCAGCAAGTTTTAGACTGTTGATATCGAGACGCTCAAGCTGCGACCAGTGAAAGGTGTTGGCCCAGTAATCCTCCTCAAGGCCTAGCAAAGGGTACTTTTTTATCGTGGACGAGGGTTCACTGGTTTCGTCGTTGGGGATCTCATGTTTTCCAAACCGGTAATTGTCCAGCGTCAGCTCTCTGAGGGCAGCCGCTGGTCGTTGGCCGTCGACGAATCCGATCCCACAATAACCCCTAGGGTCTGGTTCCCAGGGCGACATTCTTGAATTCCAACCCATGCCCGGTAGTCTGCGCTTAGGCATGCACAATTGCAGCTTACACAGGTCGGGGTAGGTCAGCAGTACCTGTTTGAGCGGCGATATAACCCGCGACTCGCCTATCAATGGAGTGATTGCTTTACGCTCAAGTAGGTGAGATTTCCAAGCCCAGTCAAGCTTTATATTGCTTCTTCATGTCTTGGCCTCTGTTTCCGCCCATTTTTAGAATCGTAAAATGCCTCACCAGGAAATTCAATGTGTGAGCGGAGTGCTAGCCGGCTTTGAAGCAGTTCAGTCACCTCGTTTGGCAGACGAGTTCTGCTCATCCAGGTGAGGTCAGTGAGTCCAGTCATGAGTGGCAGTGAGGCCAGTACGCCATGGAAAGTTGGCTTCTCTGATTCCATTCCAGCATCATCGTACGGGTCACTGCGTACTCTGAGGTGACGAATGGCCGGAGCCAGCCCCCGGGCTTCATCGTTATTGAACCTTACATAAGTATACAGCTAACAAATGCGCTATTTATTCACATCCGAGGCAATGAACAGACAATCGTTGGAAACTATGATGCTGAGTTCAATGTGTAGAAGAAGCACAAAAGAATAAAGCCCACCATTTCGAGTATAGACGGGAGCCAGCATTGGGAAAAAAAAAAACTGCAGTTTGTACTTGCACTGTGCCTCTTTGGAGATTCGACTGCTATGATTCGCTAGCAAACTATCTCATCTCGTGACCACCCCCCAAAAAGTGCATCGCCAATGACAAATAAATCACCATGCTGACTCATCTCAGCAACGCCAAACCAAGTCCAATCGAGACAGGGACAACGGGCAAATGGTTGCCGAGACCGCCTCCGATGAGCTGGTAGCTCACGTAGCCATCGATAGCCGGGAAGAGACTGAGGATGATCATGGTCCAGCCCTGCAGCCGGCGGTCGCCCTTGAGATAAACCGCCAGGGCCAGCAGGCTGACAGTGAGGTTGCGGGCCGATATGAGGCGGGTGAGGGCGTCGGACAGCAGCGCTGCCTCGGCCGAGGTGGGCGCGGGGAACTCGACTTGGGCAATGAGCTCCCGGGGTTGTAGCAGGCCCTTAATGCCGATCAGGCCCGGGACGGAGGCGATGAAGGCGGCTACATGAGGGATGTATTGGGAAAATGGCATGTTTGCGTGTTGGTTTGAGGGATGTGGTTGCCGGGTTGAGTTTGATCGGAGAACCAAAATTAGGTGATTCGTGAAGACTACGAATGGTAATACTGCTTATGGTGTTGCAATACCCTGCCGTTGTTGTTTGCTCGTCAAGTCCTGACGTGTGTCGATTATAAATCTGGAGGAGAGTAGAATGGTTAAGATGGTGCAGCGGCGTTGGGTGTAACTTTGAATCTTTCACGGGACCAATTGTTAATCAATCCCACTAAAAGTCATAGGGCAGTTGGGGGCGGCCGTGTCCCTGTGCTATTATAGTACACGCCTAACCTGGTAGCTTATTGACACTGCATAATGGAACCAACAGTGCAAGTGCATATTGCCCTTGCCTAGACTGAGTATAAGACCTTGCATCAATTGACCCTGGCACTCTGTACTCTGCATCCTTGTATGTATAATTACATTGACCACTCCAAGACTTCCTAGGTTTAGCGATAGGCACTAATGCAAGTGTACAGCGCCGAACAGAACCAACAATAAACCTCGTGTCTCCACCACTTGGATCACCAACATGGTGGCATCAAGTCAATTGCCAAGTATTTGTTGAAACATGACTTTCTGGAATGCTTTCTTTTTCTCCTTTGTAAGAAACATTTCGCCAAGCAAGGAAACTTATCATCCCCAAAGTGATATAAAAACATTTTCTACCCTCTGACCTCAATCTTTGCAGAGTCTTTCACCACATTCACTCAAATTCAGCATGACTTT
The DNA here is from genome assembly GCA_023628315.1 of Neopestalotiopsis sp. M2102B. Lineage (NCBI taxonomy): Eukaryota > Fungi > Ascomycota > Sordariomycetes > Amphisphaeriales > Sporocadaceae > Neopestalotiopsis > Neopestalotiopsis sp. M2102B. The sequence goes on along the minus strand of JAMAKW010000012.1, from coordinate 256,346 downwards.
TAGTATTCTCATCTTCAACTACCGTAAGCCCGGCGTGACACCGGCCGAGTTCCGCACCGCGTGTGAGGCTCTCATCCCCGTCGTCAAGGAGATTACTGGCGAGCATTTTCCCCTGACACACACGCGCCGCTACCTCTTACGCACTGTAAGCTGTTTTATTCTATTTTCCTGCTTCACAAACCAGCAGTAAAGATTCATAATGGCTCATCATGTACTCAAATCTGTGCAGGAGGGCAAGGGCGAGACGGAGCGCAACCCGACGACCCCGGCCAAGGTCCCGCGGGGCTTCCAGGCCGACTTTGACTACGACGCCATTGCCGAGCTGACCTTTGCCGACCAGGCGGCCTTTGGTAAATTCATCGGCCTCATGCAGCAGCCCGACAACGCCAAGAGGATCGCCGAGGAGGAGGACAAGGTCATGGATAAGACAAAGAGCGGGATTGTTGTTCTGGGGGAGACGATTGTTACGTCCAAGGACTAAAGGCAGACGGTTGAGGAACATGAGCTATTCTCTTAAACATTTAATCTCACGACTCGGAATTGCACGATTCATTTTCGTGACATGAATTGTACCGAGAATACTGTACTTGTTTATAGATTGCATGAAAAGGGTAAGTATCACGTGGATTGATGCTTCATAGCAGTTGGGCAATTTGAATTCATCTATTATCATTCGGTCTAGTACTGATCAACTTTCATTCAACCGACATGCATGGTTAGTAGCTCAGCGCAGTGATTCTTTCTCCATGCCTGTAATAGTTCACGATATGCTCAGTCGCTTTGCAGCACTGTAAGTCAACACATGACAGCATATAGTTCAGCGGTCTAATGAATTTGCTGGCTTTGCGACCAGTTGAGAGCACCCCAATTCCGACCTTGAATTGAGCAGCTGCTGAGCGAGCATCATCTGGCAATATGCGCAATGCTACGCGCTATTATACTCGAGTGTTGGTGGTGGATCTGCTTCTATACTATAACTTATGATAAAGTGTTTGATTGGGCGCCTGGTTGACAAATGTCATGATAGAAGGACAAACAAGGCAGTTGCGGCTAAGAATTAAGTTAAATTCTATTTAGTGCTTGTTGTTAGGTCTCCGCCACTATGTGGAAAGCCGGTGGTGGCCCAAATTCAAGCCTGGCCCGCTAAGGCGATTCGAGGTTGGCACTTGAACGGTAGATATCGAACCTTGGCTAAATTTAAGCTTCCTCTGCCTTCTACTTATTCGATATTGCAAAGGGTGCGCTGTATCTGTCTTCCGATTGTTTACAGTACGAAGAACATCCAGCATTCTCTTCTTTCGCATAATTTACGGAATCCGCAGTACCAGTCTCGCTTCTCATCCTTCATTCCACAGCATGACCAAGGAGAGAAACTTCACACAAGATGGCCGCGTATGACAGTGGATATGGACAAGCTTGCTCGAACTGATGACGACTTCACGATGGCGTTGATGTAGGAGATGATATGGCCGAGTCGTGTGCGCCTCGGCCGTTGACAGCCCAAATAAAGGTCAAAATGGAGGCGACTGCAAACATCTCGCGTCTCAGGTCGCCAAGACTGCGAAACCAGGGTTGGCATGGACCCTGAGCCACCACGCCGGGTTTGCCGAGCTCGCTATACTCTTGTGGCTGCTGGCGCATACTCGGCGTTAACGACGAGTTCGGACGAAGTGGCCAAACGTGGTCGGCAAAGCGCGCAATAGGTCGAATTGAGAAAAAGAGCGATACCTGGCCGATAAAAGACGAAAAAAACATGAAGCGCGCAGGGACTTGCATACACGAAGGGGTTGCGACCTGGATGAGACGCAGGCCCCGCGGTTGGAGGCATTGCAGTGGGGCTGTCATCGTCCGAAGACTATCCCCAGCTCACGATCAACCGATCGCTGCGCTCCCGTCTTGGCGATGAAGAACCCCTGGAGCACGTCGTCTTGGTTTCAGCCGCATATTTTCGGGGTTCATACACTGGCAAGAAGCCTGCAAACGGGGGTGTAATGGGAGGCTTTGCTCACTGCCTCGTGGCCATGGAGTTTGAATGACTGACCAATAAGAGAAGGTGGGCCAATGAAGACGGCCTGTTGCGAGGTGCGTTTCCCTATACGGCCAGTATCCATTCGCGTTCGTCGCTTGGCTACTTGGAAAACATGATCGGTAAACTCGGCAAAGAACAAGCAGATGGGATGATGTCTCGTTGCTATGCTTTCATGCAGTCAAAGACTCGAGAGGCCTGTAGCGCTCATCGTGAGCGGATGATGAGTATAAAGAGATGCTTCCCGGCCGCATCAGATGACATTTTTTCTACTCGCTCATCAGACAACAGCAAACACATTCATTCTTCTTTTCTCTACTCATCTATTCCCTCTTTAAATCGCGATTGACTCGTGACATTCTTTTCCTACTCTCATTATTCAAACCATAACTTATATTCCCTTCATTACAACGCACGCAGAGCGCTCGATCAGCTGTTTACAGTATATTCAACTCTATTTTATCAACGACAAAATGTTCACTCAAATCTTCATCTCCGCCCTCATTTCCGCCCCGCTGGTTGCCGGCCACGGCAAAGTCACCGTCTTTAGCGGCGACAAGGGCGGCAACGGCACCGCGCTGGGCATCAAGGGCGCCTCCATTGCCAATGTCGGCCAGGACTACCAGACGGAGCCCGACACGACCATTTTCTGGTCCAAGGACATCAACACGGACAACGACTTTGGCTTCACCCAGAGCAGCAACGGCAACCTGGGCATGACCAACCTGGACGCCGCCATGGCCCAGGCCGGCACCACGCTACCGCAGATCAGCAGCTCGGGGGGAAGCATCAACGCCACCCTGCACGTCGTCACCAGCGACGGCGCGGGTCCCTTTGTCGCCATCGTCGACCCCACGGCCTCGGGCAAGTTCTCCAACGCCACCGACATGGAGGTCACGGCCCAGGTTCCCGGCGAGGGCGGCTGGATCGACACCACGCCCAGCGAGGCCGCCCTGTCCTTTGGCGACGGCAAGACGGTCGTCCGCCGGGCTTCGCGCACGATTGGAAATAAGAGGGCGACTCGCACGGCCGCCAAGCGCCAGACGGCTACTCTGGTTGACAAGGACTATGTGAGTAATTTCTCTTCAGGAGACGTGTTTGACTATGAAGCTGACCCAGTGATAGAACCTTCAAATTGCCATGCCTGCTGGAACCACTTGCACTGGTACATACAATGGCATGAGTGGTCTTTGCGCCGTCAAGATTAGCAACAATAACGAAAACGGACCATTCGGCGCAGTCATGATTGTGCAAATGTCCAACTAGGTCAGAAGGGCGGACCGGATGCAATGTGTTGCTGTGACACAAGGCACAGAAACCATCGATATGGAATGTTGGTTGGCGTGGGGGCTGGCAAGGGCGCTTCGCGCTGTTCCTGACTGTACATAGAAGCACTTACATCACGAGATACGCATCATGTAGCACAGAATTCTGGTCACAGATTTCACCAACTCAAGTTATTGCTATTACTGGGACGTGATTTCAAACACATGTTGTAAGTAGGGATCTTTTGGCGAATAATACTGGGACATATTCTGAATGCAGAGTATGAAAACGCTTTCCGCGAACGGATTCCCACGCGGACTCCCGACGGAAGCCAATCTGGAGGACTATTTCTGCGGATGATGCATCTTCCGACACTCATAGTGTTGGCATTGGGACTCATACGCCAACACATGATACATCCGAATTTCGAATGAAGATCGCATTATCATGTTTGTCAAGAGAACAGCAGTAAGTCAAGTAGCACGCAAAAAATATAGCCGGAAACGTCTGTATAACCAAGTGAATCCATCTCGAGTATAGATACTCATGACTATTTCAACTCAATGCGGTGAGTTTCCATGTCCCTGATTTAGGGCTGGTGACAACATTGCTTTGTTCTCAATTGTTGGTGTGACATTGACAGCGTCGTTTGTACTGATATTCTTCTGACGTTGGAAGACTTTCTTTGTTCTCGGACACTCTTTCGTGTCTATAGGCAAACCAACTGTATACTGCAAACTCTCGCGGTTGCGTGTCGATACAATCTCGGCTACTTCGACGATCGGCGACAGTGATAATGTACCCTAAGCTCATGAGTATAAATGCGCGACTTGTTCGTCTCCTGGTCGTGATCAATTGCTTTACTACCAAGTGTGAATATCGACTGCTTTTCCACTACTTTATCAACAACAAGCAAGAAAATCATCACAAAACTTTCAATAGGACCCCCTTTCAGTGAAATAGCCCAAAAACTCAATTGTAAGACGAGTGCGCCTTCGCGCCTTTTCGCAGGCACTCCTCAGTATGCTGAGCATTAACATTTATTTCATCTAGTATATCATGGCGAACAATAGCAGAAACAACAACAATAGCAGCGGCGGTGGCCCAAATGGTACCAGCAAGCAGAACGGCTATCGTACTCCCAATGGTACCAGCGGTCAGAACGGCCATCGTACCCCCAATGGCGTTGAACCAGCTCAGTCCGCACAGTCAGCCGACAATCGAAACGGCGGTGGAGCTCCAAGTGATCAGTCTCAAACAAGCCATGGTGAAGTTGTGACTGACACGGCACGTCGTAGAATGATTGCCGAGCCTGTCCTCAACCCGGATCCTCTATGAAAAACGAGTCAAGACTGAGCAAATCAATGCACCACATTGTGGCTGCAGATTGTGTCACCTGAGGGGCGCAATGAGGAATTCAACGGAAACGGTTATGGAGTCTTTTCATTCACACATGCCTTTCTTAGACGAGGGGTATCTTTCATTCTACAATTGATTTTACTTATTGGCAATACCATGGGTGTTCAGAACTGTCACTTGTGCATCAATCACAACCAGTATAGCTTGGTGGCAGACGATTCAAGGAGTGACTGTTTAGACGCAATATTAGGCTTCAAGATGTCGGATAGAGCAATAAGTGCTTTCCCTTCCCTTGAGATTGTCTCGAGCTTTGAAATCTTTGGCGAGTCAATGACATCCTCAAGTATGAAAGCTCCCAGCCTGCGTTGCCTCCATTGACTCCAAGTCTTTGCAAAAGTCTCCTGGACGGGGCTTAAATACCAGGTATGGGCCCTCGTGTGTGGCCGAAAACACGTCGTATATCTGGAACTCGTCTGGCCGGTGTCTCCCACTGCCCAAGGCCGGACTGCCCGCCCCGACTTGTCCAACTTTGCCCGGCGCGGCCTCGACATCAAAGTACCACAGAGTTTTTGCAATAGTCAATCCAATCTCCATGTAGGCCATTGTCTTGCCGGCGCAAGCTCGGGTTCCAATCGAAAATGGTGTAAATGCCTCTCGCATGATCTTCTTCGCCTCGGGAGCCATCGCCGCGTCGTCAAGCCACCGCTCGGGGCGAAACGCAAACGGGTCTGGAAAGTATTCCTCCTTGTGATGAAGCGAATACGTACTCACGCCAACCACGGTTCCGGGAGGAATCACGTGCCCGTCTACGATCAAGGGCTCGTCACCGCTGTCGGCGCTGAGCTCACGCCACAGGGTACCGGAAGCCGGCGGAGAGAGGCGCAGCGATTCGTCGACACAAGCGCGGAGATACTGACAGCTTGAAAGCGCAGACCAGTGAATTTCGCCACCGTGTGTGAATCGAGCGCGAATCTCGTTCACGAGACTTTTGAAACATTCTGGATTGTGCATCAAGTAGAAGAAGGTGGCGCATATCGCAGTCTTTGTCGTGTCGCCAGCTGTGCCGAAATTGTCAGCATCCTTCCTACGGGTGGTACATGATTCAGCCCTCGTGTTGTCGACTTGCCTGCAGTAAGGAAGAGGTTGGCCTCGCCCCAGAGCTCGCTATCGCGAATGCCACTGTCGGATTGATCGTTGAGACTGTCTGCCACGAATGAATAGAGATCATGTTTGGCATCCTTGGGCATGCCGGTTCGGAGGCTGATCATCTTTTCAATGATACTAAGATAAGCCCCACGAAGCGTGCGAAAGGCCTTAACCGAGACCAAGGCCAGCCGGAATCTCCGAGCGCCGGAATACTGCAGGAACACACTACTCCACAGGGTTCCCGCGTCCAGCATCGTGAGCATGAATTGGTTCGTCTCCTCCGTTTGGAGACCAAGATCGTAGCCGAAACCCAAGATACCTGCAATATTGAACCCTAGCTGTCTTGAGTACTTGGTCATTTCAACTGGCTTCGAGGTTCGGGAAGCCGAGAGTAGCCTCAGTAGATAGATGTCAATCTGTTCCACCATGATCGGCTCAAATGTTCTCATTGAGCGATCTGTCAGAACCTGACCAATGAGCTGCCGGCGTTTACGATGAAGTTGTCGATGCGTAGCGGTGAAAACGGTAAAGCCTGTCAGACCCGGCCCCAGTGCCATATAGGCTTTTGGTTTGGTGACCCTTTCATTCTTGTAAATGTCTGGTAGTTCATTGCTTAGCATCTCCCGGTCGCACATGATGTAGCAGTATTTACCTCTCAGAGCAGTAACCGAACTGAAGACCAACTTGTTAGGACCTTGCCGAACCACTGTGCCTGACATTTACAAAGAAGTAGTTAGATCGCTCGCGTATCATGGCTGGTCATTTTTGGTAACTCACCGTACTTGAGCTGATTATGCCAAGTTGCGAGGTGTAGGCATTTTCTGTAAGCGAAGTACCCATTGTAGACGTCGGACAACTTTGCGACGAACGGTCCTGGATACTGACTCAGAGGATGGAGAAAGGTCTGGCAGGTGACGAAAATGGCAATCTACAAATCTAGTCAGTCTCATGTACGACTCTGGTTTGTCATGATTTACTTTGAAGTCAAAGCACTTACATAGGTGGCTATGGCAGCTATGAAAGTCCAGCTCGACACAGTGAGGAGGTGGTAAGCGTCGCCTTGAATAAACATCATGGATGGCGATTGCACTACTTTGCGCGCGTTGTCGTCGACTGGCCGTCTGATACTTGTGTCTCGTAATTCATGGCAGTGTATGCAAGCATACTCTGCAGATTGAATTAATAACGTGAAATAGAACGAGACCCGCACAAAATCGCGTTGATGATATGGAATAGAGAATGTGGACCTATATGCACAAATTGTGTTGGCTTTTCGACCTGCTTGGCGTTCAGATCATGGTTTGAATCCTGGTAAATGACAAGGAAGCACAGTTGGCACTAGGTATGCGGGCGACCAAGGTTGGAGCTATTGGATGCCATTAACAGTGCGAATACGTGGTTGTTGGCTGGGGCAGCCCACCAGCCATATCTGCCTAGGTACCTATGTGGCCAGCTGTGTACATTCTTCGAATTGACACGACTGATCAATTATTCCGTGCATAATACGCGCTTTCTGATATGGTAAGAATGTTGCAGGAATGAAATGGAGAAAATGTAGAAAGTAATGACAATATATTGAGAGACATATTCCTCGAACGAGCTAGTCGCCTAAGTGCGATATCTCGATTGCTCAGACTGACGCTGCTTGTAACATAATTTGAAGAAAAAAAAAAGAAAAAGGAGGGGGGGGGGGGGGGGTAATCACACGGCGACCACATGAACATGAAGCAAAATAATATCTCAATGATAAAGACAATCGATTCGAACTTTGAAAGTAGCTATAAACGCATCTTCAGACAAGCCTCACATCTTGTATCTTTCCTAGCATCATGAGGTCTATTCCATAGGATTGATTCAAAGTCAACTGGGCTCTGAAAATACCAATTCTCTGGTAGTCGCCGTTTTCATTGCGTCTTAGCACAAGGAAAAGATTCACAAGTACCTCGAGCAGGTAAACAATTTCTTTATCCGGAACCTGGTGTTCAGGGTGAGGCTCTGACAGATTGTAATCTGCATGGAAGTGAGGTTGAACACTGCTGGTGAAATCCAATTGGTACTGTAATGGATCGTTGTCCCAGTCATGATATCTTTTGTCGCTAGGCACTTTCACATATTTCAGTGTAGCTTGCTTCACGTAACCTTTCATTTCAAGGATACCTTTCTCAACCTCCCCGAATGGATTCTCTCCAATCTGTAACATTGTATGACTGATCGAAGGGATCGATGTGCAGGATCGCTTGAGCAAACACCAGTCGAGCATCTCGGGCGACAGTCGGTCCAAGTTGGGTCGATCAGGCAAGTCAAACGGTCTCGGGGCGGATCCTTGTGATTCTGCTGCCGATACGAGACGGTCTAGCTGCTGCCGATATGTAGAAATTTCAAGGCAACGCTGTACGTCTCGAACGTCCAGCGGACGATAGAATATGTTCTCCTTCAGCTCCTCTCTTGTCCAATACTTCACTCCTGAAGAGACTGATGACCATGACCAGGTAGGACTTAGGTTCTCAGGCGTCCTCCTGTGGGATTCATTTATCTGATCAACCCTCCACAGTAAATCAAGACGAATCGTGTCTTTCCATAGGCCTGCCAGATATGGGCGTGATCCTGGTGCGATCCGCTCTGCAAGCCCAGAAAGAGCAGGCAATCGGTCTGACATCCTGGTAAGCTCTAGAACTGAATATTTCTCGACCATTTTGTGCCATATCTCAAGATCCCGCCCATTGGTCTTCTCAAGGAGAAATAGGTCACTGGGACCTCGAATCCGAAGACTCAGTCTTTTTTTCGATTCCTCCTTTGCAAGTTCCCATTTTATTTCGGAGTACGCTTTCTCGTCCTCGACAGACATTTTGACTTTCGCGTACCCCGGGCCTGTTGCAAATTGTTCCTTGATACCTGCATTGACAGAAACACTGCCACATTCGCAAACTGTGGTCTCAGCACATTCCCACACAAGTTCTTTATCACAGAAATGAAGCATTCTCCTGGATAAGATCCGCTCCTGGAACACCCAGCCCCGCGTCAGGAGCGGAAATCTTTCTTTGAGGCTATCTCCAGCAAGGTTTGTCAAATGTCGGAGCTTGTTACGTACGTAGATCGGTGGACTGTGACCCAGTCGACTCTCGTTGCTTTTCACTGGCGCTGATGGACTGGTACTGAAGCAGCCGGCTGAATCATTGATGGCGGTGGTCGCAGAAAGCGTTATGTATGAATTCTTGTATATTTTAGCCATCTGAGCGGACTGCTGTTGCCAATCCATGGGACTGTCCTGTATGATGCATAGAGCATCAATCCAAATATACCCAATCCCAAGCTTCAGACAATATATCATGGCATCTTGAAATGTCTTTGGGATGGTGTGCCATGGAATACCGTATCTGCGGTTCGGAATATTGCTCTTTGTCGTGATGCAAGTTTGGTGGTTCCCCCATCGATGGCTGAGCGTTGCATATCGTCCAATTGCAATCCGTAGCTTGTTCTCGACTAGCTTTACCTCAATCGTATCTTTTTCAAGGCCTTTTAAACGCAATATTCGAAAGGGCAGAAACGGGTTAATGGCGGGCGAGCATGATTTGTGGCCATGATTACAAATTTCCAGTTTCAGCTTGACCCATGCTAGAGCGTCCCATTCTAGTGGATGACCATATGTCGGCGTTCTTGCTCTTATCGCCTTCCATGGACTCTGCGCTTTACTGTCTGTGTTTCGCAAGTATGTAAGCATGAAGGATCACTGTATTTGCATTCCGTAATCGGTTTCTGGGAATTATGGCTTAGACATACTGTCGCTGACATGGTAGAACTCAAGAATCAACTTAGGTCTATCGTCCTTGTAGTAGATCTCCGCAGAGAGAGTATCATGGCTTGTCGATTCACCATATAAGTAAACACGTGCGACATCGTCCTCGAAATGCCAACTTGCGGTTTGGAATCTCCGAATCCCTGCGAGTATTACTGCGCAAGCCTGGCAATCTGATAATCTCTCTGACTGTATCAGCTCCAATGGCTCGAAATCGACTGCAAGACGTGCCGCATCGGCTGCCTTGATCAAACCTCGGCACAGCTTGCAATTGGCCATTTTAAATATTGGCTACTGAATGGCTTGTTCAGGAGCGCTCGAATGTCCATGCGACAACTGAAGGGACGACCAGGCACCATATCAGGGAAATATTATAACAAATAAGGGGAATCTTTGTCTAAGTGAAATTGGGCTGCGGAGAACTCTTAAGAATGCTGACAGATCATGTGTCGGGACATTTAGGGTTCACAGGCGTACGGTCTATTACTTTCTCTACTACTTGACGGCACGTTATATTCTCCTCCGCCAGCGCCTCACCGCACTGGGCGTACGGGACGTAAAGCTAGTATCACCGTCTTTGCTAGTATTTTTTGATAGGATAGCCAAAGGGCGTGCTTTGTAGACCTCAGCTAGGAATGAACTATACTACGGATCGTAGGAGATCATACATACGTGATCCACCCAGCTTCAGCGCATTTATCTCGACATACCTACGCTCGTATCTTATCACGCTTGCTCGCCCTCCTGCTTGTGCAGTGTCATGTTACGAAGATCGACAACTCGCGAATTGTTGAGATCGAGTGCAGAATTGGGGCAATTTGTTTCTCTTTTCCATTCTTTGTTTTCATGTGAGAAGTGACAAGCCGATCAAAAATGCCTGCAGCGGCATATGTGAAGATGTGTGTGGGTGAAAGTCGAAATACCTTGCCACTGCAGAGTGGCCGGGCGGTGGCTTAAACGGGTCGCAAAGCTACGCAAAACGTGGCACTCATTTGGCCAATAACGTCAGTATGATCGATTGCCTCTGTAATATCTGTTCTTTCCATTGTTCAAACCCATCCTCCACCACTTTCGCGCCTCTGCGGTATTTGCCTCATCTTCCCTTCAATGATATGCTCGACATCACGTTTGGATTGGAATTTTTGCCATTAAGGACCAAACATTTAGCCTCAAACCAACATCTGGCAAAGCATCATGCATGAGCAATAAAGGAAGCAAAGCATCCCAGGCCACGACTTTCAATATCGCTTGACATTGATCTGAGTCGTGCTGCCGATAATGACCAAGAACTCTACTGATTCTATATGCCACAACCTAGTTCTACTGCAACAAAGCCGGAACTCGAAGACTCAACAACGGTGCATGCTGCTGAGTTCCCAATGTATCCCTCTCTCCAACACTGCCCTGCGCCCACGGACGCTTCAAGGTGCACTTCCAAGCCATGGCCGGATCAAAGTACATGTTGGTCATTATGTCCTCGTCTTGTACCCTGTAAAGCTTCTTAATGATCTCGTTTGTGAGTATGTCAGCTTTCTTGACCCGCTCATAGGCCTCCAAATCATCAAACATGATGTCCAAAGTCAGCTCAAAAGGTCCACTGTTCTTGGACCTGACCACTTTGGCAATATCTAGCATTGCGACCTCTCCGTGAGGTACTTGTTTCCTAGGTACTTCCACCGGTATCTGAGACTCCAGCTCTTGTCTCTGGGCAGAGGTCAAGTGCTCAGGCTCACCAGGCCTGGTTTCAACACTCTGGTTCTCAATTGTGGTGGTTTTCAAAGGAAAGAGGCTGGTCTCTTCTCCCTTTTCAAGATCAATCAAATGATAGACACTGAATTTGAAAACCTCGCCAGCATCCTGCTCATGAGGTGAGAGCGGGCTGGCGAAATTGCCCGTGGTAGCCAACTGACCATCGTAGGGGAAATGTAGGATCGAGGTGCGCACATTGTTGGCAATGGCATGTGACTTGTCCTTGTCCGGGGCTACCACCTCGCCCATGATGCCGAGTTCATGCGGCTGTTGACTTCCTCCAGCGAGATGCCGTGTCTCGAGCGGTCCCATGACGGCGTTGCGTCCGTAGACGTGGTAAATGAGGCGACAGGCATCGCTCTGGTCGAGTTCGGGAAACAGATTTTGGCTATAGCGCCTCACCTTTTCCAAAAAGTCGTCAATCTGCCCAATGAGAATCGGATCTCGGATTCCTCCAATGAAAATGGTGCGATGGCCCAACCTCTTGACGCCTTCGAGTTTGACCTGGTATACCGGCGTCGGAATAAACTCGGCGCCCCGAACACGCACTGTCCGGCCATCGGCAAGTTGCTCGTACTGAGCCTTGTCCAGATGAAGGACGCCGCCAGGCCCCGGCAGCCGGTCGGGTCGGGTCTTTTCATACAGCGTATGCGCGGCCACAGAGATGGGTGTGCACTTTTCGAGCGGGGAAAGCGGCGTCAAATCAAACGACGACTTTTGTATGCGGGCGACCATGGAGCGACCCTTGGGGACAGCGCAGATACCTCCGCATTCCATAATCTTGCCCATGTGCCAGGCGGTTCCAGGTTCTACGCCCTGCCATAGGCAGAAGCCGGCGAATGGAGCTGGATCATAGGAGCGTCCACCGATGATGATGTCGGGGTCTTGTTCCAGAGCTTTTATGAAGCTAGAGGCAGAATATTAGTCTTTGATAGGCTCGAATAAAAGGTGTATGCACTCACGGCTCCGCGCCCATTTGGCCCACGATTTCCACAGCGTCATCGACATCTGCAACTTCTAATGAAGCAAGTGGCCCGCAGGGGCTAGAATTGCCCTCGACCACGCGCGTCTTGATCCATTGCCGCTGAATGTTTTGCTCAATAGTGACCACCTTGAAGTTGAACCCCTTTTTCTGCGCAATCTCCTCGACAATGGAGAGCATCTCGCGCACGTGCGAATTGCTTCCATCGCCGCCCGCCGAGCTGATGAGAACCTTGATCTTTCGGTAAAAGCTCGCCTCCAGCATGCTGGTCAGGTCTCGCACGTACGACTCTCGGCCGCATGTCATCTTGTTCATGCCGAGCTTGTAGGGGCCACCATCCGTTGATCCGCTGTCCACGATAATGGCACTGGGCTTGTAGGTTTCAATACCATGCCAGAAGTGATCTTGACGGTAGCCATAGCCAAGCATGGCGTTGGGCGTCAAGATGGTAAAGTCCGGTTCGGTCATCTTTGATTGCTTCTTGTTGATGGGGGTCGCAGTAGTCGAAGTGTTCAAAAGATAAGAGCCAAGCTATATTCTAGGGTTTTGTAGACCAGACTATCTTTCATATTCAGAGTAAGCCCACAGAGTGATGTTCCCGTCGTCCGAGAAGTCCTTCCCCTCAATGTTGATCCCGGTTAATTATTCCGAGCATCAAAGCGGAATCGAAAGCAGTATACTGTGGCATCATGTCGGAAAGCCAAACCTCTCGGGGTCAAGCTCTGCTGCAAAGTCAGACGCCAACCCCCGCAAAACACCCCCGGCACTCACCCGGGTCTCCAGCCGGACATGTCTCCGACTCAACGAGCTACACTGGTCCACTGTTCCCCGCAACCCGCTGCAACGTCACGGAGATAGTATACGATTCTTGCGATCCTTGGCAAGAGGATATTAGGAATGAGGGAGAAATCGAGAAGGCTTGCAGTACTTTTTATTATTCAACTGATCCGTCTCCCGCATTTCCTTAAATCAGAATACTCCACCCTGCCACACAATGTCATATCACAATACAGGCGAAAAGGTGGACGTTGAAAAAGTGGAGGACTGTGCCGATGCAGCCGCAGATAAACATGCTGTTGCAGACCGGGCAGTCGATAACTACACACCTGATGAGATCAGAAGTGTGGTCCGCAAGCTCGACTTTCGTCTCATGCCCCTTTGTTTTGTTTTGTACACCTTTTCCGTGCTTGACCGGTCAAACCTGGGCAATGCAAAGCTGGCTGGCATGGTGGATGATATTGATCTCTCTGGCAAACGATATCAATGGTTGGGTACTGCGTGAGTGGATTCCGCGGAGGGATTGCAGACAATATCTGAAGCTTATGCTGACTTGATAACTTGACAGATTCTATATTGCCTACATTATTTTCCAGTTCACTACCCTTGGATGGAAGGTATTCCCGCCTCACCGCTGGGTCGCCCTCGTCATCTTCTTTTGGGGCACTGCTAGCACATTACAGGCAGTGTGTACCTCGTGGGCGGGCTTGATGGCTTGTCGATTCATGCTGGGCATTGCCGAAACCATGTTTGGCCCTGGCGTGCCTCTCTACATGTCATTCTTTTACCCGCGCGAATACATGGGTGTGCGTTTTGGCATCTTCTTGTCCGGTGCCGCCCTGGCCAACGCATATGGTGGTGCTCTCGCCTATGGCCTGTCGCATGTTCACTCGTCTGTCAGTAATTGGAGATTCTTGTTCATCATTGAAGGTAAGTAATCCCTGCAATGACCGCTGTTTCTCAACACGCCAGTCTATCCTTGCTTTGGCGCAAATAATAATGACTTTGCTCAGGTGTTCCCACTGCTCTGTTGGCGATTGTTTGCTGGTTCTATCTCCCAGACAGCCCAGACAAGGCCAAATTCCTTTCTTTGCACGAAAAGCAAATCGCTCGGGCGCTGGCCACGAGCCAACCTGGAGAGGAGGCCCCTAGCGAGAGAGGCTTGACCCTGAGTCACCTAGCTGATGCATTCAAAGACTACCGAAGTGAGTTTGACGCTGTCTGTATGGTAGTATCTGCGCCGTTAACTGATTTATTTGCAGATTGGCTCTTCGCCATAAGTAATTTCAGCACCAACGTCTCCTTTGCCTCGCTCCCACTCTTCCTACCGACCATCATCTCTGAAATGGGGACATTCGACACCCTTACCGCAAATGGTCTCTCCGCTCCTCCATATGCCCTTGCCTTTGTGACCATCATTGGCTGCGCTTTTCTGTCTGATTATCTGCGTGTGCGTGGACCGATTGCCGTCTTCTTCACAATTGTCGCGTCGGCTGGATATCTCATTCTGGCCCTTTCTGATGGCGTTACTCCTCGATACGTTGGCATCTTTCTCGTCGTTCTCATCTTTGTCACGGTATCAACGGTTCTGGTATGGAACGCAAACACCAATGAATCGGGCAGCAAGCGTGCAGGCGGCTTGTGGATCATCATGACGGTCGGTCAGTGTGGCACTCTACTCGGCACCAACATGTTCCCTGCCGACGAGGCGCCATATTATCGACGCGGCATGTGGATCGGCTTTGCGTTTTCCTTGTTATCAGCTTGCGTTTGTGGACTACTGAGCTTCTTGCTATGGAGAGAAAATCGAAGACGGGATCGACTTTACGGTCCTGTTGAGCGGGCATCAAGTGAGCACCAAGACGTGCCCGAGGCCTTCATTCGCTACATGATATGAGTAGAGCTACTGAATACAACAAAGGCTTGACTTTTGTATATTGATTTTGCAATGTCTTTCTTAGATTTCAGTAACCAATGAAAAAGTAGGCCAGCAGTCTGATTCGGCTTGCATGCACACATGCCCGCTCTCCAGGGATGTATGAGCTGCATGTCCCGATCGGCCATCGAATTATGCACCACATCCTGACCCAAAGCTCAAACAGGGCCCAAAGGGCTCTATATTTGAGTATATCTAGAGCTATAGGACGTCTGGCTTCTGTTGAAACCTCTCACGTCCTTAGTCACGGTACCTGTAGATGCAATCCAGGAGATAATGCAGAACACTCCTACAACGATAAACATGATAGCAGTCTATACAGCCATTTAGCGCCTGTTACTGGTGTTTGAGCTGGGTATTTTACCTTTGAATGATCGTTGAATGCTGGTGCTCCCGCCAAAGGACTCATGATCACGGCACAGAGTCCGCCCAAATACGTCAAGAGAGAGTATCCGAGGAACATGATGGGCATTTGCCACGCGAAGAGCACTAGCCGAGTTGTCTGGTGGGAAGTGTCAGATACGCCTGCCCCAATGATGGCTCTTCTGAGTTTCTCGACTTTCTTATCATCGAGAGTTTTCATCATGTCCTCCTCCGGGAGTGCAAGCATTTGTTGAGCACCCGTGAATATGCTGCAAACCGCAAAGATGATACTGCAATACCACAATGCTGGCCCTGCCCAATTGCTTTCTGCAGCCGCAGGCCATGTCAGGCAGCTGGAAACGGTAGGGAACATTAATGCACCCTTTTGATTTTCATGGTTAGCTCTGAGCCATGTTGGCCACTCGAAGATGGAGGTATGCCTACTGCAACTTGTACATAGCGAGCTTCGCTTATTTTACGTTTCGCATAGTCTTCAACCTCGACGCGAACTTTTTCAGAATCTTTTGTCAAATCTCCGAGTGATTCGATTGGCTTTTTAGTACCCTCTCGATATTGAAGGTAATGCATAACGAATATGACTCGTGGGATGTTGCGCATCAGCTGGTGACCGGGTTCATATTAACTTGACGCCTTCAAGCTGGGAGGTGTGAAGGGTACTCACCGTTTCTTTCGCGTCTTCGAGCATGCTGCTGGTTTGTTTCCTGTTAGAGTCCTCTTCAAATCCGATCGTCCCAGTCGACGTTACTGTCTTCACTGTTTTGGTGAAATTGTTATTTTGAAATTCGATGACCACGAGTTTTATAATTATGCTAAAAGTTTAGCATAGACCCCAACATGATTGACTAGGTCTTCTCTTCGTTTTAAGTAGTTTGTACCATGCTGATCCACTTTTTACCTAATTTGTATAATGCTAAGATGATCATCGGTCCTTAAGTCAAGTTATTTTCTTTTTGGGAAACAAAACACTAACATATGACGTGGGGCTGTCACCATGCGTAAGCTACGAAAATAAAGCCCGAGAAGTCAGAATACCGTTGGAGTATCGATCGTCCGCTATTGCTGCCGTGGATAGTGAAGGTCCGGATTCGTTGCCATTTGCAGACTCTCGTGTCACTTGGGCTTCACTGGGCACGCACAATATATTGGAGATTTAGTCATATGCATACTTACTTCCATCAATACCATCCAATGAAACACGATTTCTCCTGGTACAACAATGCCAAGATAGTCAATGGTATCCAATGATTTATACACGACCTGTGATAGCTTTACTGCATTCCTCGCTCACCAGGCTGAGGTTCTCCGCTACAGGAGAGAGCCCGGGGTAAGACGAGGCTTGCAAATTTTGCAAAGACAGGCACGCCACAAAGGTCATTCTATTTGTTAACCACCTTGTAGTTTCTTATTCTTTACACATCGTAGATCGAAAGACTTCGACCCCGTAGATCTTCAACTTGTCAAAATGCAGTTTTCAATGTTCTAGCGACAAAAAAGACAGATCAACTACAAGAATCGTCACATTGCTCCAACTCTTTGCACCAAGTCAGCATGAAAAGTGGCAAAGATCGCCAGAGCCTCCACAGAGTATTGTCCCATGGAGTTACAAAGTGTGCAGGTCGCTCAGAATCGCTCTGAAGGAAGTTCTGTACAATTCTGCTGCGTCATCCGTAGTCACAGCTGCCGGATCCAAGGGGAAAGTCCACATATGTCTGTATCTGATACTCAATCGGACACATTGATAAAGTGCTGACCTGGAAGTCAGACTGTTGCTGAGGCTACCTTTGGCTTTCTACCTTTCGACCACTGCACCTCTCTACTGCCCGAAGGCAAATATGTGTTTCTTCCTTCTTCACAGGTTTGAGAGCAAGTCTTCTTCTTCTGGCCGAGCGATCGTATGAGTCCTGTGTGACACTCGTCCCGCAATTTTTGCATGACGAACCGCGATGTTAAAGTAATATGTACTGAGTGCAACGTTCTCAAATGATATAGAATACATGCCTACCTACGTCTACAAATATTCCAGAACGACCTGCGTAGGTACTCTCAGATCTCACTATAAACTCCGGTATCCCAAATCCTCAGCTCTCCGCTCTTTCTATCATCGTCGGTAAATAGTCCATTCCATGCGCTCCAGGTCTGCTTCAATGTCACACCCTTGTCGGCACCGGGTCCAGAGGCACCAAAGTATTCTTGTAGTGCGGGCTCGATCCCTTCGTAGCCGACTATATATCTCGGCAGCTCCTGAAAATGTCCATTTGCCGGCCATAGCTCATTCGCGAGGAAACCGACCTTGTCAGCATCAAAGCGACGGTCTTCTGGGACATAGGCCTCCCGTTCCGCTGAGCCAGGGGCGGTATGAAGTGGCGGATCGCAAGTCAGAGCGCGGGCACGCAAAGCCGGGTAGACGAGATGCGAGCGCCAAGGAGTGGCATGGCAAGGCGTCAAGAAGAGAGCAAAGAGCTCGAGGGGTTCGGCCGTCTCATTCGAGTAAACAAACGGCACGGGCATGGTCAAGTTCTTTGGGTGGATTCTTTGAAAGTCTGTACGAAGCTGATCCATGACCAGTATCGGCCCAGCAGAATGAAAGTAGGACAGGTATGTTGCGATCACAATGTTGACCAACAGCCCGACGACGATAATTGGCTTGCGTCGAATACCAACCGGACCGCGCGCAGTGGGAATACCGTCTGCTTGCGGCACAATGAAGAAGGACGAAATGTACGGGGCGGCAAGAATGTGTAAAATGGGCAGCAGAGGATATATGAAGCGAACCTCTTTGTGGACAATGAATGAGAGGGTCGATATGGTGACGAGAACCGCAAAAGCAAGAGCCTTGAATGCATTCTTGGCTGCTAGAGAGGCGGTTGCATCTTCTTGAAACGACAGCAAGCCCATGACGGCAAACGGGCTCACCGTGGTACATGACAGAGTGATTCCCTGGGACAGATAATAGTGCCAATCATTTTGGCCGTAAAAGATTGCCAGAGACTGCGCAATATTAAAGTTGAGCCAGTTTAGCGGTGGAAATGTCCACTCGCCAAAATATTGTTTATCTGCCAGAAGAGACAATCCAAGAGCGAATGATCTAAGAAGTTAGCCTTCTGAATGTGTTTGCAACATGAAAGAAGCTTACCCGCACAACAGAGATTCTCGTATCAGAATCAAGATTGTCTTGGGTGTGAAGGACGAGTTGCCATCCATGGTCAGTCTTGTCACGGCAAGAGTGCCAATGGCAGCCCAAATGAGAGCATTGGTAGGGCGGAGCAGGATGGCAAATGCAGCAAAGACTATAGAAAGTCGAAGTCTGATTCTGTCCGTCAGTTGATTGATCAAGGATATATTTTGGTAAAGTATTCTCACCCATTCACGGAACCTGTCTGCTGAAATACTTCTGCAGTTTTGGCTTCATCTTTGCCGGCCTTCTCGAGACCAAGCAAGCCCCATGGAAAGTAATGAAGAGCAGCAATGGTCAAAGTAGCTTCCAAACAGTTTGAAAAGGTCCTCGTCGAACAGTACCATTGCCATGGGTTCGCGACACTCATGAGCAGCTATAACAAAGAATGAGTATGCCATCAGGACGCGCAGGAAAAGAGGACACATACCACAGACCAGGCCGTTGCGGTATTGCGCCCAAACAACTTCTCAGCAAGTCTCCAGGCAAACCAATCAGTCAGCGCAGCCAAACCAGCTTGGACAATCTTTGGGGCAGCAAGTAGAGCATAGGCCCTATAATGGCCAGGCACAGCGATCGTCGACAGATAGTTTGCGACAGCACCATACCCCAGAGCGAATATACCGGGGTGCAGTGACGAGCGCAGTCGATATTCCCATTCCTATAGTATAATCATTAGGCCATGGACTCTTTTATTCAGGAGTATACGCGGTTGAGGCTCCAGAATTCAGGGGCTCTCTCTTACCCAGGTCATCCAAGCGCCACTGTCTGGTCCAAACACGAGCTGCCATGCCGGTTCGAGAGCTTGAAAGTACTCATCTGGTTGAAAGTAGGTTCGAACACAGAGGGCATTGACGAGCCTGAAAGCAAAGAGCACAGCCAGCGCATCTTTGACCTGCGTAGCTGCAGTGTCCCGCTGTACGGGGCGAGCCTCGGACGCGTCGTGACCGGAGACTGCCGCCGTCGTTCCGTCTCGGGGGGCCTCTTCTCTAGTGGCCATGACCGGATCGGGTGTCCGGGTTGCCTCGCTCGAGTGTCAATAACACGATACAAGGCGGATATAATGACTCCAACACGTGTGTCGGCCTCAATTGGTGCACTCAGGTCAACCGCGACTTGAATCCGGCCGATACCGACGATATGGTTTCCTGAGGCTCAACTTAGCTTGGGTAGCCTGTCGCTAATGCGGTGCTAGACCCGTGGCGAGCGTGGGGAGCTGAGGCTAGGGGTCCTTAGGGGCTGGCATCAGAGTCAGGATCGGCCACTCGTCCTTGCTCCAGACCGCCCGCAGCGACCGTGGGGCTCGTGTCTCTGTCTGTCAATTGCCCTGCCCCTCCTCGAAGTTCCCCCCACACATTCGGTCATCGCTCTCACATGGGTGACAATTCACCGAGAGGAATGCATGCCAGTCGCATACTTGTCATTACAACCATGGATGATTGAACCCCAACTGGGCTGATAAGCCGCAGCTTATCCCTCTAATCGTATGCCGCTGCCGGCCAGCCCGCCAGCCCGCTCAGTAGCTGCCTACGAATGAACTGAAGGCTGGATATTGAGCATGACAACCCCTGACTCGCCATTGGCCACTGCTACGAATCGTCTGTTGCAAGCCTTCCGTCCCTCGGACGTGACGCCGTGCCCGCGGGGGTTTGCGGACGGACACCTCGCCTGCGCCGAATTGGAAGCAGGTCGTCGGCTTCCCAGGTGAATTGGTACGCAATACAGTCAGCCGTCTGGCCATGATGTAGAACCAATCGATGGATGCACGCAATGCCTTGGACCGGGCCATCAACTGGTAGGAACACAGCTTGCCGGACTCTCCTTCCTTCTCATGTTTCTCCTCTTGGCCGGTTTGCTTCGGCTTGAACGCCTCATGTGACGGTTTCCTTACGCAAGGTCCTGGTCTAGCTACCCAGCAGGACTGCAACAATCGCATCTACTTGCACTTAGAGGCTTAGTGGCTACGGCGTCCCTTCCACACTTTGTCTTTGCCCGAGATATTATTACTTAAGACATGCCCCCGCCTATCTCTTGATTGGACTTCTTTCTTCTTCTACTTGTTTTCTACCAAGATTCTTTTCAACGCAACCAATCGCATTGGAAACAATAAAGCCCAGGTTGCTCCTCTAATTACAAGCCCACTTCCACCTACCGCGAATGGCATACTGCTCAAGAGAGCATCACATCTTTTCATTCTTTGACACTGGAACATTCCTCACCTCGAACTCGCCCGTCTAATCACTCCTACTCGGAAATCATGGCTCCTCACGCAAACGACGCAAACGAGAATGGCTCGTCTACCTCTTCCAGGTACCACGCCTCCTCGACTCAGGGTGCAATTGAGGCTGAACACAAGTTCGCTGCTCACAATTACCACCCTCTGCCTATTGTCTTCTCACGTGCTTCAGGTGTAGACGTTTGGGACCCCGAGGGCAAGCACTACCTCGACTTTCTGTCCGCCTACAGTGCTGTCAACCAGGGTCACTGCCACCCTGAGCTCGTCAAGGCCCTCACCGAGCAGGCTGGACGTCTCACTCTCAGCTCGAGAGCTTTCCACAATGACGTCTTTCCCAAGTGGGCTGAAAAGGTTCAGCAAATGTTTGGCTATGACATGGTCTTGCCCATGAACACTGGAGCCGAAGCTGTCGAGACCGCCATCAAGATTGCCAGAAAGTGGGCATACAAGGTCAAGGGCGTTTCGCAACACAAGGCTTGGGTCTTTGGTGCTGAGGAGAACTTTCACGGTCGAACTGCAAGTATACCCCGTTCTGCAGCATGTTCGTATTTGCTAACATGATCCAGATGACCGCAGTGACCCTATCCACCGACCCCGAGTCCAAGGACAACTACGGCCCCTATGTTCCCAACATTGGCGCCGTCAACCCCTCGACCGGCAAGGCCATTCGATACAATAATGTGGAGGACCTTGAGGCGCTTCTAGAGGCCCACGGTAAAGAGACGGCAGCGTTCATTGTCGAGCCTATCCAGGGTGAGGCCGGTGTGGTTGTGCCAGACGAGGACTACCTTGTAAAGGTCTCGGAGCTTTGCAAGAAGCACAATGTCCTCTTCATCTGCGACGAGATCCAGACTGGTATTGGTCGTACCGGCAGAATGCTCTGCTCGCAGTGGGCAGGTATCAAGCCCGACCTTGTCACTCTGGGCAAGGCCATTTCTGGTGGTCTCTATCCCGTGAGCGCCGTCTTGGGTAGCAAGGAGATTATGCTCGTGGTTGAGCCTGGAACACATGGCTCTACCTATGGTGGAAACCCGCTTGGATGCGCCGTGTCCATTCGTGCCCTCGAGATTATGGAGGAAGAGCAATTGACCGAGAAGGCTGAGAAGCTTGGCAACATTTTCCGACAGAGCCTCGAAGCTTTCAACTCGCCAATGATTAAGCTGGTTCGCGGCAAGGGTCTGCTCAATGCCGTGGTCATCAACGAGGACCAAACCAATGGCCACTCGGCTTGGGATTTGTGCCTGTTGCTAAAGGAAAAGGGTGTCTTGGTAAGTCGATGCACCCTCTCATATTCAGAATGTCATGCTAACAATAAACAGGCCAAGCCAACCCACGGCAACATTATTCGTTTCGCCCCGCCTCTGGTCATTAGCGAAACCCAGCTCCGCAAGGCCATTAATATTATTGGCGAAGCCATCAAGGAGCTTCCGTCGCTCAAGAAGCACGAGGATGTCCACCCTCAGCTTGAGAACTAGACTGCTCAAGCGCATAGCGCCTCTTCTATCCATGTGCAGTAGTGAGGTTACGCATGTGTGCTGGCAAAGTCTCTTGACTGGCTGCCCTCGTCTGGTATTGCACAAGAGCAATGTTACGGCGTGGGTAACGCAGAGACTGTCATGATAGCATCATTGGGGAAAAGTGTCCGAGTACGCCGCAGACGATTGCCGCATGGGCATTCTTTGACTGTGGTTTTTCTGTTTCTACTTATGACCAATCATTGTGCTTTTGGTTGGCAAACCAAATTGTGTGCTTAACAGCGAAGCCATCTGATTTACGGAAAAGGAGTTAGTATTAGGCTTGTGCATGAACCTTGAGAGATTGGAGTTCTGCCCGCTTATTGGGTCTACGTATTTTATAGCACATGAATCACAATACCCCATATGCAGTGCAATGTTTCTCAAAATCAACATGGTGTGTGTTTTGGTAGATATCAAGAGTCAAGCGTACAAGACCGAGGTGAATCAGATTTATGCATGAAGCAGTGGATCGACATTGGTCCAGGCCTGCACACGGCCATGGAAGGCTGTTTGGAGAGGTGCTGTCAACCTGGAACCTGGATCAATCGCCCAATGTGGTAGCCTTGACCTTTATACATGGGTTATGGGGAACAGGCCGGATGCACGAGATGCATATCGCGGTGCCCGGCGGGTGTTTTAAACCAAATCTGGATGTGCGGGGAGACTTTGGATAGAAGAAAATAAATTACATATCCCACCACTCTACTGAAACTCGAATGCCACCTCCATATGAGAAAGGCTTTATTTAGGAACATGTCCAAATATCTGGGCATGTCGTTGATCACATAAGACATGCATGGAGCAACGAGGGGATGTCTCTCGGTGCAGATGGCGGGGACTCTCTCGCCCTTTTTTGCTTTTGCCTTTTGATAAACATGCAGAAACTCTGGAGCCAATCAGTAATGAGGTGCAGGATGACTCGAACTCTTTTCGGCTTTATAGGGCTCGTCAACAGCAAGGGTCCAAGGGGGGATATATGCAGCACCCAAGTACCTACTTCGAACCCATCGTGACAAGTCTGCAGATCAATCTGCAGGGTTCGAGTTGGGAAGCTGGATTTTGTGACCAAGTTGACAATCTTCCGGATAGCCGTCGATATCGTGTATTCTGATCAAGTCTAGCATACGGTCTCTCACAAGTGCGCGACCATGTGTGGCATTCGCTTCCTTAGACTGGGCCATTTCATCTGATGCTAGCGAGCGACTATACACGATTGGAACACAAGATAGTCCAATGCCAATCATGGAAACGCTTTAATATTCATACACTAGAACATTTCGCGATCGCGCCCGTCCAGCTTGACTCATTGTTTCCGATGCATACAAAATGTTACCCACCTCGCATGTGTCTAAATACGTACAATCTTGTAGTATGTATTCAATGTTGTATCAGTTGGAAAG
The DNA here is from genome assembly GCA_023628315.1 of Neopestalotiopsis sp. M2102B. Lineage (NCBI taxonomy): Eukaryota > Fungi > Ascomycota > Sordariomycetes > Amphisphaeriales > Sporocadaceae > Neopestalotiopsis > Neopestalotiopsis sp. M2102B. Next base: position 232,603 of record JAMAKW010000012.1, on the reverse strand, counting down.
TCTTACCTTGGCATAGCCGCCCGCCCACCACTATGTACTACCCTGGAATGGGGAACCACACACCCAGGCGATCGCGGGGAAAGACTTTTGGTGGGAACTCTTTTTGCCTTGCATCTTACGCCTACCTAATCAACACTCGTTCAAGGTTGACGATAAGAGCCAGGTAAAGTACCAACAGTTACCTATCTACTTTCTCTACAGTAACCCACTTTATTGCTTCAGTGGGTTGCATACAGATCAGGCAAAGAACCAAAGGAATATCCACTCGGGCAATGGGTGCCTCATGGTGAAACCCGCCTTAACCGCGTGGCCGAATCGTCCGCTTGGTTCTGGGGCGGCCCCATTCAACATTGGGACTTTGAGAGAGTGATAAGAATATGCATCTAAGCGGAAAAGATATGGCTCGTTATCTATCTCTCTCTCTGTGTAGATCCTAAGACTATTGTCTCGTGACAGACAATGACGACCAGAGCACCGGGACACTTGTAAGACAATCAGGGACGTTGGTTTCTTTGACAGCCCAAAAGTCAATCATTCTCAGGTTGAGATGAATGATTGGGGATTATGTATCATTGAGTTGGCCGTGTTCGATCCGGATTCGGTAAGCCGCCGCTTCCGTCATCAAGCAGGGCAAATAGGTATTGCACTTGTAGTATGTAGTTTTTCCTTGGACGAGATTCGGAAGGGTGTCGTTCAGACGGTACAGTCAAGGCGGGCGTACCTACATGGGTTAGGTCGGGTTCTAGCGCAACGGTATCGGACAGGACAGGCTGCTTGGTGTTGATCCAACAAGAGATCATATGACAGGGTCCTAGCACCTCTTTGGCACTTTGGACGCTCTGAACAAAGATGTGGTGCCATATCCCCGTGATGGCAACATTGGCTGTAGTCTGTAGTAATGGGAGCGATTCCGCAATCGTGACCCCATTTGTCCCTTTTTAATCGCCATTTGGTGTCTGGACTAGACACTAAACGCTGCGTTACTCGGCGTGTTATCATGGTGGCTTATAACCACGACTTGTATCTATTGACTCGAAATCTGCATGAATCTTCATAACCCTCATTCGAGCTTCTCTCTTATGCATGAACACATAACATTGAAGCAGACAGGATCGAGGTTCAGAACTGCTAGCTAGTACAGAGTAATATTCATGGAACAACATGTCGTCCTTCTAGCTGCATGCGACCATGTCCAGTGACAGGATAGAGTGGACTCCCAACCAGGGGTGAGATGCCCGCTGTTCTGTCTGCCCCATGCAGCCAGCATGGAAAAGCTGGGCATAATACAAAAAGGCAGAGCTCCAAACAATGGTTGAAGGGTAAGAAGAGCGCCTCTTCGGTAATCTTGCCTCGGGGCGCTTTGTATCTTATGCATCAAAGAGGGAATACAATAGCCAACTACTAAAGTACTCACCTACCGACACACACCAGACGGGCAGCAGAGTGGTATTCCGTAGAGTGCAGCACAGAAACAATGGCAAAGCACAGGTACTCACTTGCAGATGGTGTACTGTAGGTTGCAGGCAAGGGGGGGCGCACAACAGGACAAAGCAGTCAGTGTTGTTATCGGGATCTGCTTTTTCTCTCTCTCTCTCTTGTCTACTAGCCCGGCTCACTCGCTGCCCTGCCCTGCCCTGCCACCCAAGACCAGACCTCGAGACAGGAGAAACACGGAGGGAAGCCCTCTCTTATCGCGGAGCTGTGCTGGCTGGCTGGCCGGGCTGGCTTGCTGCACTTGACCCCAAGGGGGGGAAAGAGGCCCGGGGACGTGGCATTCATTGATTGTCACGAGCCAAGGTGGACGGCGGGTAATCGATATCATTCGTAAAAGAGGAAATAAAAAGGGATCACAGTGCATTTGGAAGGGTAAGATGCGAATGGGAGAAAAGGCTCTCATGGCTTACACCGACAGACCAGACAGGAGTCTCTTTCCGCATCATCGTCGATTGGTTGGGGATATGAAATACTATGGTAATCAGACTGGGTCTCTTGGGGGTCTTTGCTTGTCGCCAGGTTCGCTTTCTCGCATCGCGATAGGGCGTACCGTGAAATACTAGTCAGTCCATCCTACCTGGCAAATGGCCCTGTCCTATGGTATGGTGTTACGGGGTAGCTTGCATCTTCAACAACAATCAAAGGGTCATGACCAAGGACTGCAATGGGCGCTGAGCGCACAGTCGGCGCCTCAGTCCTGGGACTTCTAGGTGCCATGTACACGTTTAAGCCTGCAGTGCTAGAGTACCTAGTCAAGTGTACTCGGCTAGCCTGTAGGTACCACCGGGCCACCCCCAGCTCGGGTCTGATCGAGAACCAGAGACAATCGATATCCACTTTGGGACAGGTCCCCCCATCCCATAATCGCTGCCATAGCCGCCTCATCACGTCTTTTGCGGTCGCTTTCTTGTCATCTGATTCTTGTCACTTCTGACTTCCAATACTCTCACACGGACAACCACTCTCAGATCTTCTTCTTCTTCTTCTTCCTTCTCGACGACCTTCTCCTTCCCCCTTACCACTTTTTCCATCCCCCGGTTTCCCTGCTGTTTCCGAATCAGCACATTAAAACCAAATTCATTCGACGCTTGGTTTCCTATTCTTTTCCTATTATTCATATATCGGCATTGTATAATATTATACCTACTCCTTCTCTTCTTTTAGTACCTAGACTTGGACTCTCAAGGTTGACTCATCAGTCCTTGGATTACGCCTCCCAGGTAATCAATTAACGGGGTTTCGCTACGTCGCCCAGTGCCGAGTCATTCAGTTGATGTCGGTCGACCAACCAGGACCCGTCACCACTGCACCCACTTTGAGAGCTCCGCTTGCAGCTCCCAGCTCGGTGACTAGGACGCCTTTCCCAACAGCGTATCGTCACTGATTTGAAGTGACTGCCTTACCCTGCCTATCGGCGCCCCATTATCGCATCGCATCCCATACGACGGGACCCTTCTGTTCCTCGTGCCGCTGCTTCGCGTTCCATTCGACCTTGCGTTGCCTACCCATCACTCCCAAAGCCATCTTCTCTTTCCTCTCTCTCACGATACATCAGGCATCGCCGTCGGTCTCTACAGCCTCTTCACATCTCTCTCCCCTGCCGTACCGACGCCCTCCTACAGTGTTCAACGTACCTTGTCCCCGCCTTTCGTCAAGGTACCCAAGCTTCCACCTCTAAACTCGAGCCTATCGGATACCTGCCGCCAAGGTACCTGGTTGTAGGTACACCCGTTCTGCCGTTCACTTGCCAAACAACTTGCCTCTCAAGGTTCAGACGTGCACATCTCCTCATCTGTGCTCATCCCGGTTCATTTCTGCGCTTCTGCCTTGTCACAGGTATTGGAGCGAAAGGGTTCCGAGAGCTGTCATCCACAGAACCCCGGCCGGCAAATTGAACTTGTTTCCGTCGTTCCTCGAAGCTCTCGCCTGTTAAGCCAGACTTGTTGGAACTTGCAAGACTAATCCGAAACTCGATTTCTAGACTCGAGAACAACACAATACATCGTTCCCGATTTCTTACAGACGCCTCGGTGGAAGAGTCTGGAACTAGACTTTGTCCTTTAACCATCCTGTTTCGAAACCCCCCGATGCGCCGCTCCATTTCGACGCTTGCATGATAACCTCGAGTTGCTCTGCAGCTCCCGACTCCCTTATAAGCCCGCCCGGGCGCCAACAGACCAAGCTTCCTGCCCGAGCCAACTAATACACAGGGAGTCATGGCGGACCGTCATTCATCATCGTCCTCGCGACGAACGAGGACTGGCGACGGCGCCGTTGGCCAGTTTATCATTGGTTCAGAGATTGGCAAAGGTAGCTTTGCGCAAGTCTACCTAGGCAGACATCAGGTTCGCACTCCTTGTTCATGTATTCATCACACGACCACTGTTTGTTTGCATTTCGTCCCATGAATTCCATCGTTACCGTTATTTCATACATACTCAGTCATGCTATACCTCAGCCTTCGCTTGCATTGAATCCACTTGGGTCAATACTAATTCGGACGATCATAGACCTCGGGCGCTGCAGTCGCCATCAAGTCCGTCGACCTCGGCCGTCTGAACAAGAAACTCAAAGACAATCTGTACAGCGAAATCAATATTCTAAAGAAGCTGCGACATCCCCATATCGTTGCCCTCCATGACTGCCTCGAGTCGACGACACATATCAATCTTATCATGGAATACTGCGAGCTGGGCGATCTCTCATTATTCATCAAGAAGAGAGAAAAGCTGCTGACGCATCCGGCCACGTGCGACATGGCACGCAAGTATCCCAGTGTCCCAAACGCTGGTCTCAACGAGGTGGTCATTCGCCACTTTTTGAAGCAGCTCTCATCTGCACTGCAATTCCTACGGGCGAGCAGTCTGGTACATCGTGATGTCAAGCCGCAAAATCTTCTCCTACTACCCTCGGTTCAATACAGAGAGGGCAACGGAGAGGCCAGGCCAGTGCTAAGTGCCAGCCGCGACTCGTTGATTCCAGTTGTAGGTCTGGAGTCGCTACCCATGTTGAAGCTGGCCGATTTCGGTTTTGCTCGCGTCCTGCCTGCAACTTCAATGGCAGAAACACTATGCGGATCGCCACTATACATGGCACCCGAAATTTTACGTTATGAGCGTTACGACGCCAAGGCCGATCTTTGGTCGGTGGGTACCGTGTTATACGAAATGGTATCGGGAAGACCACCATTTCGGGCAAGCAATCATGTGGAACTCTTGAGGAAAATCGAACTCGCCAATGACCAAATCAGATTCTCCAGGGATTGTCAGGTCAGTTCAGAGATGAAGACGTTGATTAGGAGCCTACTCAAGTTCAAATCGACTGCCCGCATCAGCTTTGAGAATTTCTTCAACGACCCAGTCGTAACAGAAGAAATTCCCGGCTTGGTGGAAGATGATTTGCCAAAGATTGAGAGATCCTTGTCGAAAAAGGAAACTCGAGTTGCCAGCAAGACTGATGAGCCTCGGTCAACACCACGCCGCATGTCTTTCCGACGACAGTTTAGGACAGAGTCGGATGCTGCGCAGGACGGTGGTCCCTCGTCACCACGCGAAAGGCCACTCAGGTCTTCACCATTGGCTAGTCCTGCCGAGTTTCCAGGAGATGAGCCAGCCCAACCGAGCTCAAGGATAGCCCGATCGCCACGAGAGGACATTGCTCCAGGTCTTGGCATTCGCCGTCCACAACCCGTTCCCTCGACATCAGCACCTGTGCACCCCACATTATTGAGCGAAAGACGCCGCCGAGGACCCTCGGATGCCTCAATCAATCGGTATATCAGAGAAGACCCTTCACCATCAACATCGGCACCAAAAGAGTCCAGCAAGGGTAAAGCAAGGGGTGCCGAGCAGGGCGATGACGATGCACAGGACGTTGCATTTATGAGAGAATATGTCGTCGTGGAAAAGAAGCACGTCGAGGTCAATGCATTCGCCGATCAATTAGCAGCCCAAGGGGCACAAGCGCAAACAATGTCTCCCAAGGCTGGACAAATCGTCCGCCGGGCCACGCAGCAAGGTGTACCAACATCTACAACGGGAGCCATACCTGCAGAACGATCTCGGGCTCTCCAGATTGCGCAGGGCAATAGGCCGGATTCCAACAGGCGGGGTTCCTACGACCCCTTGTCGGCAAGTCCAAAGTCGACAACGTCGGTCATATCCAAGGCCATTCAGGATGCCAGTCTGCGTCTTTTGGGGTTCAAATACCCAGCTCACCTTCTTGGCAAGGGTGCTTCTCCGCCACATCTCTACAGCCCATTTCCGGCCTATCCCGCACCAAACGCACCTCCCGGGCTTCTCACAGATGGCCGACAAAGTGGTGTGATTGATGAAGATGCCAGAGTGGCCCAGTGCATTGAAGATTGCGCAACACGAAGCGATGTGGTCTGGGGATTTGCCGAGGTCAAATTCAAGCAGCTTGTGCCATCGGCGCCGTCGCAAGATCATGGTTTAGGTGGAACACCCACTGATCAGCTTGATGATGAAGACGGTCTTACTACCGAAGCAGTCGTTGTGCTGTCAGAAGAAGCCCTTGTGCTCTACGTAAAGGCTCTGTCACTACTGGCCAAGTCCATGGACATTGCGAGCGTGTGGTGGGGAAGGAAAGCTAGGACCGATCCCATGGTCGTTCGCGATACCTTGGCGGCGCAGAACCTTGTCATGAGGGTCAACTCGGCTGTTCAATGGGTGCGCAAGCGCTTCAATGAAACATTGGAAAAGGCCGAGCTTGTTAGGCTTAAGCTTCTTGAGGCTCAAAAGCAACTCCCAGAAGACCATCCCAGTCACCCACAAAACAACCAGCAAGAGCTTGCCGCCATTGCTGGGGCTTCTGGCGCTGAAGGCATTGTACTGCCCGCTGGTCTCAGTGCGGAGAAACTCATGTACGACCGAGCTCTGGAAATGAGCCGAGCCGCTGCAATCAATGAGATTGCCAACGAAGACCTACCCGGCTGCGAACTTTCATATAACACTGCGATCCGCATGCTCGAAGCCGTCTTGGACAATGATGACGACGTGACCAAGAAGAAGTCACAAGGCAACGCAAACGACCAGGACGACACATTGGACATGAACCAGGATGACCAGCAAGCTGTTTACAAGAGTACGTTTTCACCTCTCATATCCTGACTCGTATCCCCAACTAACAGGAAATAGTGATACAAATGATCAAAGGTCGTCTGGCTGCTCTCCAGAAGAAGATGCAGATGATCGCAAATGCTTCCAAGGCGCAACAAAAGGCCCTCCCAAGAAGTCGCAGCGGTGACATGACACCGCGTAGTGCGCCACAGCACTGATTGCATATACTCGTCACGAATCACGAAGACACGTATAAGACTGCTTACTCTCTACTCTTGCTACAACTAAGACTACTACTACTCACGACGCCTCGCGGCTAGCACACAAGAGGCTCTTGACTCTTGCGCTGGCAGAGTAACCCTCATATAGCAATTTCTCAGGTTTCATCACAACAGGCGTTTGGTCGGTTAGGTTTGATTTTCTGGAGTGGTTTTCTCAGTCTGTTCATATTCCCATAACTTTTTTCATTTTCATTTTCAGGGCATTTGCATACGGTCCTTTTCAGCGGATCAATGTCATCAGAGGGCCAAGTCTGATGAACACGCAAGAAGTGTGCATTTGATAAACGGGAACCCACATACCACTCATGCCAGACGTGGATTATTGCAAAGGGTTGCCCACTGGCGTACGATAGGGGTTCCACGGTACCATTCAGTTTCTCGACTGCCATTGAAGAGACTTGTTGGACAGTGGCGAACAGCGAAAGCCGTCTTTTTCATTTAGAGCTAAAGCAGCAACTGGCAACTTTTTTTTCAGGGCGTTTAGGGCATCGGTTGTCAGGTATTGGGTCTGGTCTGGTAGGGAGAGTAGCAAGGCATTTTGGTTTTTCAGGCGGATCTGAAGCGAACACGAGCCCAGAGACCCAAGAGAATGAAAGCAAGAGCATTGACTCTGCCAACAAAGTCCACGATTATCAGTGGCTAATACAAAGAAGTAAAACCATTATGTTGCTCGGGTGCGATGCTGATGGTGATTTTTGCCTTGTGCTGAAAGCTTGACCACTCTTACAGCGAGATTCCATAGGCTGTCGTCTCTAATTTGACTCACCTCATGTATCCTCGTCGGAATAGATGATTTATCGAGATGATTAATGGCACATGATGAACCCCGTCGCTTCAGCTGCATAGCATCAAAAAGTGCAGTTTTGAGAAATTGTCACATTTCCAAGCTCACGGCTACTCGAATCACGTGCTACAATATACGTGCCTTGCCAGAAATGAAGGCGCAGCAATCATCATATGCCATCCGGTAATCACGAGACCCTCCAATTCACCCTTGGACTTACTGACATGACGAAATCAGTGCACATGTTTGGTAGGCTGTGCCAGGCCACGAGCCTCCACTTGTATCAAACCTGCTTGAGGATCTTGGTACAGATCTCATATAAGTGCGATATGAATGTGGTCCCGGACGTTACTGGGTCCCCAGACAATCCACTCGACACGAGGTTGATTTGACTTGGCCGCAAAAGTGGACACTCGAGCCTGGGACCTGGGTTGCCTGGCTCCTGGAGACGGACATGGATCATTCCCGTCAAGACATGGGGAAGCAAAAAAACGGTTTCTTCCGGGTCGTCGCACAAACATGATATGCGATGCAGTGACCATACTTTCATGTGCGAAGCGGCTTTCCCAGCATAGACTTCCGATGCGGTGCAATGGACATGACAAGCTTGAATAAGCAGTACGTAGTCGGTGTGTCACCAGAATTGCTGCGTTCCCCCGTAGGTGGCGCCGCCATCTTCAAGCAGGGCGGCGCAGCCGTGTCCATCGGGAACCGAGGCCCGTCTCCGGGTGGTCAAGTTTCCTCTGGCGTTCCCTGTCCCTTTTCCCCCAAGATCCGGGAGAAAGAGGACTCAGAGTTGAAGGGGGTCGCTGACGCGTGAGGCTGGAAATGTTGTGACGACTCGAATATGCGCCCTGCAGGCCTGGCAGGCAGGCAAGAGTAAATGAAAAGAGGATAGCCGAGTGACGAGAGCAGAACCCAAGCTCTAATCGAGGGCGCAGCAGATAAGAGCTCAATTGGAAAAGAGACGTCATTTTTCGCGCCTGCGACCCTGACCCTTGTTCAGGTACGGCGGGCCGATGCATCTGTTCCTTCTTTCCCTTCTTTTTCGGACTTTGGCTGACTTTGTGACATGATACCTTACCTCATCATTTACAAGATCGTATGCAGACTTTCAATATTACCCAAGTATGCTGACGTTGTAAGCGAAATTTCGCTCCTTGAACTGAAGCTGCCGCTGAGTCGGCAGGATAGCAGGCCCCTACCAAGGGACCGGGAGAATGAGAAACGATCGAAAAGAATGCCAAGTCCGCGTGAAGTCATGGTCACTTGTGAACATTTCCATACCCATCATTTTGAAGCACGGTTGAGAAAATGATATTAACAGAACCACTGGCGGGATATAGCGGAATACCTTCATCCTAATAGTACCACGAACCAGTGGTATATGGCTTTATGAGGTTGCGTAACCACGCGGATGGGCGCTACGACGGGCTGGGACGATGTGGGGTGGCGTTGTAGGCGAGTCCCCGTCGAGAAAGGTTCCCGCGCTGGATATAATCGCCAAGGGATTCAGGATCCAGGGGACAAAACACCAAACATGAGATGGTTCGACTTGAGCTTGCAGAGGTGCTTGTAATTCACCTTGAATAGACCTGACCTCTGTGCAACCGCGAATTTGGGATCCGTGTCTGGTCGATTTGATGAGAGGAAAAGACCAGAGGCATATATCGGCGCCCCACGTGGTAATATGCAAAGGAAAATACTGTCCAGGTACCGAGGACATAGAAGCCTGTTTGGGCCTGAGGATGACGAAGATAGCGATAGTGCGACAAGGAAATAGTCAAAGTCTGCCGATCTCAAGCAGTATTTGTAAAGGCAATACTCGAGCCCCTGGATGACACAGGGTTCTCAGAGTTCTAGACCTCGTAGGCAGCTGGTCCGAACCGAGAATTTAGCACCTGATGTGGTAAGATCGACGGGGCCACGCGCTGGTATGCATATTTCATCGTCCTGAGCAAAGGCGCTGATCATTGAACTGGTGGTCAAAGGGCAATCAAGTGGCGCCAAATGGGCTCCTATAATGTAGTCTTGATAGCGCGCGCTCGATGATCATTATTCATGGATGACCGGCACCGAACGGGCTGTAGCCTCTCATAGGATGGAGATGCTCTGCCGAGTCAGTGTTTCAAAAGTCGTGACGACGAGTCGGAGACCCTACCGCCAAAAGCCAGCTCGCTAGCCAGCCAAACCAGCCCATCCACTCGCTTGGGAACCGACGAAACAAGAACGTTGAGTGCAAAGAGCACGATTAGTCTGTGAGTATGGCGGGTGTTGGACCTTTGCGCCGTTCTGTTTTCAAATAAATGTCTTGTTTTGTGGTAATCTTGTCGAGCATCAAAGTATGTGATGACCATGGGAAAGGCTATAGGGCGAGACAAGGCCGCAAGCAGCGATTCCCGACTAACCCGTTTGCAGCCTTGGCGACTTGCCGGCCTCGCGAATAAAGCTTGCTGGAGACTCATCATTTATGATGGAATTCCCTTCTTCGCCATGACGTTGGGGTGCAATGATACGTCAAGCCGTGCTCATAATGACTTGAATTCAGTTGGTCCACAGTCGAGACTGATGAATGGCGATTCCGGTTGTACAATTCCATGTAAAAGATGAACTTTGTGCCGGAAAGAATAGCCCGAGCAATGCGTTACGGGCCGAGATGAACTGCATATCTTTTGGAAGTGCTTTCTAGTCTGTAAATATGTATAAATTTCAGCCAGAGGCATTCCGCTTATCCTGTTGATGTATGATGTGACGACAGGACGCTGACACCAAAGGTTTGTTCAGGCACATACACGAAAGAAGAGAGTTAATGCAGGTCTCATAGAGTTTAGCTTTCCAACAGCCGAAATTGAGCTCTGGGGCAGTTTGGAGGTCTCGAACGTTGTGAAAAAGCAACAGCGTGAAAAAAATTAACTGGGTCGGGAATATTGGACGAATTGTACCCACGAGCTAGGCACATTGTACCGGTTGATCCTTTCAAGGGTCTGGTCTGATCGCTTGATATTTCGAGTAGATATGCAGGTGCGTGGGAACTAACATGTACTGTGTTTGAACTCACCTAGATAAAATCTTGGCTTGAATTTCCATCACTCCATTCATTTTGTGTCGAGTGGAATGTACTGGACTAGTAGTGGGTCAATGGTCCCTGAAGATTGTTGACTCAACTTGATCGAAGAGACCTAGACCTGCTGTGCTGGATGATCTGATGGAGTGAGTGGTGGCCTGGGCGGCTGGCGGGCAACAAAGAAGCTCTTTCAAGACTTGTCGATCAGGCCCTGTGCCTGTACCTGTGCCTTTACCTGTGCCTTTACCTGTGCTGCCCTGCCCTGCCCGCCCCCATCAGTGCGCACTGGCCGTGCTCTGTTCCGTACATCGAACATGCCTGTTTTGCCTGATCGCTCGCGTGGTTGAGGCAAAACTTGGGGTTGGATTAAGTTGCAAAGAAATCCGGGGTGCAGTCTCAGAAGGTCCAAGAATTGTTTGAATTCAGTGCAAGTCAGGCAGAAGTGACTGAATCACGAGGGGTTGTTGTCCCAAGTGATTACCACTCTTGGCTAGGAAGCCACGATCAAGGCAAGCTATGAAGAATAGCTCCAAGCTCGACTATGTACTAATTACGTCGCCTGTCTGCCGTAGCTCCAGTCATCAATAATACTCGAGTGCTCTAATGAATGTGATTCATGACTGATGAGCAACCTCTTGTTATTGCAATATGTTGTGTCTGTCCATCTAGTAGCTTTGGGCATCACTCACAAATGACAACGTCAGAAGAAGGAAGGAAACGAAGCTCTGTTTGTCTACTCATCCAGATACCTTACAATCGATCTGGGATGGCCCAAGGGAGAAAAAAAGTGACTGCTCATTTATTTCAACCAACCCGCCCAATTGGATCAGCCGACTGATCAGCAAAGTATCAATCTATCTGTCTGTCTGCTCCAGAGAGGTTAGGGGAATGCTCAGCGCAAGTCCTTGACTTGTGGTTGTCCAAAAATAGCGACGGCCGGTTAGGTATCTGACGCCCATCGACCGATGTGCCCTGTTTGTCTAGGTAGAAAGAAAGAACACAGCCGGCCACTTGGGTTTGGTACTTGTGAACGGCTTTCGAGGTACATGATGCACACCTTAATTCGCTACCACCAGAAATGCTGGAGAAGAGAGATACCTTTGACTACGCGGAAGAGGGGAGAAAGAAAAGGGAAAAGCCAACCATTTTGCCAGTATCTGCCGCCAGGTACCCATTTCAACTCGGCGCGTTCAATCATTCACTCATTCGCTCGTTTGCTCATTCATTCATCCTTATTGATTGAGAAAAGAGGAGAGCTACCCTGGCCTCCTTAGCAGGTACCTACCTCACACTTGCGCTATTGCCCGACTTAGCAGGCGGCCAGTGAGTGAACTGGAGCCTCCCAGCACAGTTCCAGTCCGGTCCTAGCAGTCCCCACCAGTCTCCAGTCGGCTTTTACCAGACCAGATCCCCCCCAGTCAGCCAGTTTTTTAGTCAGTCGCTCGCTCGCCCGCCCGCCTGTCGCCTACTGCCAGGAGCCAGAGATCGATGAGCGGCCGCCCCCAAAGCACAGAGCCCAGCACAGAACCCAGCTTGACCCTTCCCCAGCGTCCAAGTTCCCAAATCAGCCCTTTCTCCCACTAAAACAACCGCCGGGCATCCCTCCATCGAGACCTCCAGCTTCCCACCCCAAGCATTACCTGCCTACCTGACCTACCTTGCGCACAGAGCAACAACACCACGCCGCCCACTCGTCGCAACCCATCGCACTAGCAACTCCCGCCTCATCAGTTGCCCTGCGCTGCCCTCCCGAATGTACCACGGCACCCGCTGCTGCCTCCCTCCGCTTGACACCACTTTTTGCCCGTTGCTTGCCGCATCTCACATAAACGACTTCACTGCGAGTCGCCGTTTACTTTAGTGGCCCCGACAACGACGACAACAACAACGACGACGACACTGCTGCTCACGGTCGCGGTCGCCCGCGCGTCATTGTTCCCACCATGACGTCCGCCGCCGCACCCTCCAAGCAGCAGCCAGCGCCGACAGAACCTCCCCAGCATCTCGCTGCACAACCCTCCTCCGCCGTGCCTCAGTCTCCCCCGACCAAGCGAGATCTCAAGTCCTGGTGGAAGCGCTTCCAGGTTCAATCAAAGCACCAAGAGACACAGGGTAAGATACACCTACCCTTTCTTGTTCCCAATGCCCAAAACTACTCAGTATCACAACCTCCCTATCGAGTGTTTGGCAGCTCAGGCAGATATGGTCTTTGAACACAATGCGCTGCCTGGCTAGTCCACGATTCATCCGCAAGCTCTGTCTATTTCCAAGTATCTGACCCTTTGGGAATGTACGGGAAATGGTTGACACTACGACTCCTCCTCCTCCTCCTCCCTCCCTTAGCATGGACATGCCTCTGCCAATGTCCACCTGCTACGGCTTCTCGTAGAACCGCGTCCAGCCTTTCATTGCCACAGTGTCGCTGACCAAATAGTCACAGAGAGCCGCCCTCAGGGCATTTTTGGCGTCCCACTGCGCCAGAGTATCACATATGCCAATGTGGCCATCTCGCTTGTCGATGATGACGGCAAGAGCTACATTTACGGATATGTCCCAATTGTTGTCGCAAAATGCGGAGTCTTTTTGAAGGAAAAAGGTGCGTCGCCGTCTACTCGTTGCCCACCGAGGGGTGACATCACTGCCCACTTTCGCATCGTGGGGCCCGTTTGTTGCTGACATGTCGTTACAGCCACCAGCGTAGAAGGCATCTTTCGTTTGAGCGGCTCCGAGAAGCGCATCAAGGAACTGAAACTGGCATTTGACTCTCCCGATAGATATGGCAAGGGTCTCGTTTGGGACGGTTACACGGTGCACGACGCGGCTAACGTTCTTCGGCGCTACCTCAACGACCTTCCCGAGCCTGTGGTTCCACTGGATCTGTACGAGAAGTTCCGACAGCCTCTCAAGGGACATACTAAGCAGGCTGTGGGCGATGTCGAGGGCACTCAACTGGCCGACAACTTTAACGAGGCTGAGGCCATTCACAAATACCAGGAGCTGATCAAGATCTTGCCTCCACTGAACCGCCAGTTGCTCCTCTACATTCTCGATCTGCTAGCCGTTTTCGCTGCCAAGGCTGATGAGAACCGCATGACGGCGCAGAACTTGGCTGCCATTTTCCAGCCTGGAATGCTCTCGCATCCCAACCATGCCATGGCCCCAGAGGAATACCGCCTCAACCAGTGTGTCATTATCTTCCTAATCGAGAACCAGGACCACTTCTTGATCGGCATGCAAGGCACGGCGGCAGACGAAAAGACAAAGCAGGACATTGAAAAGGGAACACCCATCATTGTAGCACCCGTGACGCCAACCAAGAGCCGTAGCGCGGGACCTGTCAGAACCGCTTCCAATGCCAGCGCAGGCGCCGAGAGTGTCAGCCGAGATGGTAAGATTCGTCGAAACCGCTCAGTGTCCTCGAGGCATTCACGCCAATCCAACGGGGCCTCGACCCCTGGAAGCCCAGCACTTGCTACCACCCCAATTACCACAAGTGGTGGCGGTGGTTTGGGCAGAAGCAATACTGTCCCTTCAAAGAAATCTCCTCATATTCCCTCGGGTCGTTTTCAGCGACAGGACGGTTCCGCAGCCGCATCGACTGCGACCTCACCAGTGGTTAGCAAGACCACGCCTCCTCCGACTGTAGAGGAAACGCCTATCAAGTCGTCTGGAGAACACTTGACCGTCGCAAATGCCAGCGGTCCTCCTAGCTCGGTCGCAGCTCAGAAGAGCAGCGAGAAGCTCTTGGACCCATCTTCTGCAGCAACATCGGAAACCACTACACCCGCCAAGGAGCGAATCATTCAGAATTTGTTCAACCTATCGCCTCCCGACGCCGACAAGAGACAGCCAAACAAGCTACGCAAGAAGAGGATACCAGGTAGCGCTAATCCTAGTGCGCAGAGCTCTACCGCTTCCCTCACTCATTCCGGAGCTGTTTCGCCTGCTCTCGAGTCTAATAATCCTTTTGACAAGTCGACTCGCATTGAGCCCACCGTACCCGAGGATGTGCCAACAGAGACGCCCTCGGAAGCAACACCAACAGCCTCGATAGTACCCTCTGCAGGTACCGGAACCGTGCCGGCAACACAAACCGAGCCAACCAGGACTCTAAAGCCAAAGTCTTCACCGCCCACCTCGCTCCACTCGTCTTTCAACGAGGGCTCCGACTTGGAACAAATTGATGACAATGCTTCGAGCCATGGAATTGAGCAGGATAAAGAGAGAAAACGACGCTGGAGGCTGTCCAGAAAGAAGGAAGACATGCCTGGCGCGCAGCACTTTCACCACCACAACCTGGGTGTGAATAACCACGCAGAAGGTAGCACATCAACCATTGGCAGTGGAGGCAGAGTACGAAAGAGCTGGACGGGCGAGTCGTCTGATGTCGCTGCCACCTTGGCAGAGACAGAGTCAGCCAGAGAAAGAGACGAAGCAAGGGGACCCCTTGGTTGGATCAAGAGCAAGTATCGCGAGGCAAAGGAGACCGCCGATCAGAAGCGAACCAAGTCGCCACCCGAGGATTCAGGTATCCACGGATTCCTGCCACGCCGAGGCAAGAGTATCGACATGAAGAGAGGCCCCGACGACAAGACAGCAGAAACCAACAGTGAGCCTCACAACGTTCCTCTGCCCATGTCCCCACCGCCGGGACGTACTACGCACGAAGAGGTTCCCAGGGCTTCATAGGTGGACGGCCCTTGGATGCAAATATGGGTCACGATACAGGATACGCGATCACGTGAATAAAGGAGCAAATATGGTTTCTCCTACGAGTTTTTACTTGAATGATTTGGCGGGGAGTATGTGTGGGACTAGGATGTTTTTCTTCAATTTTCATTTTCCTTCCGTCGCAAAAGGGGCCCCGAGTTCAAAATGATTTTCCCAAAACGCCATGCTCCCGTGGAATTGGCGTCATGTCTAAAGTTTTCATGATGGGCAGTTTTGTTTTTGAAGCAAAAAGGAATAAAAAAGTGCCAGAGAACGATGGGACTTTTTCTTTTCAAAGTGGCGGCAAAGGTCGCTTCTTCATGCTTATACCCCCGTTGCCTCAAATGCTACAATACAATGTACTATTGGTTCTCAGTGGCCCTTTTTGTTTCTTGAAAGATGTGCGGGTGATATTTGCAAGCGATTATTGTTTTGAATCAGTGGAAGTAACAACCTGCGTTCAAGGATGCACAATGGGCACATTTCATGCAAATCACAAAGACATCATCATAGTAGCGAAGGTGTTGGATGTAGTTCCACTCTGGATGTCGGAATATAATTCATTAGCCCCTTTTCAAGGGGTTGTAACGAGACTATGCATTCTTGACGTATCTCTAGCGTTGATTTCGTGCACATTTGAAATGACAACAGCCAGAAACCTCTCAATACATGTATTTGAACTCTGGGTTCAAGTCTCCCAATTCCGACTTTTCATAATCGGTCAAGCCCACATCGCGAACAGACTTGGCACGGCGCCTATTCTCGATAAGCAGCGAGACAAAATAGGCCACCGAGGCCAGACCACTTAGAGCGGTGAATGCTATGGCGATGGAGTAGCCCTTGACGTAGTAAGGGGCATCAGTGTCGATGAAAGCATATGTGGCAATGATGCCGCCAATATTACCAAAGCCGACCTGCCAAGCGACACCAATAGATCGACGGTGATGCCCTCCTAGATTCATGTTGAACCAACAGACGATAATGGGCATGGCCCCATACGTGCCCATGACGACGAGGAAGAGCGCTGCATACTCGAGATGGAGGTTGTTGTGCACCGAAATAAGGATTGAGAATCCCGTAATGGACAAGCACAGCGGCACAATGGCAAACAATGCTCGGTGTCGGAACCAGTCGGAAAAGGCGGCGATGATGAGCGAAAAGACGAATGATACTGCCCACGGCGGAACCGAGCGTAGTTGAGTTTGTATGGCGTCAAATTGGTACCTGTTGAAAAATCAGTAACGCTCTTGTAAAGGAAAAGCTTGAGAGGACTCACGTCTTGATGATTTGGGGTGCAAAGAAAGCATAACCGTAGGCCTGTTGACATGTTAGTAGGGAATCCACCAAGAGCAACCGCCTTTTACAATTGGATCTTACCGGCACAATCAGACCGAAATACATGAGACCACCCAGCCACACCTTGTAGTCTTTCATAACATTGACCACATCGCGGAATCCAACCTTGCGCTCGGCTGCGCTGTGGCCTTGATCGGCTTGTAGACGAGCGCGAACGTATTCACGCTCGTCTTCTCGAAGCCATGGGGCTTGCTCCGGGCTGAAAGTTGCCAGTCAGCGGATGCCGAGATGGTAGTTCTGCGAAGACTTACAAGGAGGGAAAGAAGAAGAAGAATACAAAGGCGACCAAGACAGTCAAGACGCCTTCGAGGATAAAGATCCAGCGCCATCCATGGTAACCGCGAATACCATCCACTACAATTGTTTATGAGTATTAGATGACGGAAATTGGCTCGCTTGATGAAAACTCACTCTTTCCGATTGCAGAAGCGAGCAAACCACCAAAAGCACCAGCTAGACTGGTGGAGGAGAAGAACAGACTGTAACGCTTTTGCGCCTCGCTACGCTTGTACCACATTCCTGAAGCACCAAGTCAGTCATGGTGAACAAACTGAGATCCGACAATCTACTTACCAAGCAAATAGAAGCAGCCCGGAAACATGCCAGTCTCGAAAAGACCCAAGAAAAAACGGGTTGCCAAGAGTCCAGAGTAATTCTGTACCAAACCTTGGCAAACAGAGACAATGCCAAATCCCATCATACAGCCGGGTAGCGTATACTCGTGTTAGTGAGATCGGGCCAAAGAGAGGGCCAGGGTGACTTATCATATCTTGGGCGATAGACGCTTTAAGAGGATATTGCTCGGAATCTCAAAGAATACATATGGAACGAAAAACATTGTCAATGCTTTGAGAAGTCAGCCACCGAGAATTTTGATAGCTGGAAGGCGCGTCCTGAATACTAACCAGTGTTGTATTGTGTGCCGGTCAGGTGGAGATCATCTACCAGATGGAACGTCTTTGCATTGGCAATATTGACACGATCCAGAAAGGCAAGGAGATACATAATGATGACAAAAGGCATCAAGCGCGTATCGATGCGACGGACCAGATGGCGCTCAGTGGTGTGCGGCGGGCAAACGACACCGAGCTCGTCGTAGACCATGTCTCCCATCTGTTCGGCGTTGTCATCGCCGGAGACGTCGGCTGAGATGAAGTTAGCAGTTGACATTTTGTAGGCATACTCATCATATAGATAATAGTTTGTGGTACGTCGCGAAGTGTATCCGCGATGAAACGAGTAGCATCCTGGGCGTCAAGGAATGAAAATCAAAATAGAGCACAAACCTTTCTTCCCTTTGGTCAACATGACTCCAACTCGTCTTCGACTCTATGCTACAGCGTAGCAAGCCGAAATGCGCGTCCTTGTCGCACTAGAATTATTGTATTAGTTGTTTGGCAACGGGGAAAGAAGGGAAAGAAAAGATTCAAGTGCGACAGCGGTGAGAAATCCGTCAGTCCGGATGCTTAGCAATACGGAGAATAACGCCCACACCCGGCCAGGCAAGCAGAATCACTTTTGCTCCAAAAGCGAGATGTGCGCGACACACTGGCTGTGAGTAAGGTCCGAGTCCGGATCGGGGCCGTCAGAATTGGGCTGGTTTATCCCCAGGGACCCTGTGACTGTGGAGAATGCTGACCTCGGTAGATTGACAGGGGATCTGGGGCAAGAGGAACAAGTGTGCAGGTTGGTAGGCTTAGGTCCAATCCTGCAGGTTCAGCTTGGTCAGGTCAGCTAAAACAGATTTTTACACGTATGGTAGGGTGCCTTGACAAGTTTACACTCTGCCGGACCATGAACGCTTCTCTGAATCGGGTGGCCGCTCGTTTTTTGCTTGGTCAGTATCTCCGACCACAATCTCCATGAGCAAAAGTCAAGCTTTGTCGTTTCGCATCTTGGCAACATTCGCCTAGTCAGCCATTAACTGGACTTTGTCGGATGATTCAGTTTCCTTACGGATTTTGTGCCGATCTCGCCCAATAACCAAGGCCATGATGCTGGCCCCTGGGTTGACCGGAGGATCCAACCCTCCAACTAGTCTCACAAGGGACTAAGTTGTCAATAGACATATTCCCCGTCATATCCGCCGGCCAGAAATGAAGAAAGAAAAGTCGCAGTGTCCGGCCTCTTGTTTTCAGAGACAAGATCGAGAGAAGTAGAAGGGCTGAGATTGAATGAAACAAATTTGGTGTTGTGCAATGACCTGGTCGAATCGGGGGCTTCCAGTGTTCTTTCCTTTTGCTGAATCTGTGTTGCACCTTCCATCAATTACCTACATGTCACTACCTACTGTAGCTAGCAAGAACCTAGAATCCGTGACCCGGCTGTATCAAACAGAAAGAATTATTTTCCAACATCGTAAGCAATATGTAGTCATGGCTGCCTGAGCTGAAAGTTGGCTTTGGGCTTACAAAAGCTTGCCTCAACCGTCAAAATAATCTTTATCCAATCCAGCGATGGAAATTGTTCAGCGTCGCAGGGCAACTCCAGGTCCGGCCGGCTCCTAGGCTGGCCCTATTTCTGTTAGGCATTCCCCGCCATCCACAAAGTACTAGCCGCTTGTCAATGCGGGGGGCGCCCCTCTTCCGCGACGCCCCGGCGGTTACGTACCTACCAGATTCAGTATGTGCGCCAGAAGAGTCCTCTGCCTCTGCCCCACGTTTGTGGCGCTTGCCATGTTGTATACAGTAAATCGTGAATATTCGACACTTTATTTTAAGCAAACAGCAGCAAGGAGAACATGCCCTTCAAGAATCGTTTGATTTATTACCAGAGTCCTCCGTGGCGTGCTTAATTATTGGGAGAATGCTCGAATAGATTTGAGAAAACAAAATGGCTTTGGCGGTGTCTGTCATGTCTTGGTTTACACGTTGTTTGTCAAAGACATTGTCTGGATCAGACATGCCACAGCCAGAAACTTTTGAGCTGTATGAAACAAGAAGAATATCTTGCCGTGGTTGGATGCAGGTCCAGTTACTATATCCTGTCAAATATTGACTTTAATGTAAATACGTACATTGACATGAGTGGAGTTGTGGCTGCGGCTTGAGTCTGAGATTGTATGGTATTTCCAGTGAATGCTCAATAACATCTATACGTCTCCGTGCTCATCTCGATGGTTACGTATTATAGTGGATGTCATTGTGTTGCTCCAAGCTAGCATTCATCAAGTTCGTGGTCCGCCGAATCGAATACTGATTTTTCACGGATGGCATTCTGCTAATGGCCATGTTACGGGCCGACTACCGAGGCCCGCCGCCCGATCGCCGATCAGGGCAGTCCTTGCTGACTAGAGAGTCGCGCAAACAGCACGCCTGTTCCCAGAGTTCACGCGCCCAATAACATTCAACATGAGATGAATGGCATTTCTATTCTCTATCGTCGGCAACATATTGAACTGGTCGGTAATCATGTCGCTTGTCTCCCTTGCCCCCAAGCTTGGCAACCTGTAGCTAGGCGACTCGTCCAGATGGGTCTAGTTTGAAGCAAGTATCTACGTCATAATGGTCACTCGACTTTCGAGCGCTCGCCACAGGGACGCCATGACTGCAGTCATCGTGAGAATGCGTGCCACGATAGAAATAGAGTCGGCCAATGGTGTAGACGCTCTAGTCACAACTCGAAAAAGTGTAACACCAAATCGAACGCCTATCTGTCTGCCCTCAAACGAGGGTCCTCATTGACTGGTCATCCTGGTGAACCCTGGCAATCTGGCCTGCAGAAATCCCATCACAACAGGCCGCTAGCATGATCCTACATTTCCCAAATGCCCGGGAACCTCGAGCAGAAAACGCGGCCCATTGGACAGACCCCACCAAAAGTCAAGCACGCCATCGCCAAAGTTATCTTACAACCACGTTTTGGTGTGTCACTGAGTACTATGTAACAGAATGAAAATGTCCATAAGGTTTGGACAAGACTTTGTAAGAGGACATGTGTGTAGCGCCGTCTTGTCTTGGAATCGAGACGGCGTGGTTTCTGCCCACCAGTGACCTGCTGGCCCTGGGCTCCCCCTCTGCTGCGCACATAATCAGGAGCGACAGACAAGTTGCCCCGATGGCGTGCTCGCGAGGCTGAAGGGGAAGAAGAAGAAAACATGGGAAAGAATGATTGAATGATGGACTGAATTCACATGGACACGGCCACTTTCAACAAGAACCCCCGGTCCTGTAGGAATCACAAAAATTGGGGACTACAGGCACAGCTAACCCGAGCTAAGATGTCGTTTCTCTAGGATATGCACCAGGTTCCTTGAAATACAAACAGGCACTTTGCAGTACCTTGTCGCAGTCGCTCCAGTTGTGCGCCAGAACCTGTCGCCGCTAGCTCTCTTGCATCTGCTCGTTCTCTTAAACTCTCTCTTTCTTCCAGATACAACAAATAGTCTTTTTCTGCTGCAGCATCCTCTTGTGCATATGCTTCTATTTCGCCGGTAAAGTGCCCAGAGGTATATATAAGCTGCTGGCCAAAACCTGAGTTTGAACGACGCACCCCATTACCTCCTAGATACTTATCTCGACTCGGATAGCACTCTCAACACCCAGCATTGCTACAATTTGATTGTGGTCGCATTTACCAATCTGGTGTTGATTTTCCAACCTGCGCATTTGTCTCGATTGCTATTTGCCCGTCATGGCTTTCGACACGGCTTCGGACCCCCCTTCCAAGGGAATCGCTGATGAGCGAGGCGCCCATGTCGTCGCCGAATCTGGTATTCCTCGGGGCCGCGCCGCCTGGTTTGGCGGCCCCAATGTGCGAATTGGCCCGCGCATTGCGCCTATAGTCGCTCCGATTGGCTCTGAGACCGCCGCGACCTCGAGCAGCGATCTCAGCAATGCCGAAGACATTATGCTCAAGCAAAAGAGCGATGAGGAGAATTGCGCAATCCAGTACCGTACCTGCAGTTGGCAAAAGGTGCGTCTATCATCTTGGCTCCAAGACAAGAGATTCTTCCCGTGTCGCCCAGACGGCAGCCAAGGCATGGCATTGCGCTAATCTCCAGATCTCAGACTGCCGCACTCTTATTCTCCGAATACATTTGTTTGGTGAGTTTTGAAGATTTAACCGGAAAACACTCGTGGATTGTCGTATATGATGCGCACACGACATTGAAGAAATTGCATCTGTCCGGATCAATGACTGACCGTACTACAGGCCATTATGAGTTTCCCCTGGTCATACAGTGTTCTTGGTCTGGTACCAGGGTAAGCATCAACCTTCAACTCCATGCGCAACCCGGTATACTGATATTCCACCTAGACTCATCCTTACTGTCGTACAGGCTCTGCTTGTTTTGTATACGTATGACCTCCCAGCCCTTTCTCGCGGCGACAATGCTGACAAAGAATAGTTCAATCATTCTGTGGGAGTTTTGTTTGAGACATCCCGAAGTCCGCGATGTATGTGATATCGGTCAGATGCTATTTTGGAATCAGAAATGGGCATGGTGGTTTACTGCCGTCATGTTTGTCTTGAACAACACCTTTATCCAGGTCAGTAAAATCCCGTATATTTCGATACTCTATATTAACACTCACAGGGTCTGCATGTTCTTGTTGGAGCCAAGTACATCAACACCATGATTGGTTCAGGAGATCCAGGCGTGTCTTGCCAGACCGTGTCTTTTGGCATCATTGTCGCTCTGATTTCCTGGGTCTGCTCACTGCCTCGAACTTTCGACATGCTCTCCAAGCTAGGAACTGCTTCGGCCTTTTTCACCTTTATCTCGGTTATTTTGGCCACCATTTTTGCCGCCATTCAAGCTCAGCCAGCTGGCTATACCGAGGAACTAGGAAGCCCAATCGTCACGGCCATTCCGATTGCCGGCACAACCTTTGTCTCTGGTCTCAATGCATTCCTCAACATTAGCTACACATTTATCGGCCAAATAACGCTGCCCAGTTTCATTGCCGAGATGAAGGAACCCAGAGACTTTCCCAAGGCTTTGTGGGCCTGTACCATTCTCGAGATCCTCGTCTTTAGCATTGTGGGAGCTGTCGTATATGCTTACGTTGGCAACCAGTACATGACTGCGCCTGCTTTTGGATCGCTCGAGCCTCTTTTCAAAAAGGTCTCCTTTTCCTTCATGATTCCGACCTTGATCTTTCTCGGAGTCTTGTACGCCTCGGTTTCGGCCCGCTTCATCTTTTTCCGCATCTTTCAAAACTCTCGCCACAAGAACGAACACACCGTGGTTGGATGGGCTAGCTGGTCTGCTATTCTCTGTGAGTGCCCTGATTTCACACTGATTCGCCGTATCTAACGTGTCTTACAGTGGCCACCTGGATTTTGGCCTTTATCATTGCCAATGTCATTCCATTCTTTAGCTCATGTGAGTATGCCGAATCTCGGTGCTGTCGGCAAGCTAACGCGACTTAGTGCTCTCACTCATGTCTTCTCTTTTCGACTCCTTCTTTGGATTCATCTTTTGGGGAGTGGCATACTTCCGCATGCGACGGGCTGATGGATCTTTCCCCATCATGAAAGATCGCTCGTTCCGTGGCATTTTTGAGGGCGTTCTCAATATTGTACGTCTTATGCTTTTGTCTTACCTCAATTCGCTAACATGAATATGACAGATTATTATCATTACCGGTTTCTTCTTCTTGACCGCCGGTACATATGCCTCGGTCGAGGGCATTTTGCTTGAATTCGAAGCTGGAACTGTCGGCAGCGTTTTCCAATGCACGAGTAATGGTATTTAAAGAGAGTAGAATAGGTCTTGGGTCATGAAAAGCACGGAAACTGCGTTATGGGATCGATTGGTTGTGACTAGCCAGGACATGACACCTTCCAAGCGGACTTACGGCAATACATCCAGGAGAGGATTTCATGATCAGGACTTGATGGATCGGGCGCACACTTGGATTATTGCATCAGGGACTTATAGTAATGAACGAAGGGACTCATCATTATGGGCTCTTCAAGATCAATCGCCAAGCGATGCATCTAGTGGATGCGGACAAAAGTCGAGGGGACCTCGCGTCCTCGTTTCACTTATTTTGTTTTTGCGACACCACGACATTCCTCTCAACAACCGCTAACAGTCTCAGACTTGACACCTACAGATCACCACCGATATCCTCCATCACGACTCCACAAGACTCCACAAGACTGAACATCTCACATTACGCCGATCAAGGATTATGAAGGCAGGGCCAGGCAAGTATATGCGTGATTGTGAATCTTTACATGACAGTTTGACATGATTATAATACGCTTCATCTTACTGAACCCTCACATACGACCATACGCTCTAGAAAACTCGGCATCCCGTCCGCTCTGCCCTAGATAAACTGGAGACGGCTGGATTAGTACTCAGATCGGTGACGGCTGGGGAATCCCCGGTGTTGTATGTAGGATCCTCTTTTTGCTTTCCATATGGTTTCTCTATCTGTTCTTTGTGGAGTGAAAGGCCGTATAATGGAAAGAAGACTATGCAAGTACTTGGCATGGGTCTAAGAAACTCATTTGGCGGACTCATCTGGACACAAGCCGACAACAAAGATATAACATCACTGGAAGTACAGTCTTGAGAAGGGAGTACGCGACAAACTGGCTCAATTGGCATAATCTATGAAAGCCAGCGTGGTATCTAATGTGTAGCGATCAAATGGTGGGAATGGCGCCTTTGTCCAGGGCAAGAAAGCCACTATCAGAACCAATGTTTATTCGGAGACCGACTGTAGTGAGTTTGCAGGGGCCACGATATGCCTCGGTCGTACCTCAGCCGTCAAGTCGGATATTTACCGCGGCCTTGATCAATCAATGAATTCCAAGTCAGTCGTCACGTTGCCCCAGCGTGAGTGAATCCAGTCAGCCACTGGAGCTACCCTCGGCTTCCAAGGACCCTGATCGCCTTGTACTGGTAGTCTCGACTCGGCGGCCACGCGATAAGTCGACGTCAAATCCCAGAGTCTCAGTCGACTCATTGTCGCGTCCTTGGGAACTCGAGGCACAACGCTCCGGGCACCGCGGCTCTGCATGTGCTGCATGAGCCGTGTCAGGACAAAAGCAGACTCGTCGACGCCCAGAGTCCAAGAGTTGGTGGGATAGCCCAGCATGAACACCATGTTGGGCACTCCGCTGACCATGGCTCCGTTCCAGACGAATCTCTCATTCCAGGCGACCACCTCGCCATCGACGCGCATACGGATACCACCGTCGATTTGCATGCGGAAGCCTGTTGCCGCGACGATCGTGTCGGCTTCGATGGTCTTGCCGTCCTGCATTTTGATCCCTTGCTCCGTGATTGTATCAATCAATCCAGTGATGATGTCCACGTTTGGTCGTGACAGGGACTTGAAGAATTCAGAGTCGGAATCTACACACATGCGCTGGTCCCAGGGCTTGTAGTGCGGCTTGAAATGAACATCGTAATCAACCCGCGCAGGGAGAATTTTATTGGCTTCAGTCCGGAGGAAGTCAATCACTGCTTGCGGGGATTTTCTGCAGTAAAAGACAAACAGTTGCAACCTAATGGCGCACCAGAGACGTCGGCATCCATAAACAAAGGACAGGGGAAGATACTTGTGCGCCCAGGACAGACCATTGTCCCAGGTGGCCACGTAGCTGGGGCTTCGTTGGATCATGGTGACCTGGGCTGCCTTTTCTGGGAGTGCCGGGACCAGACTGACGGCAGTGGCACCGTTACCAATCACGGCGATCCGATCGTTCTTCCAGTCATAGTCTTGCGGCCAGAATTGGGGATTAATGACTCGTCCTTGCAAGCAGGTCAGCTGGGTTCACTACTAATATTGTCAATAATGAATTGCCCACCTTTGAACTGACTGAGATTAGGAATTTCAACTTCAGGTGGCTTGTCGTAATCGAGAAATCCTGCAGCCAATACCAAGAAGCGCGAGGTGAAGCGCTTGCTTTGCCCAGCATGGTTCGCCGAGATGTGCCAGCTTTGGGAATCTCGAGACCATTCGGCTTCCGCAACCTTGTGGTTCAGCCGGATATTCTCATTGATCTTTGCCTTTGCTGATGCCTGACGCAGATAGTCCTGAATTGCCGGACCCGAGACGATAGGGCGCGGAAAGGCGAAATCGTGCCATGAAAAGGCAATGGTGGAGATTTCAGAGTCGCAGCGGACGCCTGGATACTTCCACTGATCCCAAGTTCCGCCAATGTCACTGCGAGCTTCTAGAATGACATAGCTCGCGTCTGGAATCTGGCTCTTCAGGCGGTATGCGCAGTTGATGCCCGAGATACCAGCGCCGATGATGATGCAGTCAAAGGACTCGCCCGTGGACGAGCGATCAGTTGAACCCATGGGGAAGAAAGATAGACCAGTTGACTACAGAGTTGATATGATGGTTGGCTGTATGAGACAAGGTGATCGCCTCTGAGATTGCACCAAAGTTGAGAATGTAAAGGTCTGCTTCTTCCGAGCATTAGCTTTGGCAGTGGAGTGGCGACACTCCCAGAGTTCCCATGGAAACGGGTCTTTGCTTGGAGCGTGGCATGATCCACAAGTCAGTCGGAACGCCTTTTCATGATTCGTTTCATTGCATCAGGTCTTGAGATGCAAGTTTTCGGTTGGTGCGCGGAAATGGTACCAACGTTATGATCTAAATACGCGGCCCGGTAACAGCAGGGGTACCGAAATGCAGTTGGTGATGCGGCGCATAAAGACTGGGGCCTGCGCAGAACCACACGTGTACACAGAGAGTAAAGAGTTGCGCGGAAAAAACTATTCTTGCTCGTCCCAACTCTTCTGATTGTGATGAGACGTAGAAAATGGTAATATTGTCTTTGGGATACTTGTCTCCTCTATATACTCAGTTTCCCAATGCGAGACGTCCCCAGACCTACGATCCTCGGAGCGGGGCGACTCTCCGGTCTCTGAGTCTACAGCATCATATTTCCTCCCCTTCCTGTAGCCGGGGCATACGATGCTGCACAAGAACAATACTTGATATTGATCTTATCGGGAGAGTTTATATTAGTCTCGTTTCTGTGCGCGTTGTCATTGTCTTCGTGACTTATATATTCTCACAATAATTCGTCATTTACGTACAGTTTCTTTGAACCCTCGACGCTGTGCATGTTCTTGAGATTGACATGAATTAATGGCTCTTCGAGAATTCTTATGCATGTTTCAACTAGTTTAGTTTCGCAAATGCATGAAGAAGATACGAAAATTCATCGGCTATGCTTGACTTTTGTGCTGATAGAGCCTTTATTCTTCTCACGCACTCACCGAGCACCGCCCCCATTCCAGCTCCACCATATGCGTTACAAGACGTGGCTGCGATCATCATCACGAGATTGCTCAAAAGCGAGCGCTTGAGAAGTACCCGGATAAGCTGCAAATTCACTACAGTCGAAAGTGTAATTCCCATTGTCATACTCTGTATCATAATGCCGAATGCATCATCAGTCAGCGCCATCAGATAGCAGTTGGCGAGGAGCGCCACACATTGCGACTGTGCAGCAGAACAAGACGCTTACCCGGTCGAAGAAGAACCACGAGGAACTGAATAAGAAGAACCATGGGCTAAAGCAGGAGAACCACGGGCTCATTTGAGAGAATTTGGATCTGGGCAAAAGAATGCAAAGATAGAAATCCCGCCTCCCGCCTCCATCCTTTTCCTCCTTCAAAGATATGTAAAAATAAATACAAAAGAAAGAAAGGTCAAACAATTCTTTTTAATTCCCAAAGTCGCAGCCACACTCCCAGCTTTTAGCTGGCTCGCGCCAGCCACTAGGTAGTCATAGGAAGCATGCTCAATACAACACACACTTCACCCTTATACGTGGCATCCGGCCTAACAGCTGGTAGCACCACTACGTTCTCATCCAATACAATACATTCATCTGACATATTGGAACCAACGGCTGCCTCTCAATTGGAGAGTTGAGCCAAGGAACCGGAACGAGAGCCAGGCCAGACCAATAATATAAAAAAAAGGATAGAATATAAGAAAAGGAATAAATTAAAAAGAAAATTCTAAAAAAAAAAAGCACGGAAATTATATATTAGATAAAGAAAAAAAAAATAAGAGGAAATAAGGTTTGCGCAATAACTCTTAGGCCGCCACGTGAAAGTGTCGTGGGGGAGGAAGGCAACCACAGTAGTCGTAACAGCTTGTTGTAAAACTTCTTCTGATCCGGAGAAAGTTGTTCGATCCTTTCCCTTAGGACGGAGTCGCACGTTTCGACGCTGTCCCAATCGACCGCGTTTGTCCTTTTGTTGAACGACTTTTTGAACCGTTTCAGGGCGAATACCGCAGAGACTTCGGCAACTAGGTTCCACGATCTACCGGATGGTTCCCCTGTGTATAAAAAGGTAACCTTGTTACCGTTGTTGCATCAGGGCTCATCTCGGCGTAAACGCAAAGATTGTTGTTTATTATTTTGCTCCGTGAGCTTTAATCGAGTACTCTTCGGTGATATTGGATGACGCAGAATAAGGACAATCTCTAGTGACCGTCTGTACAGTACACACAGTAGATTATAGAAGCACAACACACCTTGATGGAATAAATTGCCAAGACCGAGACAACTAGCAAAGACAAGCTGGAAAGATAGGCGCACTATACGGGTCCCGGTTCCAGGCCCCTTGGCCCTCCCCGAGATCCTGAAATTCGCATCCTTCCCGTCGGGATGTTCCCCGCAAATGGGCTGCAGATGCCATCGGCAGCCAGCGCCCGAGGCACACCCCACATGCCACATGTTTTCCGCTTAGCTGTCAGTCTGTCCCGTCCGTTACCCCACTACCGATCGTGAGATGAGGGTGTTGGAGTGTAAGCTGGAGGTCAACTCGCCTGCTCATGATGCCTAGGCATAAGATGAGGGCGAACAATGAGATTTAAGGCTCGATCATGTAAGGGAGTCCTTGGAGAAGACTGCCATTGTCGTCATAATCACTACCAATAACCGTCTGACAAATACCGAAACTCCGAGAAAAATCATCGGTGCTAAGGTGGGAATAACGAACCCATATCGTCTCCACTTTCATCGAAGCTCGAGGCGGATTTAGGTCCGCATTGTCGACCAAGACGCCCCTCCCGGGCAGAAAACATTCAATGAATTCAATGCGTTGACTTCCGAGGCCGGAGAGGCAATGGCAGTGTCAGTATATATAAATGCTTTGCTCCTCGAATGGTCCTGTTTTGTGTGACATGTTCCCCATATCCCGAAAGTAAATCTGCTCCAACGCTTCCCTATCTTGCGTCATTCTATCGAACCTCTGTGCACACGACATTGAACGCAGAACCACAAAGAACAAGTAAAAAGTAAAGATGGCGCCCGCACAAACAAAAGGAGCTGCCAAGCTCCGCGAGCTCATTGCCAACCCAGAAAAGATTGTCGTCGCTCCCGGTGTTCACGATGGACTCACAGCACGGATGGCACTAAATGTGGGCTTTGATGCTCTGTACATGGTGAGTTTCGGGAGCGTCCGCGATAAGACATGATCCAGTACTAAAACGAAAACAGACGGGTGCCGGCACAGCAGCATCGCGCCTGGGCCAACCAGACTTGGGTCTCACGACCGTCGACGACATGGCCACAAACGCCGGCATGATTGCCGGACTGGACCGGGACGTGCCCGTCATTGCCGACGCCGACACGGGCTTTGGTGGCCCGCTCATGGTGGCCCGCACGACGGAAAAGTACATCCTGCAGGGCGTGGCCGGCTTCCACATTGAGGACCAAATCACCACCAAGCGCTGCGGCCACCTGATGGGCAAGGAGCTCGTCGACGTGGACACGTACGGCGCGCGCATCCGGGCCGCCGCCCACGCCCGCGAGCGCATGGGCCAGGACATTGTCATCATCGCGCGCACCGACGCGCTGCAGTCGCTGGGCTACGACGAGGCCATCTTCCGCCTCAAGGCCGCGGTCAAGGCCGGCGCCGACGTGGCCTTCCTCGAGGGCATGACGGACAAGGAGCAGATGGCCCGCGTGGTCAAGGACATGGCGCCCACGCCGTGCTTCCTCAACATGGTCGGCGGCGGCCTCACGCCCCTCATCAACGCCAAGGAGGCCCAGGACCTCGGCTTCAAGATTGTCATCTGGCCCCTCCTCGGCCTCACCTCGGTCTACATTGCCACGCGCGAGTTCTGCAAGGAGCTCAAGGAGACGGGCGAGATCAAGAACCGGTACGGCGCCGACGGCAAGGTCGACGGCGGTGTGCGCGATGTATTTGAGCTCTGCGGTCTGTCAAAGTGCAGTGCGTTTGACCAAGAAATGGGCGGAACCAGTTTCTCCAAGGGTGTATAAGCGATGATGAATTCAAGTAAACAAAGAGATACCACTATAATGAAAAAACACGTAAAATCAATCGCCAAATATCAATCTCGTAGGTATATTCATGGTATATCGAGACCTAAACTCAAGTCTACTTTTGTCCCAAATCGTACATGCGCCGTGCATTTTCTCGGCAACAGCAAGTCTCGCAATTGCCTCTCATCGCTGGTAGTGTCAAAATAGCCTGCCAGAGGCTCAATATCGGGTATAGCAGACTCTAACTCGGGCAAATTCAACTTTCGCAACCTCGCAATATCGTCCTCTGCCGTGCTCTGTTCGGCTCCTGGCAGCGCTCGTTGCCGCTCGTGTACTAGAGCCTCCGCCGCACTGCCCTCTGCTTCCCACGACCCGTCAACTCGTTCATTGGTATATGCCACGAGGTTCCCCCGGCGCACCACAACCACCTGATCCACCGCTCCCGACTCATCCACAAACCGTGCTACATCAATGAGTCCCGCATACGACTCATCATGAACCTTGCGCGGTGTGAGCCGTACCGGTAAGTCCCTAGACGCCGCCTCTGGCAGACGCTCATGGTATCGCGTCAGGATGCCCAACCAGCTGAGCGCCGCGGGCACCGCAAGAATCATGACCTCGACGCGGTAGCCGCCTGCGTCGTCACCATGCAGCATCCGGGCCAGCTCGGCAAAGTCCTGCGGGTACCGACACGCCGACTCGACGAGCAGGTCGGCGCGGCGCTCCATGGCGTGCGACACGGCCATGACGAGCCAGCGGCGGGCGTCGGGCCCCGTGGCTGGCGACGCCTGGGCCGGGCTCTCGGAGACGAGCTGCTGGTACGCTGGGTGGAACGTCTTGAACGTGTCGGCGATCAGGTGGGCTGGCTCGCCGCGGCGTCTCTGCATTACCTGCTTGATTGCTGGCGCTGCGCGCGTCTTGCCTGCGCCCGTCTGGCCGATGACGAAGACGGCCAGCGGTGGTCGATCTTCATGGCTGGCATCGTTGGCGGGGTTTTGTAAGTGGCCGAGTTCCTTGGGGACGATTTGCTCTTGGAATATTTGTTGCGACTCTGCGTCGCTCAGTCTGTAAGTGCTCAAATCTTGTTTATTAAACGCCATGGTAGGTCTCAATACTGTGAACGCTGGAGAATTGCAAATCTTTGGAAGTGAAGTTACGAAAATCAATGACGACAGAAATTCGTCGAGGTAAAGGTGTTCTCAGCAGCTGATGGGGAATCCTTCGGGCTTCCTATCGTGGGATTTGGAGGCCCGACGCGGGGGCCGAAACGCAAAAAAAGGCGAAACAGAGGTGTAAGATGCCTAGGTATTTTGGTATCTCTTGTGTAAGTCCCGTTGGACCAGTGGAATCATGTTGTCATCCCCCAGAATTCGGAGGCCTCAAAGCTATAGCTGGCTTGGGGGGTAATATTTGGAGCTTGTGTGCGCTGTACGACACCTCTAGAGCCGAGAGTTGACCGACGTGCATCGTCATCGATTGTGTATCAAAACATATATTGAAATATTGTATTTGCTATTCGATTGTGAAGAGACGATTCAGAAATGTCGCTGACTTATGAGACCTAGAGATCATATCACGTCAGACGCCCCAATATGCAAGGACTAGATGCTTGGCGCATTTCAGGGGAGGAAGTTTACTTCGCCCGAGGCACTGACAGGCTGGGGTATAGTCGTCCTCGGATATAAAACCCCCGCCAGCGCGGAGATAATCTGAGTCGCAGTAATAGCTCTGCCCATCAGGGCCGTGTTGACATATTCATTTGGCATTGCCGGAAGCATGGAGACAAAGCCGGCCTGGTTGAGCACTCAAAAAACAATGGCGGTTTCGTAAACAAAGCCACCTTTTGTGACTGACAATGTTGCTCTTCGACAATAGATATTGTCCTACTGCGATGGGCTTTGTGGGTCGCGTGAGTATAAGTTAGCCTGCATGTTAGTAGATTCTTAAACACGTTCAAGCATATAATCCTCACAACAGCCTCAATAAATCTTCAGGTAAGACCAAGTCAATAGCAGTGCCAGAGTTCCACCATTCAGAATGTCGAACTCTTCGTCCGAAAACAAGATCTCCGCCTTCAAGGCCGCCGGGTGCGACCTTCTTGTCGGCGAGGTCAAGTACGACGAATGTGGGCACTGCTTTTACAGCATGCTAGACTACTCGCTCTGGCGCGTTGGCGACCGCAGCGCCGCAAAGCACCCAGCATGCCCCAAGTGCGCCGTCGATGGTAAGTGTCTGGTCTGTCTGCAGCCATGGGACGATTGCTCGTCGGATACCTGTGTAATGTGCGACACCTTTTTCGAGGCTGGTCTGTTGTACAACCGTGTGGAGAAGATGCATGCACTCGGCCTCAGTATCAGAGACGATCGCCCGTCTGCGTTCCGGCTTGCAAGGAGTCTTGGGATGGAAATGTGGGAGCGTCGGTTGACTCGGCCAATTCTTTTTCAGCAGAAGGCTGGTGAGAAACACAAGAGGTCTTGTGGTAAGATGTGTCCACTGTCGATAGTTGAGGACTGTTCTACTATAGCCAATTGAATAGGCCTCTAGAAGACATTTTAGCTGGGCCAAGGTGTTCACCAGAACTCGTTAAATGCGCAGCTCTATTATCATCTAAGAGAAAGTGTGAAAGCTGTAATGTAAGATACACGACCAGTGATTCTTAAGAAAACACGCTTAATCCTACGAAGCAGCCTCTCCTATCTTGTACTCGTCCCCCAGTTCTGCCGTGGACCGTGGTGTGACGGATTAGATACGACTTACAAGCCTAGGGCCTTATGTGGGGCTGGCCACTGGCGGTTATAGAGTATAATGCTTACAAGAACGGCGCTATCGGTCTGCCAAGTTCCGACGAGTTTATTATATCTTCCCAGCTACGAAATACCTACCAAGTGTATATTTGCAACAAATGCGATGTTGGCTTGGCTAGAGCCTGGACTGTTCTCAGCTGACTGAATGCGTGACGCAACAGGGCCGTGGGGTACGCGGCTGCGGTTTCGGAGCTTCTGTGCTCAGCTCAGCTCAGCTCTTCTCTGTACATGCCCCTCCAGATCTTGACTTCCATCAAATGCATGCTTATTGCGAATGATCACATTACAGTATACAGAACACAATTATCCGAATCGGGCAAGTAATTAAAGCTAGGCGACGAGTCACGACATTTGGGAGTATACTCTTACTCAGCATAGCTGCCACCTGCTTGCCACTTGTCTGTCCTTGCTGTCGAAACTGCATGTGATCCGTTGGATCCAGTTGCATTTACCCCATGTTTCCCGAGCTTGGAGCTCCCCTCATCGCCTCCTAGCTAATTTTTAGCTGCAGCCCCCCAGGTTCGTTGCCTGCCTAGCTGATAGCTGACAGCTGAACGTACGAGGTAGGTGGACACATTACACAACATCATGCATCTGCCTCAAATATGTGATATTCCACTCCATAGCTAACATTGTTTAGATCCTCTGTCCAAATAATATCATCACTGTCCAAAGATCGACGAAAATCTACATTTACCACCTTCCGTGATCACTATATCCAGCATGGCCCTAGAGTCGCTGCCAACGGAGCTCGTCTTGCTCGTCTTCCAGCAAATCGCCGATACCGAGGCACTTCAAGCCACGGCGCGCACTTGCAAGAAGTTCAAGCAAGTCGTTGAAATCTGCCTCTACAGTCATGTCCTATTCACCAGGCGCGCTTCTGCGAACCGGCTGCTACAGCTATGCAGAGCAGATCCCCGGCGCGCGACCTATGTGCAAGATCTGCAGCTCGTCTACTCGACACGGGACCATGACTTTCAGAACTCGGCACCTCTCGATCTCTGCTTCTTTCCATGTCTAAACTCATTTGTATCGGAGAGCCCATTCTGCAATTCTCATGCGCGTATCGGCGCAAAAAGCGAGAGCGTTTGGCAGGCTGATATGCAGGCCTACCTGCGAGCTTTTGAGCAGGCTTCATTGCTTTCCAGTATGCCGACCTGCGCCAAGCCTCTTGGCTTTCTGAGATCCGGTCAGTGTAACAACCGTTCGCAAATAAAATACCAGTGAGCTCATGTCATAATCAGTGACTCTGCATTGGACTGCCAGTATCAGTTCACGATTTTGGAAAACCACGCCGCTATGTCCCATCTTTTTACTGCCAGAGCTTCAGAGCCTGACCGTATCATGTATCATGATCAGGGTCGAGGACGAAGATCGCGACGTATCCGAGTTCTTCAGGTCAACAAAGCTCGAGTCACTATCTTTTGTCGAAAGTATCGTAACCCCGCGGGCACTGGAGCAAATCTTGTCCTATCCTGCAGCACTCAAGCATCTCACTCTCCATGAAGTCACCCACCACACCACTGACACATCTTCGTACGACTTTCTCCGAAACGACGTGGAGACATCCCACCGCGCTCTCGAATTCCAAGCAGAGTCACTAGAAGAGTTTGACTTTTCGGGACACCATGATCCCAGGGGAATGATGTCGAGTCGCCCACTCACTGCGTTCAACCTCGGCGACTTTCGATCGCTTTCGTACCTCAAGCTCAATTGGTCGGTGCGCCTTGATCAACCCCCGCCCAACCTGAGGACGCTCGTTCTGCAGGATCTAAGCCCATTGACCTTCCGTGGTGGCGCTGAGAATGTTTTGGCTCGGCTCCCCAAGCTCACCGAGTGCCTAAAGAGTGCCTCGAGGCGTCACGAGGGCTTCCAAGTCGACCTGCGTCTTTACCGGATTCCTTTGCATTTCTTTGGCCATCATAGAAGGTACGATGCCGCCGACGATGACCACCAGCCACTACGACGAGTGTTTGAAGACTTGAGGCACAAGATGGTTGATCGATACACCTTGGAGGAGGAACCCGAAGAGGATCTGGATGAGAGTGCCGAAGCAATGCCATCCGGCAGTAGTGAACCGCCTGCCGTCGAAGGAGGAACATGGCAAGACGTTCCTGTTCGCTTACGAATCTTGACGTCAAAGCATCGCCACTACATTCCTCCGTATCTTCACGGCGAAAAGTCCCATCGCTGGGTCGTTCGGTATGACTCAGAAATGCTAGACATTCCCTACTGTGAGAATTCTGGAAACGCCGAGGCAGATGAAAGTAGTGAGGATGAGGATATGCTAGAGGCCTTTCGCTTGGACTCGACCATGTTTTGAGGATGCAAGCGACGTACGGATGATTGAGTTCGTCAGGAATTACTTAAAAAGGAAAAAGCTCGTTCTGATCTTTTTGATACGTGACGATTGACAAATCCCATCTTGATCCTTCCTTCTCAACCTGTTACTTCTACAGCATACCCATGGGTGATCGTGTCATATGGCAGCATCACTATGTGAGGCTCCCCTCGGGCCAATCTGAAACGCAATGGTTTCCTTCCGACCATGACTTGCCCATGAGTCTGCCGTTGCCCTCTTTCCACTTTCTTTCTAATTATTTCAGCTGCCACTCGCCTACTGCTGGCATCAGCCAGGTAGTTCGTTCCCTGGTTACGGCCAACATGTTCATGTTGACTGCCCTGCAAGAGCACACTTTGACAGTACATTTTCCGTTGCCGACATTTTCAGGGTACCCGCAGATCCCCTACCAACAGAGGAGCTGATCGATGGTATATATTCGAGAGCAGTTATATTCGGCATCTCTAGATCCGGCTGGCTCGTCTATAAGTCCCTTATGGAGAAAAAGGGACCGCCTTACTACGTCGAAGGAGACACACTGCGCATGGATATATAACCAACGCACTCCACCATTTATGTCGATCTTCGTGGACATGAAAGGTGCTGAGTATGAGTTCAAAGGGGATTATGATGGATGAATATTGAGTGCTATTGCTCGACGGTCAAGGTTGTCCACATATTTTGTCCTTGCCTCAAGGCGAGCGACATCATCATCGACAACTAGGAGGATGTATAGAATACCTTTTTGTCTTTACTTGGCGATGCTTTGGGTGTCCATTGGTAGTGATCATACATGAGAGGCTGTTGACTATGAATTCCTGAATTTCGACATGTTTTCTGATAACGAAACTATGGCCCGCTTTGTTTCCATATGCGTGTTACGGGATTTCAGTGACATTCCGAAGCAGTATCAAAAATTACTCATGATTCGGCAGTTGAGTTTTCGTCCTATCTCATTTCTCCGGCAGCTCAACTAGTAAGGCAACTGGGAGAAGGCTGCCGTAATTCTTCTCCCTACAAATTAAGTTAGTAGTAAAGGCAGGAACGGAAAATTTGCAAATTCCGTGAGAGTTGTCAGGGCACAGGGCATTGAGTCCGACGCTGCCGTGAAAGTGACCAAGCCCAGCAAACACCCATCGGCGCGTTTGCAGGACCAACAATTAGTTTTGCAAGCAGTCAATCACCTTCTTGGGGGCAATTACAAAAGCTTCAACAACAGATTGTCCCTCTCTATTCTTGAGCTTCCCTTCTCACCACTTGCAGTGCAGACAAAGCCATCATGGCGACCGACCATGATACCGACGACACAACCAACGGCGTGGGTGACAGCTACCCCCACGTCTCGACGGATTGCAACTTTCTGGCAATGCTTCCGCGACACGTGGAAATCGACCCCCTTGGCGACAAGACTTTGATCGTCGGGACCAACCAGTGCAGCATCGATACCAGCGGTGCTCACGAGCACAAGAGAGCAGGCAGCTTCCATGTCTGTTCGCGTACTCTGGCACGATCATCTCCAGTCCTGAAAGCAATGCTTTTTGGCAAGTTCCAAGAGTCGCGTCAAGATGTCATCAAACTTCCCGAAGACGACCCTGATGCAATGGAGATACTTTTGCACGTCATACATAACAATCCTGCTCCAGCTTTTTATGTCATTGATCAGTACTACGCCTCGGCCATAGAGCAAGCTTATGAGATCGTCGTTCTCGCGAACAAATACCTGATGACGCAACAGCTTCATCGATGGGCCGAGTCTTGGGCATGTGTCTACACATGGCCTAGTTATGAGGGAAGAGGTGATGACCAAGCTCAAACCCTGCGGGAGAAACAACTCTTCATTGCCTATGAATTTGGTCATGCGAAGAAGTATGAAGAATTGCTGGCCGAGCTAGCATTACACCACACCCGCGACCAAGACCAGTTCTCTGCAAGTATCGAACCGCCTGGCGCCTCAGGTAAGAACCACAAAAACACATTTTGGTTTTTGAATCAAACTAATCCCAATTCTTTTTAGAGCGCATCTCCTCCACTCGCGAATGGCATATTGACCGCATGCTGCACCATCTCCGAAGTATCATGGCCGGTCTTTCGCAAGATGTCGACTCTGTTTAGAATCCGGGTGTCGGCACTGTCTATTATTGCAACCAAGATACATTCCTCGCTCGATCACAGTGTGAGACGCAGACTCTCGGTGTCCTCATAAGACACCTAGTTAGTCAGAGACTGTGGCCATTGCCGGACACAGACGATGTGGACGAAGATATCCGCAGCCTTTATCTACGGATCGTACCGGATGGTATGTGGAATACCGGTGGATGGTCCGACTCGACAGAGAAGCCGCCCCCTCTGATTCCAGGAGGCGATAGCCATCCCCACGCTGAATGCAACATTCGTAATCGATTCGAAGCAGATTTTCGGGACGTCATGCCCGAGCCTCCGACTGAGCTTATGCTCTTTGGCCGTCGGATGACTTCGTCGAAGACATGCTGTCCCGGGCGAGACAGCTTAAGATGTCAGATGAGGTTACGGAGCATTACGACAATTTACAAAGAAACCGAGAAATGGATCGATTTTGGGAGACTTACATAAGAGTCAGCGCCTCTCTTGAAGATGACTCGTAATAAGCAGAAACTTGAAAGAAGGGGGAGGTAGTGTATGTTCAATGCTTTCACAAAATGACCCTGATTGTCAGACGGGATGCGTCTGCCCATCAACAAACCATGCCAAATTCAGAATGGAGGACAGAGATACGATCGAGACTTCATATATAGACAATTATAAGGGCAGAACGGTCGCAAATATCATGAATGGGAAATGGGTAACTTTAGTCTTCTGCGTGTCACCAGATTTGTGAATAATGAAAATATGGCCCAGACTAGAATCATACTCAACCATCAGGAATTAACAAGTGTCAGAGAAGGACCAACGCCCAGGTGATAACCTTTCGAAGTAGCTGCAGTACTCACCTATCTATGCAGAGCATATGCTTCAACTTGTCTTTCCAGGATAGCGGGGCAGCAAACACTTAAAGTTGTTTCAAACGGCCAAGACCAATCACTGTGCCCACTCGCGTTTGTGCTACCAGTTTCCGCACTTGTCAACACTTTTCTGCTCAACGCGCCGGGAACTCGAGCAGCCCTAAGCAGCGATCTATTCATCATTTTCAGCATCTTCTTCGGAATTTTCCCAGCAACAACCCAACGAATCGCAATCATGGAATCCGAGAGTGATGACTTGATACCGATCGAGATAAACACTCCCGACTCGGTAGACGCCAGTTCGCCCGACACCAATGTCTGTCCCTTACTAGTCACAAACCCCACTACCATCGATATTGACGAACACGGTGATCTGGATCTGGTCGTTGGCACGGATGAGTGTGAAATCATCAACGGACGTCACGAGCATCAGGAGGCAATTCGTTTCCGTGTCTGCTCACGAACTCTGGCTCGATGGTCTCCTGTCATGAAGGCGATGTTATTCGGACGATTTCGGGAGTCAACCCAGGCCGTTGTCGCGCTCCCAGACGATAATCCGGAAATCATGAAAGTTCTCCTCGACATTGCACACGGCGACTTCAAGGCTATTCTTGAGCTAGATAAGAGGCATACTGACACCTCAATACGACACTTTCTTGCCGACGATGTGTACAGTGTCATTGCTCTAGCAAACAAGTACATCATGACGAGAGCGCTCTGTCCGTGGGCATCGAGACTGATCCCGACACTGATGCCAAAGGAAGAGCAAAGCGAAGATTATTGCAGCATCGCCGACTTCCGAAGACTTGAAAAGGCTCTCTTCATTGCCTGCGAGTTTGGTCATTTTGAACTTTTTGAAGGAGCAAGCACGAGGTTGGTCTGGCTCCTCAAACGCGACCAAGAACTATTCTCCTCCTGTATTGAGCCATTCCCTTCCTGCATGGACTCATCTTCTTCTTCCGATAAGAACAATGGCACCATAGGTGAGACTAAAGTTATCGAATACCCGTGAAATCATGCTAATATGAGCCTTCCAGGACATATCCGTCATCTTCGCCTGCAGCTCATCGAGAGCATTCTATCACCCCTTCGTGGCCTGATTAGTGCCCTCAAGGATGGCAATGACCCAACCGGGTTGTATCATTGCGACGCCGAGTCAAAGCATACTCGGGAGCAATGCCGTATGAACACTTTGGGAGTCTTGTGGCTCTTTCTGGAACGAGAGTCTTTGTACCCTCTGCCAGATGCTAAAGACGTGATGGACTGTCCAAGAGACCTACACACTCGACTCATACTTCACACCATTCTACCAGGCCAGGGATTGTGGTCGGATGGTCGACCATCGCATCGAGGCTGCGGGTTGCGGTACAGGCTCACCACTAGCCTTGTTCAGGCCCGGTTGAAGGAGTCGGGTTTCTATCATCCTCCGGACATGATGAAACAGGCAATGCTCGCCAGAGCGGAGGAGTTTGGTTTTCCACTGCCTGAATGAAGTTAAATACAGCATTGGAACAAAGTCAAGAGCAACTGTTTGGTATGATAATCCTTATGCCACAACGGCAAGAATTGTAGAGCAAAGGATTGGAGAACGATGTTTGTACATAGTAGGCAGTGTGCATCAACAATATCAGTAGTAACCAGAATGAAAGATTGGCGGGGTGACAAAGCCAGTAGAAAATCTCCTTTGGACGACAAAACATCGCGCAAACTCTCGTTTGTAAAGTAGGGTTCCCTTTTCTGCACCTGCCAATTGTTGTTCCTCCCATCTTCTTCAACCACACAACCCACCGCAGACGCGTCGGCCCCCAGACGACCTGAGATCACTACCGAACCATTTCTGTAAAACCCAATTCTTCAACTCAACAAATTCAACTGCGTTTCAATACTAAGAAATCGATCGCAGCTGCGAGCACGCAATCATGGCTGCAGACCGCGACTCGGTCAATCCGCCCACGGGCGAGGAGTCGCAGGCCACCCTCGGTCAGAAAAACAACTCATGCCCCTTCCTATCCCTGATCCCAATTATTATCGATATTGACATGCGGGGTGATCGAGTTCTGGTCGTCGGCACGAACCAGTGCTCCATTGCGGAAGATGAAACTCACGAGCATGCGGAGGCAAAGTCTTTCCGTGTCTGCTCTCGGGCTCTAGCACGCTCGTCCCCCGTTATGCGAGCAATGTTCTTCGGAAACTTCAGCGAGGCAAATCAAGATACCGTTTATCTCCCCGACGATGATCCCAGCGCGATGGAAATGCTCCTGCATCTTTCCCACGGCAACCTGACTCCGGTATACGACTTCAGTTTCAGATACAATAAAATGGATCAGCCAGCTGCCACCTTTGTGGAAAGAGCCTACGACATGGTGGCTCTCGCAAACAAGTACCTCATGTTGGAACAACTCCATACGTGGTCGGACACCTGGCCGCGAATATTACTGAAGGGTGACAGACTGTTCCCTTCATGCACCTTGGCCGATAGATACAGAAAGCTGGAAAAGGCATTGTTCATCGCCAGTGAGTTCGGCCATGTACAGTTGTATGCGGTGATTTTCTCCGACCTGGTGTGGTCCCTGGAGAGAAATCAAACCCCTTTTGCAAGTAGCATAGAGCCAGAAGGCGCTGCAGGTAAGTTAGAAATCCGATATGAAATTCAGGAAATGAGTTAACTCTATTGGTGCAGATGGTCTCCGCCAGGTCCGATTGCAGCATATCATGGGCATTTTGAGCGCTCTGAACAAGGCAATCAACATTCTTCTCAATGACCCCCCTGATCGGTACCTTTATGACTGTGATCTGTCGTATCATCGCCAAATTGAATGTAAGGCGTACGCTCTGGGAACTCTCATGCAAAACTTAGCCCGAGAAGGATTATGGCCACTTCCAGATGCTGAAAGTGTGTCTGAGAGCCTCGAAGAGTTTTACGAAAGGGTTACAGAATATTTATGGCAGAACTATAAGAAGCGGCCTGGTCACGACTGCTCTATTCCAAAGATCCTTTTGGCAGAAATCGTCGCAGCAGTTCCGAGACTACAGGACAAGTTTCCTTGGCCACCAACACCTATGATCGACTCATTGCTATCAAAAGCAAAGGAATCAAATTTACTTCACTACTACAATTGGTCAGAAACTGAAGATACTGGGCTGAAGTACAATTGTACTAAGGTTTGTACAATCGGCAAGAAGGCTCTTGGGGGGGAGGTACAATACAAGAGTTATAAGCAGTTAAAGGCAATGCATTGGTAGAACGCTTCTCAGCTAAATATCACCGATGAGGAATGCATAACCGTACCTAAAGAATTGCGTCCAATGAAACCGACCCCGCATAAATCTCCGTACTCCCCCCTATTTATAATAAAACTCACTATATTTATTTATATATAATATGGTATATAAAAATAAAATAAATATTTTAATATATTATAAACGTATAATTTATAATATAAATTAAATAAAAAAAATTTGCATTTTTTTTTAATTTATATATAAAAAGAGAAAAAGTTTAGAAATTGCTAATACGTAAAAAATATTATATTCTCTGCGGAATATGCAAAATAAAGGGCGTATGGACACTTCTGCGGGGTGATAATAGCATCTTCTCAATCAAAGATCACTATCATGTACATCGACTCATCGCTAAGATAGATTTCTATTCAGTCGGCAGTGGGAATATTGGTCAATGAACCAATAGCATTCAAAATACAGGTTCATTCTAGGCAAATGAAAACCTCGAAACATACTGTCATGCCACAAATGCTTGGGTTGAATCTTGTGGATAAAAGCATCGTCATACATACCTGCTAAACGAATACCCAATGCATCTGGATGACTGAGACGAGATGCTGTCACATCTGCCATCGAGATTTTATATCATGATCAAAAAGTGCATAAATCTCTGGTCCTTTGAACAATTACTTATGTATCGAGAGGACAACGCCCACTAGAATGAATACTAAACGATCCAACCAAGGCGTGTTGCCTTGCTGGGAATAATATTCGGAACCACCAACCCTCGAGCTGACGAGCTGGTGTCTTCGACACACTAATTCAATGGCGGTAGAGTCTGCACGTAGACCCTAAGTTGAAAGACGCCATGCGCGTTTGTAAACGCGCTCACTACCGATATTTTACTTCAGGCAGCCATTTTTGTTCCTACTCTATTCTACCAACTTCACAGCCGACTGCACGCAGGGAAGCGTCCATCATTGCTCGCAAGACTTTTTCCGATCAAGTTGATCCCCACTCTACTTGCCAAGTCTCAAGTTCTTCTTCATCACCACAGTATCACCGACGCCGCAAGCTCTTCATGAAAAAATATTGAGTCGTAACCATGGCATCCGAGGCGCTCGTCATTCACGGCGATGCCTCCACATGCTCGTTTCTGTCGCAGGTTCCTACTGTCATCGATATTGATCAGCGGGGAGATCGAGTCCTGCACATCGGTACCAACAAGTGCGAGATCGACGACGACGACAATCACCATCACATGGAGGCAATGAGCTTCCGCGTATCCTCGCATGCCCTCTCGCAGCTGTCGCCCGTCTTTAGAGCCATGTTTTTCGGCCTTTTCCGCGAGGCAGACCAGGAGATTGTCGAGCTTCCCGACGATGACCCAGAGGCGATGAAGACGCTGCTACATATTGCACACCTGCAATTCGGACCTGTCTACGAAATTATTGACAGGAACAGACGAAATCCTGACGATCATCGCCTTTTAGATGACGTCTACAGAATTACCGTTGTTGCAAACAAGTATCTGGCAGTTGCGCAACTCCGACCGTGGGTGTCGGGCTGGACTTCAGCACTGTTGCCCTTCGTCAAATCAAAATGGACAGCCGATCATGGTTGCGAGCGACTAGAAGAGATGGAGAAGCTTTTATACGTTTCTAGCGAGCTCGGCTGCTATTCGATATACAAAGTCGCATTTTCCAACTTGGCCTCCTATCACTCAGTTGATCGGGAACTATTCTCAACTTGCCTTGAGCCTCAGGACGGTGTCAAAGGTGGTAACGCCTCTCCTACACATAAATATGTACAAAGCTAATATATGACAATCCAGACCAGATCTTGTGTCTCCGGTTGCGGCTGGTTGAAAATATCTTGGGCGTTATGAGGGACTTCATTGACAACTGCATGGACAACAATGCAGAAATCAGTACGTACAATTGCAGTGCGACTGGAGCAGTGACCCAGGTCAATTGTCGACTACATACTCTGGGAGTCATTATGCGGCACCTGAAGAAGAAATTGATATTTCCACTACCTGAGGCAGAGGACATAGTCGAGGGTGCGGGACATTTGCACAATCGAATCGACCAAGATTTGTGGTCAGATCGTGGACTGCACAGAGCCTGTGCAGTTCGAACGCAATTGTCCAGTGCTCTTTGGAAGGCATATGAGATGCCAGACATTTTTGATCATCTACCAACATCACAGATTATCAGCCTATCATCGCGAGCTTCAGAGTTCGGCATCCTGCCATTTCAAAAAGAATTCGTCAAATCAGAGCCTAATTTCGTAACAAATGCACCTGCCCAGTCCAATTCCTCGGCTGGTGGATGGGGTGGATGGACTGGATACCATGGCACGTCCAGTCATGGTGCGGACACATCACCATGGGGTTCGAACACAGGTGCAGGAGGGTGGTAGATTGTAGCTTGGTCTGTCTCGGTCGCAGAGGTATTGGTAACTGTCAAGTAAGGGTTTGGACTTGAGTGGATACGCATCAAGAAGATGCACTGGTACGATCTGGGAGTAGGCAAAGAAAAAAAATGCCCCAAGAAAAGGCCGATGAAACGTAATGCCTGAATAAAGAGCCACATCATGTGAATGGCTTCATTGGTGCTCTATTGTATCTCAATCATTTTCAAGGTGAAGCTGCTTGGGCACTTGTCCCTCGATAGCCTGTGAATTAACTACAGTGAAATAAGCTGGGCCGTCAATATCCCAGCACAGCAGTTGTTAACTTTTGTTTTCTCCGAGCTGGCAAACCAGTGTAGTTGACGCACTACTTCCACGGTCAGCAACTCACGCGCCTTTGCAAACGCGTTTGTTAACGCGTTTGTAAGGTTTGCAGGCAGCTGTCTTTGTTTCTTTCCTTCACCGAAGAGCCTGCATGTGAAAACTCTTCACACCTTAAAATGAGTTGATTCCACGCGACTGTTCAAGTTTCCACTCCTTCCCAGATCAACA
Organism: Neopestalotiopsis sp. M2102B; assembly: GCA_023628315.1. Lineage (NCBI taxonomy): Eukaryota > Fungi > Ascomycota > Sordariomycetes > Amphisphaeriales > Sporocadaceae > Neopestalotiopsis > Neopestalotiopsis sp. M2102B. Next base: position 188,288 of record JAMAKW010000012.1, on the reverse strand, counting down.
CACATCCTTTTCTTCCGAGATCACCACAACATTTCCTCCTTTCCGGATCACCACAACATCTTCTTCTTCTTTTCAGATCACCACAACATCTTCTTCTTTCCAGATCACCACAACATCTTCTTCTTTCCAGATCTGTTACGTGACGTAGATGACCCACCGCAGATCACCTGCTTGGGTAACTATATTAGATAGCTCTTCAGCGCTTCTCTTTTGTAGCTCTACAGGATCAACTCAATCTACTTTCGTTGCGTTTACGATCACTTATTCCCCTTCGTTATTGGCTCAGGTGAGAAGATCACCACAACATCTTCTTCTTTCCGGATCACCAAAACATCCTCAACGCTTCGCTTCCTCCGTCCATCTCAATATCATATATATCGAATCGCAATCATGGCGTGCGAACTGTTCCCAGACGATTACAAGGGCGCGCCCACATGCCCATTTCTTTCCCGAATCCCCACCATTACCGACATCGACAGCCGCGGTGATCGAATTCTTAATGTCGGCTCAAATAGATGCGAAGTCGACGATTCCGGCACCCATCAGTCCACGGAGCACTCGATGCGTTTCCGTGTGTGTTCTCGAACGCTGGCACGATTCTCGCCAGTCTTTGTTGCCATGCTCTTTGGCAGCTTTCTCGAGGCAACTCAAGAGGTCATCGACCTTCCAGAAGATGATGCACGGGCCATGCTAGTACTGCTCTACATCGCACACAACAAGTCCGTGCCAAGGGTTCAGATTGGCCTGAATGCCCAAGTGCTCGTAGTGGATCACAACCAATTCATAGATGATATCTACAACATCGTCGTTCTTGCCGACAAGTATCTGGCGACTGAAAGTCTTGGTCCATGGACCTCGATATGGGCTCCACGGCTGTTGACTGATATGGAAAGTTGTCAAGTCAACTTCCTCCCTCCGGATGTCAAGTGCGAGACGATGGAAAAATTGTTGTTCATTGCGAGCGAGTTCGGTCACTTTGACCTCTATTGCAAGGCTTTTCTCGAATTGGTCAAGTTGCACAACAAGGAGCGGAAACCTTTTTCCTCTATTATGGAGCCCAAGGGCTGTACAGGTAATGCTCTAACCCTCTTGCAAATTTACGAAACCCAAGCTAACATCACACTTTGTAGATCAGCTTAGAAGTGTCAAGAACCACACGATCAAGAAGACCTTGGACATCCTCCAGCGGGCCGACGATGATTTGGCCAAGGAAGATAACTCAATCTTTGGCCCATACCGATGCAGCGCAAAGGACCCAGAGACTCGCTTTCTCTGCCGGACGCATACGTGGGGCGTCATCATGATCCACCTCAAGAAATTGGGACTTTATCCGTTGCCGCACGCCAAAGACGTGGGCGACTCCGTGGATGATTTCATCAATCGGATCACTCATGGCTTGTGGTTCAGAGATACAATCCACAAAGCTTGCGGCATACGGCCCGTCTTGACAGGTTTCCTAGAGGACGCCCGCACTGTGGATGATAACCTTTGTCTTCCAACCGGACCGTTGGAGATTGCAATGCGCTCGAGGGCCACCTACTTTGGCTTTCCAATCCCTGAAGAGAAGCAGAGTTTTATGAGACAGTTTTTCCCAGGTTCGGAAGTATACCCTGATGAAATCTCAGGACCAGAGTGGTGAGGCCTCTCCAGTTGCAAAGCCACGGACCGAACACACGCGCAGGGATTGGTTTTCCGCACAGGAAACTGGAATGATTTGGCAGTAATGAATTGTTTTGAGAATGGATTCTGGTTTCGCCTAAGATAGGCTTCATGTATGCATTACAGCGAGGACGCTGTATTCTTTTCACTTGGAAGGGTGGTGGAGGTCCACAATCAAGGCTCAATGCTCCGCTGTCACTGGCCTGGTTGCACGTCGACCGGATGCCGTGCTCGAGCTCATCACCAGAAGACTGTTTTGATCCCCATCACAGTGATCATCATCTTCTCGTGGGTCTGTTAGCTTAGTCATCGATTTCATTTCCATTATTTCGTTCTCTTTGACTTCTTGTGATCCGTGACCGATACATGCGCCTAGTACACGGGCGTTACATGGGCAGCACTGCCTAAAAGAGCATCTTCACAATCTCTCCTAGCACCAGCTCCATAGTAGTTGATAAAGCCGGATAAGGCAATCAGAAGATCTGAGACGGAGATAAAGAAGACGAAGAGGTCTGTATCGAGACCACCAGGGCGTATTATCGAGAAGACGAGGGATGCTATTGCTATACCGAATGCATGGACAGGAAAGGTGCCGCCCGTCAAGGGTACTATGCTTTCCGTCTACGGACGGCTAGCTTAGTCTGGCTTAATTAAATCACCCTTCTCCGAGATTCTATCCTTTGATTGCTGCCAAGCAGAACTCTGCAGATTATGAATATGTAAGGAGAATAATGAAATTGTCGTAAAGTTTATATACATACTTCTGCTCGGTTGATACACTTATTCTCACCTGAGCCAATAACGAAGGGGAATAAGTGATCGTAAACGCAACGAAAGTAGACTGAGTTGATCCTATAGAGCTACAAAAGAGATGCGCTGAAGAGCTATCTAATATACCCAAGCAGGTGATCTGCGGTGGATCATACTACGTCACGTCACACTTATACATCACAAAAGTTGTTCAAGGCTAGAGGAACTGATATCACAATTTGGCCACTACTTATACACGGACTCATTGACCCATGGGCCTCAGATAGTAATTATTGGCTGCTCTTGTACTTAAATTACCCGGAAGTCTAATTCTTAAACCATGTCCGTTTAAACTGAGGGTCCTCGGAGACATGAAGCCGCCTTTGCTTATAACGTAACTTTGGCACGTGCAGCTTGACGAGTTCTGTACTGTGTAGACCTTTCAACATCTCAGGTAACCCTTGATCTACTTGTCTCTCGAATATGTTCTCCTTTATTGCAATGGTGCCTCTGTCCTTTTTGGCGATATATTCTTGTGATGAGATCCTTCGTCGCAGCGCAGCAGCCTTCTTTCTCTCCTTCTGAATGCCCTCGTAGATCTCCAAGGCCTGAACCCGTGCCATATGCGCCTTACAGGTCTCTTCGCTCAGGTTTCGCGGATGAGGGAGAACATCTTTCTAGCTTTGTTCTCCCTGCACCGTCTTGGCTATTCGAAATGACGGTAAAGGCAATCTCTTGACATCTGGCTCGGCCGCCCAAACACCGGGTTGAAGCTGGAACGCGATTTTGCCGCTGTACTCGTTTACCGTGACGTCTATCTCCTCTAGCTCTTCCTCCGTGAGCTTCAATTTTGCAGGGTTGGATCCATTGATGAGGATAATGGCCTGTTCCGTGATCATGCTGCCATGTGAATAGGAGCCCTGCATGATACAGAACTTGGCGCCAGCTCGCTCGCAGCGTCGACATTGCCCGGCTTGGTATAAGCGTCCGTACTTCCGTGATCGTTCCGGCGAGGGTGAGTAGTCACAAGACATGCCACTATGCGCACAGCGCAGACATGACCCGAAGTGGACGTTGAAGTACTTGCGATCTGCGCAAAGCTTTGCTGCTACATCTCGTTGTTTCTGTACCGCTTCATCGTATTGTCCATCTGCTTCTCCAATCAATTGGGCGCTCTTAGTAGCTTCTGTCCTGGTCAATTTCTCTCGAATACGTTTCGCTGCAGAGCCGATGACCTTGACCGGGCTGGCTGGTTCGGGACCAGTCCAAAGCCACATTGACATTGGGTCATCCATGTTTGCGTACAGGCAAAGATCCCTGCTAGGAAGCTTCATAGCGAGCGAAGCTATTCATTTGTAGATATATATGACTTATGACATCAAAGATGTGCTCACTTGAAAGAAGGCTTGTTGTTTTATAGTTATACTTGTCTCTATTCTGTAACAAAGCCAGATGTCATGCACGTCAAAGAGAAGTGACAAGAGACTTCAAGAAATCTTAGAGCTCAACAACATCAGCCTTTTGTATTCTTATGGAAACCTCGTCAGTATAATCGATCCATTGAGTCAAGCCTCAGATTGTCTTGTTTCGAGACTGCCTCAAACATGACTCTTCATTTTATTGGCGGCGGTGCCCCCGTTCCACCACTGTCCCTTTTTAAGACAAAGGGGCTAGGTTGATTGAAACCCCACGATGAGTCTCAAAGAGCTTATTATAAGTCATACTCATGACATCTATCAGATTAAAATTGCGGACAGCTCACAAAATAAACCGTTCCCTTTTGTCTTAGGCCCTTGTAACTAGGGACAATATCAGTCTGGTCTATTGATTATGGGTGACTAGGCTTCTCGTACGCTCGTACATATTTCTTTATTACTCAGTTTGGCATATCAATTCAGCTGTAGACTGTCTGAATCTACAAGATCATATATATGTATATACAAATTATCATGTGCGTTGCCAGTGACCTTTTTGTGCATCATATTCAACCTTGATCATACGTACATCCGCCTTATGGACCCACCTTTTAGCTTACGGACAGTTTTATGCAAATGCATCCACTAACACATGTCATGCAAGTTGGTTTTCATATATCATACTATAATGATCTTCATAAGAAGAACACAGAGAGGAAACAAGAAACTCCGAAACAACGAAATATAATGAAATTGAGACATTGCTGGTCAATGTTTTGAGCGGGTGTTCCCCAGCTCAGTTGTCAGTGTCTATGTAGTCAAGCCTCCAATGCCATCCAATTTTCCGCTTCGCTAAGAATAACAGTTCTATCGTGACGCAACATCATATTATAACATAGTGATTGCCATTCTATCAGCCTCGTTTTCACTTCCTCCACTATAATCAATCCACTTGACCGTCACCAACCCAAGCAATTGGCTTTCCATGCCTTTCGCGATGCATCCAGCGTAGCGCACGGGCCACTTTTATGCAGTCACCGCCCAGGTAGGGCAAGGCCCTGCGCCCGAATTTCTGCCGTGGGCAGCGTTTCAGCATCCCATCAAAGTTCAGAGCTTCAGCTCCCCTCCTCCATCCATTCTCTCCTCACCAACAACCCTCATCAAGAACATTCGGTAAGCTCGGCCCTCCACCCCCAGCGCCCGCGAGTGCACTGCAATTGCAGCAATGGCTCTTATAGAGCTTTTTGTACCTGTTGCAGAGCTCTGCAGCTTTCGTCTGAGCTGGGTCACTTGATTGCGCAAAGTGCAATTGAGCGTCCTCGGCACAGACAAAGCTCAGAGCAAGCTCAATCGGCAGCACAACAACCGAACTTTTACAGCTACTAATACCACACTCCTGCAGGTCAAGATGAGAGCCAAGTGGAGAAAGAAGCGCGTTAGACGTCTCAAGCGTAAGAGAAGAAAGATGAGAGCTAGAAGGTACGTCATAGCTGAAAAGGCACATTTCTCTGTGCTTCGTGCAACTTGTACTAACTTACTATCTACAGCAAATAAACGCCTCGCCACAACTCGATCTCAGTCATTACTGAGTGAGCGCATCGCCGTGTCTTCACAGCACCCATCATGAACGCACTTCGGACCAAACCATCACAACCAGCCTGATTGGCTCATCATTCGACATCATTCCACGTTTCACGACAAGGATTGTACGAGGGACTCGCAGCTTACGGCCAGGAGTGACGATTTTGGCATGATGGACTCGGCACTTGCAAAGTACAAACTGGTCAATTTCACATCGAGTTAGGAATGGAGGGTTTTGTTGCTTGCAACCCTTTCGAGAGAAGCATGACTGCAAAGAAAGCATGGCAGATCGGAACCATAGGATGGGATTTGTTGCTGAGCAGTTGAATTGACAAGACCTGCTTCTACTGTGACTATTTTGTCTTTTTGATCGTGACACTGGTGATGGTGACCTATGACGAAATGTGCGTGGGGCACGCGACTATGCCAATATGTTGTACCGCTCAGACAGCCCACCATAACCGCTGCCCGCATTCCAGCAACAGAACTTGACATTCATTATTGTCGTGATAGACCATCTGTATTTCGAGACTTTTGAAAGCGTTAGACAACTGCTTGAAGACCTGGGCACAATTGAGACCAACAACACCGACTGCTGAGACCAATTGCATCTGCTATAACAAGTACCTAGGTATATCGTAAACTTGAAGCTCTGGAAGCTAGAAGTGGGGTTGCTTTTTCTCACCGCCCGGCGCCTTCCTAGTCGTCGAACCCCTGCCACTTCCGGCAGTAAAAAAAAAGTTGACCGTAGAAGCAACGAGTCGGCGACAAAGTGAGGCTCTAGACTTGAGCAGAAATCCGGCCCGTTGCCCTTCAATTGAGTTGTTTCCTATTCCTACCGACGACACAATGGGCGCCAGCCACGAGAAGAAGAGAAAGAGAGGAGAGGAGGGTTCCTCCAAATCCAGGAAGAAGGTCAGCGCCCAGACACCTGCTCTGCCTGCGAGCATCAAGGTCGCTTCGGTCAAGACCGTCAAGACATGCCCCCCAGTCATAGGTACGCCCAGCTTGCCTCTTGTCTTTGCGCAAATGGCCAATATTGACTTAATGATCAGCTACAACTCCTGGCCTATGCCTGCCCGACAATGTCCAATTCCAAGCCTACTCGGAACCGGATTCTTTCACCACCACCAAGAAGAGCAAAAAGTCGACACCGGCGCCAACAAATCTAGTCCTCCACTCATCTGCGCATAGGACATTGGATTACACAGCCAAGGAGGATCGCGTTGGTGGAAATGAATCACATCTCAAGCACTACATTGGTGTGTTTGATCCGGCAACTGGCTCGCTTTCCGTCATGGAGGCCAAGAAGATGGCCGTCAGAGGTGTCGTTCGATCGCAAAAGGCTCCCGAGGACAAGGTGGCAGACAGAGCATTGGCCAAGGTGAGATTCCTCTTTTTCAAATCCATGTCATTTTGGCACGACACTGACATTTGTAGACAATGACGGAGCTGCGCAACGACCTGGGTGAGGCTTTCGGTACAAAGAAGGCGAGAAAGGCCATTGCGTCGATTACACAAAACGCCATTGCGCCTGAAAAGGCTATCTTGAATGCTGGTGGCAGCCCCCGCAAGCTCGACGCAACAGCAAAGGCCATGATGGAGTCGATACAAGAAAGCACACGCGGCATGGCGACCAGAGAAGAGCTCCAGGCCTCTGTCGACCAGGCCAAGCCGGTGCCTCCAGGAAACTTCGACGCTACCGAGATCCAGGACGTATACAGGCCAGAGCACATGATTGGCGCCGACATACTCATATCATGCCCCGTCAAGGATTGGCAAGACTCGGCCAAGAAGCAACTTCCTCTGCAGCTCCCATACCAGTTTATCTCCACCAACATGTACACCATTGCCGCCGGACCTCAGTCTACTGATCGACTAAGACTGCTACGTTACCTCAACTACCTGATCATCTTCATCAAGATCGCCAAGCCAGGCGCTCAGAGAGGCGTGCTGAGAGTTCCACCAAAGCAGCAGCTACACGACAAGATGGAGAATGCGCCCGCACCAGTCATTGAGAGCATACGGAGAAAGTTTTCTGCCAATGGCGAGATCAGAAAATTCCACAGAGACCTTTTGATGACATACAGCTGCGCCATTGCAGCCATCTTGATGAATTACGAGTTTGAGACGAGCGCCCTGAGACAAGACCTGGGCTTGGACGAGAGGCAATTCGCACAGTACTGGAGGGAGATTGGTGGAAGACTGTCCAACCCGGTTGGCAAGGTCAAGGGCACCAAGATGCAGGTCGCCAAGCTCGCCCTCCCTCTAGAGTTCCCGCAAGTCAGATTTGTGCAGCGTTCTCGATAGAGAGAGCCAGATTCGCCATGTTTTTTTCAAAGTTCATGCATTGGGGGAAAAGGAGTCAAAATCATACCCTTGTCGGCTTGCAATGGTTGCTCTACGAATACAATGATAGAAGTGACATGCAATAGTACCGGACCAATACAATCATCATTTCAATGAACATCATACGTTGTGTTGTTGTTTCTTTTTATTACTCGCTCTGTCCATCGCTTTATTAGGGAAAACCCTTGGGTAGCTTACGGGAATTGGCCCGCAAGGAACCCCGGGGTGAAAAACCCTACTACATACAGTCTGTTTGCCGTCTTCCACCACCATCTCCTCGACCTATGTGGTTGTTATCCACTTTTACACAACTGATTTGTGGCTCATGTCCCTGAGCTCAAGTACCATGGTCTCTGAAGCATAACTCCTACTGTGGCTTACGTTATTTGGCTTGTGTGACATAGCTCATGTGTCATGGCTTACGTATTACAGCTCAAAAAGTATGGCTCATGCAGTATGACAGTTGTGACAGAGCGCAGGTATCATGGCTTACAAGTCTCACGCTGTATCAGTGCAGGAAGATCCTCAATCGGTAACTTCCATCTTCACATTTGGTTTTCCCCTTGTAGGCACGAGTGCTCAAACGCTGGGTCAAATGGAGAGGAAGATCTTCAATCGGTATGTTCCTTCTTCACTTTCGCGTAGCTTGTAGCACTCTGATGTATATGGCCGAGTCCCGTATCAGAGGTTCCGAGCTCCGATGGATGTGGCTTTCTTTCGTCGTCGAGTGGTCGACGGTCATCAGAGTCCAGACTCCTCTCCATGGGCTCGCCACCATCCCGATCAACCTTTCCATTGCTGCCCGGAGCGTCGGATGTCTTTCTCTGCTTGCCTGGCCGTGAGTCTTGGGACAGGCTGTCGTCGCGTGGCCTCTTGGGTGCTTTCTTGGTGAACACCAAGTCCTCCAACCCCGTGACCCAATTTGGGATCAAGACTGTACGTGGGTTGGATCTCTCGGGAACGGAATCATTGCTGAAGATGATCCAATTCTGGTCGTATGGAACAGCTTCGTTTGTAGTGCGATAGTCCCTGAACACATGATTGGCATTGATATTGGCCTTTGGGCCCAACTCAATCCATCTGCCTAGACAGGCATCCTTTTCTGGAAGGCGTTGAAGCTCATCTTTGGTGCTGCCCAGGGCTTTCCACTTGTATCCGATATAATACGGATCTTTTCCCGCTCTTTTATCCAACTCGATCTGTAGATTCTCGTACAGTGCAGCTGTGACGGGGCTTAGGGGTGGGCGCCACTTTGGACCCTTTGTCCCTATCATCATGGGGACATGACTAAAGTCAATTGTAGACGCCAGCGGCGCGAGGCCCTGTCGACAGTATACGAACAAGTACCGGAACAATTCGTCAATGTGTTCTTTCTTGACTAGACGCAAATACTCACAAACCTCCGTCAAGTGATTGACACCAGCGCAGAGCGTGCAAGTGTGCAGGACGCCGTTCTTGAGAGGACCTCGGCACATCTCGGGTGCATGCACCTGACCACAATGTTCATGCCACATGTTGTTGCGCACGGCTGGAATCTATCGAACTGAGGCTGGGTCCTTGTCTAAACGGTCTCTCAACTCTTCTTGACTAAGTGGTACCCAGGCCCCCTTTGGAATAACTGCCTTGGTTTGACCTCGCGTCTGATCCATTCTAGGTGTCGCACGGAACTGATCTCCTTTGTGGATCTCAGCACGGAGTTGGTCTCCTTTTTGAGCCTCACGTTCGGACTGATCTCCTCTGCGACCCTCACCACGGGATTGATCTGGTCTGGTGGTCTCGCTTCGAGCTCGACCTCTTGGACTCTCATCACGGATGTGTCTGGTACTCTGGTCCCGCCCGAAGCCTCCTGGAATGACGTAACCTTGAGGCGGGCCAGTAAAGGCCTGGCTTCGATCTCGGTCCACTGGAGTGATCAGCGGAGCAGGTACTGGTGCAGATATACCTGTTGCATTTCTGATTTGGTTTCGGACCGCTTGAAACCTTTGCCATTCTAAAAACAACATGACCTCTTCATCCAATGGTCCAGGCATTTGGCCATGACTAGTTGACTGCTGGCCGTACCCAGGAGGAGACTGGTGGTTGTAGCCAGGGGACTGCTGGCCATAACTAGAGTATTGTTGGCTGTAGGACTGTTGGCCGGAGCCAGAAGACTGTTGGCCGGAGCCAGGGGACTGATGGCCGTAACCAGAGGACTGATGGCCGTAGCCAGAGGGTTGTTGGTCTCGGCCGAAGGAACCAGGCGTTCCTCCACCGCGGCCTCGGTAAAAAGAACCGCGTGGTCCTCCGCCGCGGCCTCTGCCACGATGACCACCACGCCAGGCCATTCTGATTCGATTTTACTGGTGATCGAACCCTTCTCTTCTACTGTTGATGATGATTTTTGTTGTTGTTTCTGTTATGGTGGTAGTGTTTGTGGTGGTGTTTGCGATGTTCGTGTGGTGATTGTGAGAGGGACGAAAAGAGGAATTACATATTTCTGCAGATAGCTTCAGCGTGCGCGGTGGCCTGGATGCCAATCATCACTGGGGTGGGTCACAGCTTGTACTGCAGTAGAGGTGCTGGCTGGGCAACTGTAGAATGGATGATTCTGAAACTGATTATGCCATTCGTGAGTTGATTATTCCATTCTTTGCCTCAGGCTGTTAGGCTCCCTCTAGTGAATGCGACGAGATGCCATGTCTCAAGTTCTTGCGAATCGGCACACTGTTAATCTCTTACAAGACCGAATTAAATGTCTTCTTGATCAACTACACTCAATGCACCCTCCCACCGGAGGAACATGACCCCAATCATCCAACAGTTATCTGGACAAGGCCATCAGAAAGTGGCATGGGAAACTGGCAGGACAACTTCCGTGGTTTACTCCGAGTCAACAGCGGAACACAACTCTGGGAATTTTTATTCTAGCCTCGAATCTCCAACCCAAAACCTCTGTCGAATCTGCTGTTCATCGGCTGGAAGGGGAACGCCTCTCCATAGTGAAGGAGGCAATACACGTGCAACTGACATGTTGTACTTCTATACCTCTGAAGTTTGATGTGTTCTGTTCGACGGGCCACACAAGGTTGATTATGACGCATTGGCGTATGTAAAATTTCCATCACAATGGCATTCAGCCGCCAGGATCGCCAAGTCATCATTGGCACCACTTAATCAAGTTGCATTGATTGTGTCACTTTGTGAACTTGAGCTCACGCCAGTGACGAATAGTAGTGCCTTAGTACAGTTGAAGTCAAATATTGAAACCTTTCTATGATTGTAGTCTACCCATCAAGCAAAATCATGTCAACCAGTTTTTCTCCCATTTCTTTTCCATTTGCCTGATTTAATTCCACGACTCCAAACCCTTGAGAATACAGCCCTCTCCGCTCGAGCGGGACACCAGCTTACCGACCGTGTAGACGGTCTCGCCAGCCTCCTTTAGTACGCGAACCACCTCGTCCACCTCGGACGGGCCGACAATGGCAATCATGCCAACACCCGTGTTGAAAGCCCGCGCCATTTCCGAGGCGTCGACATTGCCTGCCTTCTTCAACCACTTGAAGACTGGCGGCAGCTCCCAGGTGGCCACGTCAATCTCGGCGGCGAGAGTCTTGGGGAGTGCACGCGGCACGTTCTCGGTCAGTCCACCTCCGGTAATGTGCGACAGACCCTTGAGCTTGGAGACCACCTTCAAGAGCGACTTGACGTAGATTCTGGTGGGAGTCAGCAGCGACTCGCCGACAGTGACGCCGCTGGTTTCCCATGGGGCAGTGGCCAAGTAGTCGAGGTTCTCCTCCTTGAGAATGCGGCGGACCAGGGAGAAGCCGTTGGAGTGGACGCCAGCCGAGGCAAGACCAATGAGCACGTCGCCCTCGCGCATGTCGTCAAGACGGGGCAGACGGTTGCTCGATTCCAGGAGACCGACGGCACAGCCAGCAGCGTCGTAGTCGTCACCCTGGTACATGCCGGGCATCTCGGCAGTCTCACCACCAACAAGAGCACATCCAGCCTGGATACAGCCGGCACACACACCCTCGACGAAAGCAGCAGAGGCCTCAGGGTCGAGCTTGCTGCAGCCAATGTAGTCGAGGAACATGAGAGGCTTGGCACCTTGGACAACCAGGTCGTTGACGTTCATGGCGACCAGATCAATTCCAACGGTATCGTGCTTCTTGGTTTGTTGGGCAATCATGAGCTTGGTACCAACACCATCGATAGCACCAACCAGAGTGAGGCCAGGAGCTTGGTAACCAGCTCCAGACAGGTCAACCTCTCCACCGAAACCACCAATCTCGGCATCAGCACCGGGAATGGCGGTCGAGCGGACAGCCTTCTTGATGCGCTCAACAAACTGGTTGCCAGCCTCGATGCTCACACCAGCCTGGGCATATGTGAGGGCCTTTTTGGTGTCCGAAGTGGGACGGAAAGCGCGGTGGGCAATGTCTCTGCGGAAGTACATCTTGTTAAACTCGATAAGCTTGACACCCTCATAGGCCTTGTCGACAGCGGCCCGGAGGCTGTCAGCGGTTGCGGTTGCTGCAATGACACGGCCGCCTGCAGTGACAATCTTGCCATTTTGCAGCTTGGTGCCTGCGTGGAAAATGTTGATTCCAGCGGGAGGTTCGCTAATGGTCATTTCATCACCCTTGCCATATGCTTCTGGGTAACCTCCGGCAGCGACAACGACGGTGGTGCTAAACTTGTCCTCAATGTTGAAAATCAAGCCATTTCTGTCCAGGTTTCCGTTGACACAAGCCTCCATAATCAGGGCAAGATCAGTGTCTTGCGAGAGAAGAGGCATGACGGTTTGCACTTCTGGGTCGCCGAATCGCACGTTGTACTCGAGCACCTTGGGGCCGTTGGCGGTGATCATGAAGCCGGTAAAGAGGATACCCTTGAAGGTCAGGTTGTCTTTCCGCAGACCGTCAATGGTGGACTGAATGATGCGGTCCATCTCGGCAATGAGCTCGGGTGTGGCAATGTTGGTGGGCGCATAGCAGCCCATACCTCCAGTGTTGAGGCCAGTGTCGCCCTCGCCAACCCGCTTGTGGTCCTGGGCCGGAGGGAAAGACTTGATGCGAGAACCATCGCAAAAGGTCAAGACGCTCAGCTCGTCGCCAGCCAAGAACTCCTCAATGACGACCTCGTCACCAGCCGAGCCAAACTCCTTGGTCAGCATGATATCCTTGAGCGCCTGGTGTGCCTCCTCTTTCGTGGTAGGGATAATGACACCCTTTCCTGCAGCCAGACCGTCGGCCTTGATGACCACATCGTGGTTGACCGAGTCGAGGTACTTCTTTGCCTTTTCGTAGTCGTCAAAGTTTTCGAAAGCGGCAGTTGGTATGCCCCATTTCTTCATGAAATCCTTGGAAAAGGTCTTGCTGCCCTCCATGCGGGCGGCGGCCTTGGAGGGACCAAAGCTGGGAATACCGGCCTTGGCGAAGAAATCGACGGCACCAGCGACCAATGGGGCCTCGGGGCCGGGAATGACAAAGTTGACATTCTCCTTCTTGGCCAGCTCGAGGAGAGCGGGGAAGTCCTCGGGAGAGACGGTGTCGACGTTCTTGGTCTTGGGGGTCGTGGCCGTGCCTCCATTGCCGGGCACAACGGTAATGGACTCGACATTGGGCGACTGGCTCAGCTTCCAGGCAATGGCGTTCTCGCGGCCGCCATTGCCAATCAGCAGAACGCGCAGGGGGTATTCGACGACCGACATTTTGTGTTAAGAAAATGAGACCGACGTGTTAAAGTAAATGGAAAAATTCCAAATCGGAATGAGGACGTATGTCCTAGAGAAGGGGAGGAAGGGAGGAAGCTATTCGAGGCCTGCTCTAGAATAGTAACAAAAATTTGTCCCGCGATCGCACCTACAAAAAAAGTACGGTTATTAACCCCTCCCCCGCAATTAATTTTTACAGGGGACCTGAAAAGGCTGAAAGTGCAGGGATCTTTTAGTGACGTCTAAGTGGAGGAACATCATGACTCGAAAGTGAACCTTGTGAGTGAATTGATGGGCACTTGTTGCGTCTCAGCAGGTATTAACCTGTAAAAATACTGCAATTTTATGATACGTCAAGATAATATTCAAATCCTTGCAAACAATGCTCATGCATGAAAGATGATCATTGACCAGCATCAAAATCATATACTCGAGGTCGGGACAGACGCCAAGAAACGCAGTGATCCACTTTCCCGAGGTCTTGCCTTATCAACGTTATCGCCGTGACGTGCCGGCTAAGCTCGGTCAACCGTGTCTTGGAGGCTCATTCAAGCAACTCGACGCCACATTGTACAACGCGACAATTTAAGCATAAAGAACAGCAAGCCATAACAGAAGCAAAAAGAAGTACACTTCAATTCGGGCGCATTACACTCGTAACATCCCCACCATGCTGCTTATTGGCCTCACCGGGTCCATAGCGACTGGAAAGTCGACCGTCTCATCCATCCTCTCGTCTCCACCCTACAAGCTTCCCATCATTGATGCAGACGTGCTGGCGCGCAAAGTGGTCGAGCCAGGAACTGCTGGCTACAATGCAATCGTCAAGTACTTTGGACCGACAACGCCAGAGCTCTTGGTCGAGCCGTCAGAGACCATGCCGGTGAATGGAGTCAATGGCAAGGGCAGGCCTCTGAATCGGCCAGCACTGGGCAGACGCGTCTTTGGCGACAGCGAGGAGCGGAAAAAGGATCGCGGCGTCTTGAACAAGATTGTACATCCCGCCGTGCGTAAGGAAATGTACAAGTCGCTGCTCTGGTGCTACGTCACGGGTCACTGGGCCGTGATACTGGATGTTCCGCTCCTTTTTGAGAGTGCGCTGGATCGCATGTGCGGAGTCGTCATGGTGGTCGCCGTGAGAGAGCCCGAGGTACAAATGAAGCGGCTCATGGATCGCGACCCCCATCTCACCAGGGAGGATGCCCAAAACCGGGTGCTGAGCCAGACCGATGTGAGGCTCAAGGCGAGGCGGTGCGAGGCCAGGGGCAAGGGAAAGGGCGTCGTGGTTTGGAACGATACATCGAAGGAGGAGCTCAAGGCCGAGATTGACAATGCGATTCAGGAGATACAAAAGAGAAGCCCCAGTTGGTGGAATTGGTTTCTTTTACTCAACCCTCCGCTGGCCGTGCTGTCGGGTGCCTGGACGTTTTGGCAAAATGTACAAATCAACAAGAGGTGGAATGAGCAGGAGCTGAAGGAAAAGGCCAAGTTGTAGATATGGAGTTGGCACGACTGTTACAGCGCGAATAGTATCCAGAGAAACGCGGGTCGTCAAGTCAGACGTATTAAACAAATAATCTCTAGTTGTCGAGACAACTTTGTATCGTTTACCATTATTGGGCGCAGAGCTTCAATGCTGCGGATCCAATTTGTTTCGTTTAAAAGCTCGAGTGTTCCTTCCTTTTTTCAGTGCATCGTTTGATTGCTGCCTCTACATTCATCCACACATTTAATTCCATCCGACCTTCACAACCAGTAACACGTCCAGCAATCCCTCATTCATCGCCTCTGGAATCACCACGCCCTTTGGGGGCACACTTGGCTTTGCATCGGTCACAAGAGTATTGACATTTTTGGCATCGCTACGACAGCACTTTGACCTCCAACGCTCATTCCACCCACCACCAAACGGAGCACTGTTCAACCACTTGTACGACTTTGTTGACAACAGTAGAGTTCGTTCGCTCTGATAACAAACACGAATCTCGACAGCCATTTCTCTTCGTCTCGACTAGTTTAGTCTACAACAATCATTATGCGCGGCAAGCAGGCCAATTCCTTCTGCGAGTGGGTAGTGGGTGCAAACTACACTCGTCGCAAGAAGAGCACACGGAGAACAGTCGCAAGCTTGACTGTGGAGACCGACGATGAGACTGACACTGACACCATATCACTCTCTATTCCTCGAGGAAAGGGCCGGGTCAAAACTTCCCGTACGAAGCAAGAGAAGCAGGTTCGCTTCTCAGAAGCTGCAGAATCATCCGAAGATACCAAAGAGGTCAGTCGCACAAGGAATACTCTCCCATCCGATCAAATACAGTTAATCGAAACAAGTTTATTTCATAGCGACTCCATGTAACAACTGCTAACTGACCAGGATAGGCCGACACAAGCGCCACCAGCGCCGAGCCGTCCGAAGCAGAGGTCAGTGAAAACGAGACAACCGACGCCGCCGAAGCCGAGACTACCGACGAGGATATCGACTCTGATTGTCCCTGCGGAAAATGCGTTTCGGGAAGAGAGCGACTAAAGAAGAAACAGGAGGCAGAGTCTGATGCCGACACTCACACCAAGCACAAGGACAAGAAGGACAAGAAAGCCGCCGCAAAAGACAAGTCAAAGAGCAAGGCCAAGGACAAGAATAGCAAGAAGAAGAACAAGGCTAAAGAAAAGGAACCCGAGTCTGGGTCGGAAACCGCGGTAGACTCTGACGCTTCCGAGGCCGAGGACAAGGAAAACACCAAGCCCAAGAACAAGAAACAAAAGGGTAAAGGTGGTACCAAGAAGCAAGCAGAAGCTTCTGGTGAAGAGACCGAGGCAGTCGACGATACTGAGGAAGAGAAGCCCAAGAAGGGCAAAAAGAAGGACAAGAATCAAAACGACGAGCCCAAAGGCAACCAAAAGAAGAAGAACAAGGGTGGTGATGCCAAGAACAAGTTGGACGAGAAGCCTCAGGAGCAAGAGGTTACTGAGTCCGCACCTTCAACCAAGAAGAAGAAGAAGGAGAAGAAGGCCAAGGCCTTTGTTCAACCTCCTCCACGCCGACCCGACTTATTGATGCCCGTCAGCGCCCATGTTGTACAGGTCGAACACTCGATTGAGAGTGCCGAGGATCCACGGCCAAATGCATTCTACGATGTCGAACATGGGGTCATGCGTGTCTACCACGGCAGTGCCTATGGAAATCCATATGGTGTCTTGTACCCAAAGCGTTGGGGTCAAAACATGCCCTTGGGTACTCCTCATCCATCGCAGAATCCCTGGTTTTATGGATTCCACCCCTCTCACGCTCCAGTACCGCCTCCACAGGTCATTCCAGCTACACAATCTGCTGATGGACCTGGCCCGAAAAACCCTTGGTACCAAGGTGAGGGCGTTGTACAGGTCAACAATCCTGTCACCCCCATGCCCAAGGACTCTCGCGCTATCTACAATGAATCACCTTCCCTCAGGGCTGCTGCCAAGAAAGACAGCAATAATGTCGTTCCCTTTGCTCCTCCCGGCTCTCGAGCTGGATCCAACGGAGGCCGGAGCATTCAGGTTGCACCGGAAGCCAAACAGGATGAAACGAGTGGCAATGTCGCTGAAGCAAATGAGCAGGCCAAAGTTCCCTGGAGCCCATCTCATAGCCAGCAGCTCGAAAACGATTTGCAACAAATTAGAGCCGGCAGCAAAAAGAATAGTCTGGCAGGAAGTCAGAAGGGTAGCAAGGCTGGGAGTCAGAAGAATGACAATGGAGAGCCCACGGGAGGTGAAATTAATTGGAATAACAACGACGCTGGTGCTTGGGGTGCTGATAATACCAACAACACTGGGGTTTGGGGTGCTGATGACACTGGGAACTCTTGGCAGAATAACGACAACACTGAGAAAGTTGACGTTCCTGCCACCAACGTCGATACAAATGACCACCCAATCGACCACCAGAAAGAAGACGACTGGGGAGCGAATAATGGCCAAAATAACGATAACGAGGTCAAGAATTCCCCATCAAACAAGCCTCCTTCCTCTGGTGGCAATGTAATGGGCCGAGGCGATCATCCTCCCAAGGAGGGCACACCTCGCTCACATCACTCTAACCAGTCCATGCCCGGCACCTGGCCTCAATCTGGTGGCAACGTCTTTGGTGGTTCGGCACAAGGCGAGACTGCAACGAATAACAATAACAATAGCAACACCCAGGACTGGCAGGACCTCAGTGCTGCCAATAACACGGGTGGATATTTCGACACCAAGGAGGGCCAAGCGGAATTGGCAAATACAAAGTGGTAAAAATTCAGGGCACAACTACACAAAGCTAAGAGAAGGCCCCAAGGTTTACCGCCATATCGAGCTGCACGATGCGATGGAAGGAGGGTATGGCTCGCAAGTCCCGTCAATGTTGGCCCTTGTTTGGGTGTTTCGTTTGTTTCCGGTCGATTGTTTTGTCATTGATCTTTCAGTGGACTGACTATAGTGGCACGTGTGCTACGTTAATGACTTTCAATTCCCGAGACCATGAAGAATAATCAAGAGAAATACAATATCTTACAAGTATATCCATGGGACTGTGATTCTGTAACAATAGCACAACCATTTTGTCACGAGCCGGCTGCTGGCATTGACAGCTGTGAATGTTTTAAAGTGATATTCCATGCACATGATATCTACATACACAAATCACAGATTACTATCGAGACAATTCAAGCGGAGGGAAGATGTCAATCTGAATTGAAGACTATGACAAACACAAATGTACATTTTGTGTAACACGAACCAAGACTATCTTTTTGATGCAAATGCCGACTCCTTCCTCATTTCCGAGCCAGAGGAGGATTTTCCCATGTAAGCCAGGCAAAACGCTTTTGTCCATGAGTGAAAAAAACATGCATGAAAGAAGCAATATCTGAGCAAAGCTGGGCAACTGCCAGGAGCAGCGCCCAAGTGGCAGTGAAGAACACAATTAGTCCTCCTCCTCGGAAGACTCCTCGTCAGCCTCGTCGAGCCACTTGATGAAGGGCTCGGCAGCCTTGCGGATTTGACGAGAAGTAGAGACGTCGCAGTACTTCTTGCTGGCCTTGCTACCCCACTTGCGGACAAACTCCTCAGAGATGAGTTCCTGGTCGTACAGCTGGTAGAGGATCTTGTTGGAGACAACATCAGCAGTCAGCAGCTTGGGGTTCTGCTTGCCCTCCTTGGCCAGGAGGCACTCAATTCCACCCAAGAAGGCCTTTTCGTGGCGCTCAGAGATCTTGGTAGGGTTCTCGGGGTCCTTGAGGAACTAAAAGGCTGTTAGTATCATGTGAGAGAGTAGGAAAAAGAATGATGCTTACCTGCTTGAGAAGTCCAGCACGCTTAGGAATCTGGGCAACAATGTTGTCGGTGAACAGGGCCTGGACAAGAACCATGACGGTCTTGTGCTTGGTCTCAATGTTCAGCTCCTTGGCCTTCTTGTAAATGTCCAGGTCGTCAACCTTGTCAATGCTTCCAGTCTCGGTAGCCTTCTCCAAAATCCAGTTGCCAAGTTCATCGTAGACGGTGGGGCCACTGGCCTCACCATCTTCATCCTCGTCAGCGCCCTCAAGGACGAGCTTGTCGCGGAACTCGGTTGGGAGCTTGTTCTGGCGGGCCTTGACGGCCTCCTCAGACATGTCGACAGCCCAATCATCGTCCTTGACTTCCTTGGGGGCGTTGATGTCCTGAGCAGCGGCGGTGATCTTGCGAGTGAACTCGTCGTCACTATCGGCGCCAGCTGCCTCGTCTTCACCGTTCTCGTTGGAGCCATTCTCCGAGCCATCATCGCCACCGCTTCCGTTACCATTCTCGCCATTCTGCAGACCCAGCTGCTTGGCTCTGCGGGCCGCCTGGCGCTCAGCCTTGGTAGTCTTGGACTTCTTGCCCTTCTTGGTCTGGGTCTTCAGAATGAAGTTGATCAAGTTGGAGTGGACAAGAGGCTTGCTACGGGCACCGCAGGCCTTGCAGTCCTTGCGAACGACATCATCCTTGATGGTGAGGTCGGTCTCGGGATTGCCGCAGTCGTCACAGAGAACATACTTCTCAATAAAGACGAACAGAGACTTTTGCAGAGTCTCGCCATCGTGAGCACCGTTGATGATCCAACGGTCATCGGCGGGATCCATGTTGGTCTGAGCACCGAGATCAAGTCCGAACCACTTAATGACATGGCCTCCAGGACGGGCAAGGGACTGAGCGATAGTGCTCAGGTTGACAACAACGGTCTTGATACCGTTGCCCTTGCCTTCGACCTTGACTTGGAGTCTGGGCATCTTGTAGCGGTAGAACTTGTCCTCGGCCCTCTTGGGGTTGATGGCAAGTAGTTCGACCATTTTGGCGGTTGTTGTTTAGCAGATGGTATGAATCTGGTGTATGTTTATAGAAGCGGATATATGCACGGCTGAGCTTGAGCTTTGAGCGGTGCTTGGACGGCGAACTGATGTTCTCGGCGATGAACTTGTGTGGTGAATATTGACACTGGTTCGGAAATGACTAGTTGATCATTTGCGAACGGACGAGAGTCGGTTACTTGGATTTTGTTGATTGGCAACAGGATATTGTACTCGTGGAATTGAGAGTATAGAGGATGGACGAGCCAGGCTGTCAGTAATAGATCTTATGCTGAGCAAACATAGGGGAGACTGGAGACAGGTTTTCGTGGGCGTTGGCAGGCATTAACTCGTTGCGAGACCGATTCAGCCGACAGAACTGATGTTGGGGCTACAAGGTTTTCGCGGTATGCGAAAAGACTGCAGCGTGAGAGGGGGTAGGTGTGTAAACACTGCGTTCTTGTCGTGCTGATACATAAACAGCAATGTCGAAATGTACCCTTTTACGTGGGGTTTCGGGGTGATGGCAAGGTCGAAGGACTGAAGAGCCGATTGTGCGACAAGCAGCTTTTCAGTAATCTAGGATTGCCGTTGGGTTGATGCAGACGGGCAGGTTGTGTGCGTGTGAAGAGTTGTCAGACGTTTGGGCAAGCGATGCGCGCAAGTCGCCGGACAAGTAGGATGATTTTGGAGTGTCAGCAAGCGGGAACAAGGCCGCAACAAATTGTTGTTCTTGTTGTTGTATGAGACGTTTCCTTCTCTGTCCGAGAGAGGCGATCAAAGATTGGTTTCAGATGATCCGCACGTGGCTTACCAATCTGATGGTAGGTTGTTGGGATTTTCGCTGAGCAGTGCAAAAAGGAAGAAGTTTGGGAGGAGTTGACAAAAAAAGTTGGTGGTGTCGGAGAAAGGAAAGAAAGAGGTGGAAAAGAGGAGGAGGCCAGAAAAGAAAATGGAGCCGAAAGCGTCGAGCTGCGAATGAGGCACGACAACCAATCCTGGCACCTGCCGACCTGATTGACTGGCTGGCTGCGCTCCAGTCCACTCCAGTCCACTCCAGCTCGCTCAACGTCGGGCGACGGGATTTCTTGCAGTGACCCTCTGAGTGAGTGGAGGGGCAGAGGGGCACAGAGGGGCGCTGAAAGCACTGGCCATTGGGCAGGTAGCGGCCGGCGGTTTCGCAGTTTCGCAGGGTCGGAGCCTAGAGGGGCACGCGAGGCACGCACTGGGGGTCTCCGGGGCCAAAAGTCAGAGTCACTCTCTAGTGAGTCGGCGGCTGCCTAGGTACATGCTCGGTACCTCGGACTGCACACAAACTCCAGTTCTTTGTGGGGTTGAGGCAAAAAAAAAGAAAGGAAAAAATCTCACTGATCCCAATGGTAGATTGGATTGTTACACTAATTTGTCGGGCCGGAAGAGGATTTGTCGTATGTTGGTGAGATCCAGCCAGATCATGAACATCATCCCAGGGTGGGAAACACCAGGCCGTTGGAAGCCGTGATTGCCTTTCCCCCCGGAGAAATTATTTAACATTTTGGGTTTGAGTGACGAATATTCACGCACATGTGCCCATACACCATGTTGGCCTCTCTGAATACGGAACTCACACAAATCAAAAGAGTTTGATCTCCAAGACAAAACTAGTTCTGATGAGAACTCGCTGTGAACAGAACAGTCTGTTATATCAATTGACTGACATGAAGCCTCTCAAAAGGATGCCCTTATCAATATGCTACGACACCCAAGCTGTCGTTCATCTACTATGTTCATGCAAATCATGAAAATCTTCTGCCATCAATACCGCATTTGCCCGGTTGAAAGCTTCTCCCCGAATGCTCATCAGCCTGTGCTGAGTTTATGTAAGAGCCTGCCATCGCAAAACGAGGCTATAGAAACATGAATGACACTGCATTCTGGTGCCTGGGGTATAAGAAAAGAAAAATAAAGACGATCCATGCTGTATGTATAACGATTCGCTCAGAAAGAAACGCGTCATGAAGATGTACTCGGTTCGTCCTTTGACTGGTTCTGGTTCTGATTCAACTGAAGACCGTGGCTCTGGGCCAATGACTTCCACGAGTTCACCTCGCGATACGCCCTTTCACATTCTTGTTTGAGCTTGTCGTTTGAAGTGCTCAGCTCTTGGATGGCCTGTTCCGTGAGCAGTTTCTCCAGCGTCCACTTTTCAATGTTTTGCGCCTCGTTCTCCTTGAGTTGTGTGATGAAGGAGACGGCGCGCTGGAGGATGGAGCCCTTGTTCTTTTCACATCCAGGGACAATCTTTGCCAGCTCATTAATACCTTCATTGATAGTTTCCCTTCGTCGGCGTTCAACTTGACCTGGTCAGCAGCATGTTCCATAACCTTGTCGTTTGACTCACCTTCTTTGTGGTTATCCTTGCGTTGCTTGTGCCATTCCTCAGATCCTACTGCAGGTCGGTGTCCTGCTGGCTGCTGGACTGGAGATTGAAATACTGGAGCACCGGATCGAAGACCATTCTGTCCCGGTTGTGGCGGCCCTTGCGGAGGACCCTGGTTCGAAGGGTCCGGCATACTATCAGTTGGCACCATATCGTTACTGCCATAAGAGTTGTGCTCGTTCTCATTGGCGGCTTGTGCAGCAAAAGTCTCCTCCGTCGTAGGTGGTACATGGATAGTAGGATACATGGACCCTAATGCAGCTGCTGCTGTGCTCGAGGCGTTGGCTGGATCAGCAGATTCATGATGGTCGGCTTGAGTAGCTTGCTGCAGTGCGGTAAAGTCTGCAGCATTGACACTGGCGGCTGCGGCGGCTTGGGCAGCCTCGACTGCACTCTCCACGTATGAAGCCGCAGCCTCAACATCGGCGTGGTTGGACATGGTGGCTGATGCTGCGCCTCGCTTTGCCCGTCTCGATTCAGCTGGTGATGAATCAGGCGCACTTCGCTTGCGTCGACTAGGACTCGTAGACGAAGGAGCGGCATAGTCACTTTGCTCTTGTGTGACAGCCTCGGCCATGGCGGCCAAGTAGCGGGGATCGGTGAGTTGCTCCAGGTTGGCAACCTCGCTGTGAGGGTAAGACGCAGACTCCATCATGGCTCGGCGTGTCAAGACCCAAGTCGAATAAAGACAACTACAACAGGCCGCTTAAAGATAAGCCAGGCCAACTCACTTGAACGTGATGGCGATCTGTGATTGTGTGTGGTCAGCATTGCAAGGAGGACAGCGGTAAACACCAATGCCAAGACCGCAGCAGCAAGGTCGCAAATGACTCAAATCACCATAGAGGAACGAATGCAGGATCATCGAATCGATGGACAGCCTCGGGTTGTATTGGGCGGCACGGGTTGCAGCACGTCTGTTGGACAATAGAGTAATGATGGTCGCGGCGCGTGGTCACTGGTGTGGGATAGAATCTATTGGCTTAGGTGCCAGGGAGACAGCCCGTCTCGATTGATGGAGGTCTGGAAAAGGGCGACATTGACGAGCTTGATGAGAGCATCACATTTTTGTCGTTATCACAAGCTTTTTCGCGTGGTTACGTCCCAGTCCCCAGGCGACGCTGGGCTGCAGCTACAAGGCTTGCACGGCATCGAGCTTGAATGTAGCTGCGATGCGCTGCGCTTGCAGCACGTAGCAATCGAAGCGCCCGCCAAGAGCTGGGAGAGGCGTCGAAGCCGACGATGGGAATTGCAAAGAATCTGCAGGCAGTTGCGCTGGCAAAGTGCCTCATGGTCTGCTGCATCGACAGCGACATCGCGACCGTATCAAAATGCGGTGATGGATCCTGGGATTGAAAGTCGACGATGAAAAAATGTATAGACTTACAATTCAAAAACGAGCGTCGCGCCCCAAGACCCGACCGAGCACTGCGCGCCTGTGGTCCCCGCGATCCCAGAGAACGTGACTTGAGTTCACGTGAATGATCAGGAGCCAGGAGATTGGCGATAGCGTTAAACCCACTTGCGACCAGCGACCATGAACCGTTGAGATGACGGAAAAATGTCGAAAAAAAGAGAGAATAGAAGTTTGATTAGAGGTGAGTATTGAGCAGTTGAATTTCCAGATTAGTTTTTCGCAGCCGTTTGTTCAAAAGCTCGTCGGGATTGTTCTTATGATATGGGTCAAATGGGAGTTGACTTTGAGGAACGGGAGGCAGCGAGGTCACGGGGTGATTGCCAGATGACTTGAGATCTGGGGAGCACAGACCAGAATGGCGAGCCAAAAGATGGGAGTGGGTCTGAGATTTGGGATTTGGGGGGGCCCGACTTCAAGTCAAGTGGTTGAAGGGTTTCAGTGTGGGAAGGGACAAGCAGCAGTGTTGCAGGGCGTTGCAGGGCACTTTACGCCTTTGAGGGCCTCCAAGTGGTGCTGGGCGTGAGGTCTTCCACTTGCGTGATTGGTCTTTGTGCCTTGCCGGTCCATCGCCCCCCGGGTAGGTTCCCGTCGCGCAACCAAGGCGACTTATTCGAGGCTCTGCGGAGGCGGAATAACTTGGAAGGCTGCAACCGCTTGTTGGAAGTCGAGGTCATCATTAGCAGGAGTTTTGGGAGTTTTGGTCTTGGCTGAAAAGGCAAGACTCGTAATAAGTGCAGCCATTTCCAGCTAGGCAAGGGCGATTACTGCAATGCAACACACACACCCCTGTGGATGTACATATGGACACTACATACTGTGGCTGTAGACGAGATCCCCTCGCAGATAGAGATGCTTGATCTTCACAAAGTAGGGACCAATAGATTCCTTGTGAGAGCTGCATTCCTGAGGTATGGTGCTGGGCAATGTGAACATGGGTCATCTCCTTGTTTCTGGGAAGTGATGATCTCTTGTTGTGGTGTAACACCTTCGTAAGGTACCCGAAGCAGATGAATCACGACAAACCCATGCTGTTGATTTATTCTCATTCAGATAGGTGTACTCACAGTTCAAGAACATTACCTAACTAGATAATACCCTGATCAGCACAGACAGTCAACTGGAAAGTCCACGATCATAAACTGTCCGACCAGGATACTCTTCTTAGCGCGTCGGCTTGATCCGGAGCTCGGCCGGCCAACCCACCTTACCCCACGGGCCCACCAAGCCCGAGGGACCGACCAGGACGACGTCAACGCAGCTCGAACCAATTGCGGGTTTGCGGACTCTCCCACTCTGCATCTTCAAACACCGCCGACTGCTAGAACCGGAAGCCATGGCGGATCCCGTGGCACTCAAGCTCGACCATGAGAATCACTTGCTCTTGGTAAGTTTGCCAATACTCACAGGTCCAAAGCTGTTGAGCTGTCCTTGGCGAAACGGTCCAGCTACGCCCTTGATCCCCGAACCCGGCGCATAGCTTCCACATTCTACGACAATGAATACGGACCCCGATTTATAACCTGTCAAGACCAGAAAGAGGACTCTGACTGATTGTGGCCTTTACTATAGGACCAACCTCTCCTCCGCCTCCCTTTTGAGCTCTTACGCAAGAACTTCCGCTCGGCGCACTTTGAAGTCGAGCGCGACGGCACCTACATCCGCAACGCGCTCAAGGAGACGGCGCAGGCAGCCGTGAGCGCGCCCCCACCGACCGAGGATGTCCTGCGCTCTCTGGACAACATGCTGGCGCGCGCCCGCGGCATGAAGCGCAAGCTGGCCGGCTTCGCCGAGGAGGAGCAGCGCCTCTACCGCCACGAGGCCGCCCGCGTGCGGCATCTGGGCGAGATATACTCCATGCAGAGCTTCGAGGATGTCAAGTACGAGTCCTGGAGCCGCGTCCGGTTACAGCGCATGCTAGTCGACTACCTCCTGCGTCAGGGGTACGGCGAGAGCGCCCGTATGCTCGCCAAGGACGGGCGTATCGAGGAGCTGGTCGACGTTGAGACGTTTGAGCAAATGGCCAGGATCAGTTCGAGCCTCCGTAATGGTAGTGTCACCGAGGCCCTGGCATGGTGTACGGCCGGCGATACAAAGAAGGAGCTGAGAAAGATGGATGCAAGTCTTGTCCATGAGGCGCCCCAGTATCAAACTTTACACCAGACAACTAACTTGCTTGTAGTCTGACCTCGAGTTTATGCTCCGTTATCAACAATATATCGAACTAGTCAGGCCCTACACACCAGCAAAACTCAACGAGGCAATAAAGCACGCCCAAAAATGGCTGCAACCATATCGTCAAACTCATGCCGCCGAGGTCCGAAAAGCCTGCGGTTTGCTGGCAGTCCCCCCATCCCGCGCCTCTGCGTATCCCGAGTACGCAGCTTTATATTCACAACAGCGCTGGCAAAAACTAGCAGAAAAGTTTATCGATACGCACAACAAGCTCCTGTCGCTACCGTCCATACCGAGCTTACACATGGCGCTCAACTCGGGTTTATCCGCCCTCAAGACGCCCGCTTGCCACAGCCAGGACTCGCAGCAGACGGCGGAAAATACGACCGTGGCCAGCTTGCAAAACGTCTGCCCTATTTGCTCTAAGGAGCTCAACGAGCTGGCGCGCAACGTGCCCTACGCCCATCACGACAAGAGCCACGTCGAGCACGACATGTTGTTACTGCCCAATGGCCGCGCCTATCCCAAGGAACGACTTGAAGACTATGCCAAAAAGGCTGGCTTACTCGAGGGACAAGTGAAAGACTTAAGGACGGGCGAGATCTTTGGAGAAGAGCGGTTGAGAAAGGTGTACATTACATAATGCAGGAATGGAGTCATGGAATGGGATTTCAGAAGGTACTTGTGGATGGCTGGCTATCCCTCTCCTATACGATGCTTGAAAGCCTAGGAGTCATTATGTATGCATCATTACGGACCCCTCAAGTGTACTTTGAGTGCTTGGATGGACATGGGCAGATCAATCAGCATGGGAAAGGCGTCTTTGCGCACAGCGTTTGGTTTCTACACTAGGTAAGTGTAGATTGTTTTTCTGATTTATCTCGAGCGAAGCGACGCTGTTACTCACGCATCAGAATGCCACTGTAGACGGTAGAGTAAGCAGGCAGAGACCAGAGTGTCTATTATAGAGACGTAAATTAAACACGTTGAGTCTTTGCCGACTGGTGATTCGATATCGAGAGACAGACGGTCGCTGTAGAGATTACAGAGCTTCTCTGTACTATAAATTCTTGTCGTGTAACAAGAGCTTGCACATCACGATGTATACAAGGTCACACATGAACAGCAAGCAATGAGAACAGTATTACAAAAGCAGAAAAAAATTTACAGCCGTCTATTCGCCGACCGCCAACCCCTTCCTGACCATGTTGGGGAAACGATTTGTTCCTAATACTACATACGCAAAATTTACAGCCAACCGAACCCTTGCACTCCTGGTAAACGAGACGCTTTGTGTGTGTGTAAAATAATGAGATGTCGAGACGCGCTTTTGTTCATCTTCCATCCAAACCAGCTGTTCAAATAAACTAGCGGGCAAAAGAGCGTTGATTTTACCTGAGCCTACGCTGAGATCGAGAAGATCCTTGCGTCCTGGACCTTGACGTACCAGATCTGGTGCCGCGTTCCTGCTCAATACCACTCAATGGCATAATTTTGCCAAAATGGATTGGGCAAAGTTAATTGATGTCCATCATTTCCGTCCATTGGGGGATCATGACGAGTCGCGTACTGGGCCGGAGCAGCAGCAACAAAATCATAGAAATGACGATCTTGAATTATATTCAACAGAAGGGTTGGGGTGATATGTGGCACTTTTGGCACTGATGGTGAAGAGTATGTGAAGGATCTTCCAGCAAAGTCGTCGAGGCAATACGGATCCTACCTCGCCGCCGGGTAAAACTGGCTAAGAACCCCTCCACCTCCGCCAGGAGTCATGGGTCCCCCCGAGATGCCGTTACCATTAGTGTTGTGGGACCCAGCTGCGGCGGGTGTAGATACCAGATTAATGGTCGATGTACCGGGAGTACTGGGACCATTCGATCTTCCATTGAGAAGGCTAGTCGGTACAGTTTCCTTATCGTTGCTCGTGTTGGCTCCCGTATAAGCAACTGTCATTGTGCCGCCTACCGACAAACCCCAGGTCTTGCCAATGTGCTCATCCGGTATCGTACCGCCAAAAATTTTGTCCTTGAGCTGGAAAAATATCTTGCCCGTTATCAAGCTGTCTGAGCCAGCCTGATGGGCCTGACCATATCTCTTCACCTTGAAGGATTCGGCCAATGCCTCCAGGCCCGATTTTTGCTCAAACTTTGTGAGGATCTCGGCCGCTCCGGGGTCACTAGGTTGGAACGCCCCCAATGTCGAGGCCTTGATGGCCCACTTAAGGAGGTGCTTGACATCGTACGTTGATGGGAACCAAATCTTCATCAAGTGCTCGAACCGCGAGCCATCGTTGGGCAAGACATCATTCATTAGGCACTTGGTGAAGTATCCAAAGTCATAGCCTCCGTGAAACGACAACCATTTGACCTCTTCAAGTTGAACAAGACCCGACGATGTCATGAGTGCAGCAAAAGCATTCGGCTCGATGCCATCCATCCTAAGCTTGTCAAAGTCGATGCCGGCTTGCTGCAAAGAGTGTATCGAGTTCTCGTTTGCCATGTCCTCCTTAATATCGAAATGGAAATTGAACTGCCAGGCGAAAGGTAAAGAACCATATGTCGCAAGATACTTTCGCATAAATGGGCTGAGCTCCTTGGATTCGAGTTGCTCCGGTTTCGCTGCCGGAGTTTGTCCATTTTCGTTGAACAGTGCAATGCCAATTTGTATGATTTTGAGCATGTCAACATTGACACGCAATGTCTGGTAGTGGTAATCGCTCTTATCGATGAAATTACCCATTGGTCGGCCTACAATACCGGGGAACTCGGTGTCCTGTGATGCGATTCATTAGTCCCGTTCCACACCACGATGCAGTGCAAAACCTAGAAAAAGCTTACCATGGCGACATAGGGATAATCATTAATCAACTCCCGTATGACTGCCATCTCCTCGTTCAGATTATGCCGCCACACGTCGCGTATGCGGCCCTTAGCGGCATTCCCGCTCCGTGTCGTGTGTTCGCCTCCAGGGCCATGAGTCTGTTGATGCGGGTGCTGCTGTTGCTGTTGGAGCTGCGCGCCGTGAGCAAATCCCATGCGCGCAGCGTGACTGCCGAGACCAGTTTGGTCACCTGCTCCAGCCAGGTTCCCTACACCAAAGCCCCCGCCTGCATTGATGCCAGCAGCGAGGCCACCTAGCCCAGCCGCCGCGCCAAAGGGGTTGTTCAGCTGGGAGTTGCCCAGATAGCCGGGCGGTTGGTGGCTGGCGGCATGGGACTGTGACGGGTGGTTTGCGAATTGATGTTGGTATGGCGAGATGGAGGGCGGTCCCGAATGGAACCTATTTGGGGGTTGAGGCATGGTATCTCATGTATTCCTCTTTGATCCTGCTTGCATGTACGAGACGTTGAAGAATCTTGGGATCGGTAGTCATGAGGGAAGCGCCGCAGCGACCTCGGGAGAGTAGATCGAGTCGAATGGGTTGTTGCTACTAGACTTGCGTCGAGGAATCGGAATGATGCTCAGATCTGCTCATCGAATACTGACAAGCAGCTGGGATTGGGACGCGAAGATGCGATCGGATGGAGGGGCGCCCGCGAGCGACAGGGCTCTGGAAAGAGATGGTAGTACTAAGTATTTCAAGAGGCGCAATCAATACTGGTGAAATTCTATGTGTCGTTTTAGAATTGTTTGTCTGGTCTCCGATTCTTCGCCGGGGAAAAAGCTGCTTTAAAATGCTGGAATAGTTGCAGACCTGTTCTTGGGGTTTAGAGGATGGCTTTCGAAGGTTGGTCTCTGGCCTAAGCGCATCCACACGAGCAGACAGACAGACAGACAGCAGATGCCAGCCTTGAGAAGGTAGGTTGAGCACAGACCTCATCTGCACCTGGCGGCTCGACCACCTCCAGCTCCGATTCAGCTGCCATGAGCTAGAGCCGTTCCCTTCCCCGGAATATCGGAGAAACCCCAGCTCCAGCTTCAATTGATGCATAACACTCGTCACGCAACAAGCTCCAATTGCATGCCGCGGGACGTCGCCTAGCACCAGAAGGACGTCCGCTGAGATCATACCACGATCTGTAGAACAGCAATTGTTTTACAGACAGTCGCTACAACCACCATGTTTCCCACAAGGTAAGCTGGGCTGCCTTTGCTCAATCACCGGCCTGCGCGGTACTAATCATTTCATCGCAGGTTACTACGTGCGCAGCACGGCGAGAAGCCCAGCATCACTGGTTTCGACGTTCGCAAGTTCGCAGCTTCTGCTGGCCAGCCGAGATACGACCCCTGGGAGAGAGCGTGAGTGGTTCGCCCGAGTTACTGCGTGCGCGAAATGACGGGCCAATACTAACGACGACTGCAGTGAGGCATGGCGCTACACTGGACAGTTCTCGCGATGGAACCGTCTCAAGGGTGCCTTTCCGGGACTGGGCATAGCGACTGTGGCCTTTGCGGCTTACTGCGGATATGAGTACCTCTTCATGAAGGACGACCACCACCACGGCGAGGAGCATCACTAAGGACAACCGAGATGAAGCGAAATTGGGCCGAGGAGGAGTGTACATATACCACAATTGCAACCACTGGGCGATAGAAAAGACAAGAAGCGGACAAATAAAAGAGCATCAGAAGAGTATCAGACCTCGTGATACCTCAGGCAGCTTGGCATGGGCGATTCCATCGAGTGCGTGTCCAATGGAACAACCTTGAAATTAGTGTCTTGGATGCGTAAGGCCCCTGGACATGTAAATCGTGATTTGCTGGTTCCAACACGACTATTCTCTACGCTGAGATATGAAACACACCAGATCTTTCAGATGGTTGAAAAACGTGTGTATTGGTTTTTCTGCTGGCCGAATTTACGCATGTCCAACACTGGGCATATTACGTACCGATTGGCTCGACTTTAGTAACCCTCCATTGCAATTGTTATGATTGGTTCAGTCTATCGGGGAGAAGCCCCGGGGCCTTGGTAACGATATTGATCTGCCCTTCCTGCGATACTCGGTTGCCGACATTTATTTTACAATCTTGTTCTGATCACATTTGTCCTGCGAACTTGGCAAATTTATAAGAATTATATCAAAATATAATTATCGATGAATTAAATATAGCAGAAACGAATTTGGATATCTCGTTAGTAAATTGAAAACGCCAACCCATATGATGCAAAATGCCCAACGCATATATACAGTCTAATCCAATCTCAGGTTTCTCGTACAAGATCTTTCTCATATCGGCAGTTGTCGTGATTTAGTCGTCTATGCTTGACCAACGCCATTGACCAGATCTAGTGCACCTTCGACAGCAACCTCGAGCTCGCCAATTCTATGCTTGAGGCCCTTATTCTCATCTCTAAGTAATGAAACGGTATCCCAGGCCATGCTCGAGTCTTGTCCCCTGCAGTTTCTACACCCGTCTGCTCCCTTGTCTTCGTCCTTGACTGAGTCCCCGGCAATGTTCTTCATCAGCTTTTGTAATGTGCTCATTTCCCGGGCTGGCTTCTGACGTGACGACACGGCCGGAGCAGGCGTTCTACCCTGGTAAATAGAAGAAGCACCAGAGGTCAAGTCGTAATGACTCTCCGTAGCACTGGTCATGATTGTCGGGCTGCGGCTGCGCGAGAAGACGCTTTCGCTTTCGACACTGTGGATGGATTCCGTGTCAAAGCCACTGACTTCGGATCGGATGGTACCGCCAGACTTGCGCCACTGTTTACGATCGGCCTCGTAACCAAGGTCTTCGTTGACCATGGAAGCGCCAGCAAGCACCTTCTCCTGAACAAAACGCTCTTCCTGTCTAGCCTTCTTCTCATGGTTGAGCTCGGCCATGAGACGCTGGAGAGCCTGTTGTTGCTCGTCTGCCTTTTGAGCCATGAGCTCGAGTTGCATCTTGAGGCTCTCAACGCGGAGCTTGGCTTCCTCGGCTTCTTCCTTGTCGGCTTCTCGTTCTGCTTGGAGCTCCTCAAGAGCCATGGTGCGCTGGCGGAAAGCAGTCTGCATCTTGGTGCATAGGCCGATGGCGTTCATTTGCAAGTTCTTGTAGGCGGCAGGCGAGAATGCCTCGCGACCCGACATGGACTCTGGGGGCAGTAGAGCAGTCTCAATGTCCATATTGGCTAGTTCGTCATAGTCTAGTGCAGCGGGCGATCCGTTTGTCCATCGCGCCTTGAGCGCTCCAAAGAATCCAGGGCCGGTTTGAGGAGTAGAAACTGTGCTCTTGGACGTTGCCTTTGGTGTAGTGTCTATCCTGAGAGCTTCCTGTCCATTAGGGAGAGCATCCTGCTTGCGCCCTACTCGTCCATCTCCGGTAAACGGCATATCTGATTGATGCCTTTGGTGGCCGCGAAGAGGGGATCCTGGACGCGGGGCTGTTCGTGGTCGAGGTAGAGAGGGTGCGGTGTTCTGTCTGCGATGCTGTAGTAGATGTTGAGGGGCGGGCTGCTCGTCAGTGAATGCAGCATTCCGTAGTCGAGTTGCGCGTTGGTATGTGGCGGCACTGGTCTCCTCGGATGGTTCAAAGGTCAGCGGTGAGGTACTGGAGCCCGTCGTCAGGTCATCATGCCGACCAAACTCGCGGTGCACTGGGCTGCTGTAGGATATGTCAATGTCCGCCCCTGGCCCATAAGAAGAGGGGCGCGGATTTGTGGAAAGGCCCCTGAGCATGGCAGATAATTCGCTGTTCGTATTGCGGTAATAGATGGGATGAGAGGGATAGGAAGGACCGTTCCTGGGCTTCTGCTTGCTCTGGGAACACTGCAGTGAACAGTGCACCGTTGAGATGATCCGTGGGGATTCCTAGGTCGGCCAATTTCCAGGATGGAGGGTTTAGTTGTTTGAAGTTTCGGGGGGCCCCGGCTCGGCTTATGAAATTGGCAGTTTGTTCCCTTGACACCCTGTACGTGGTGCCAGACAAGCAAGACAGGCAAAAGACAGGTAGGATAAACTGGGGTTCGGCGGCTTTAAGCGGCGGCAGTGTCTCAAAGGGAGCTTGACCGTGTCGGTCGTCGTCTAGGAAAGACCCGTGATGCGCTCTGGTTGGCGGGTTGGCGGGCGGGCGAGTTGGGCGTGTTCTTTCCGTAATGTCTTGGAGCTTAGGTGCACACGGAGCAGCTAGCAGATGTAAAAAGTCAAGAGTCGAATGTTTTTCTGAGCAGACTTGAGTACCAAGCTGACTCGAGATGGATCGGGGCAAAAGTCTAGAGGAGTCTGCAAGCAATCAAGGTGGTGAGTGACAGATGAGCCGCATCAAGTCCCCTAGTTTTACTTGCAGCTTGCAGGTCGTTAAGGCGGGGGTTCCCAATAGCGAAGTGAGATGGGCGGACGGGAAGCTACTTTGGGGTCTTCCGTGCCGGATTTGCAGATTTGCAGAATGCGAGTGCTTCAAAAATGGGTGCGTGCAGGTGAGAGAAAAACCCAAGAGGAAAAATAAATAAAGAGATATTGTTCATACCAAGAATATATTCTCTTGAACCTTGAAAACGACGCCCAAGAGCAACAAGATTCTTGTATTTCGCTTGCACCGCCGGCTACGCAAGCTACGTCAAGGGCAAGGCAACAAAACAACGCGAGTGGTTGGGTTGCTCCCGTCCGTTTCTACAGGGATGAAAGGCAACACTGGATCTGGCGAGCAATAGTGGCAGTCGATCTGCGCCCCAGTGGAGCTGAACGTTCACTGACACCCCGCAAGCTTGTTCGTGGTTGGGTGGTTTGGGTGGCTTTTAGGTGGCACAAGATTGTATTGGACTGGTCAAGACCTGAAAGACCGGTCTTTGACGGGGCCTCCCAATGTCTGGTGCCACCTAAACTCAACGGTCGCATCGGTTCAGTTCAGCTGGCTCGCGACACTCTCCCTACCAAAGCCTACAACCCAAGTCAGACATTCTTTTCATTCGGCCAGCCTGGACCAGAAATGCGCGGCCGTCCACGACCAGCTTTTCGGGTCACACACGTAGGCTATCAACACTTGGATTGATGAGTCATGTTCACTCGCTCTCCATCTGGTCGACGGTCACTGAAGAAGGACGTGTTGGACCGTGACGATTCTGCTACCAATACCCAGAATGGTATTCTGTACATAGGGTCTTGTCCATTTGTTCTTTAAGAGCATATTCCCATCTGACACTATCACCATGAGCCCGGTTGTTTTATGCATTTCATCGTCCATACTCTTTATCATTCGCACCTGAGATCTACCACAGCACCTCCACAATGTCTCACCGCTTTCTTTGACGATGATCCATTTCAGACGCAGGTACAGAGCTGACATGCGCATTATCGGACTTGCTTCTGGGGAGTCGTGGGGACATCTACACTACATGACTTGGGACCCGCAGCTGCTCATGCAAACGAGCATGACAGCCGAGGTGCATGATCTCTGCGTGAATCAATATTGGCAAGCTATGACCACTGACCAGATCAGGATCATTCAGCAGAAGTCACTCGCTGTCTTGTAGCCAGATCTGGGCTTGGAAACGCCAATATCAATGCTGAATGATCAAGAGGAGTTTATATTTCTCTACCATGACTGGAAATTAACACTCATGCCAGAGTAGCTAGCATTTGCGTCAGGATCTCGTCTGAATCCATACCCTGGGGGTTGGCTGCATTGAAGGCATCCTCGACATTTTGTGGTGGGTAAATCAATTTTTGGTTGATGAATGTCTTTACAGTCTTGGCAGCATCTCCTGATAACTTGATCTCTCTCTGCCACCCTGCCGTGACTACAGCACCCCAGGCTCCAAGGTCGAGGCAAGTGTTGTATGCTGGTTGGGAATATGCTACTTTCGGCTCTCCCAAGAGCTCTGCTGCAGCATTGTGACCTGAGATGCGGCCCATCACGAGAGCATGTTGACAAGACATGAGGGCATAGTGCCCATCTGTATCGGCCAGGGCATATGCTGCGTCGCCGGTTGCGTAAATGTCCGAAGCCGAGGGTACACGGAGCCATTGATCGACGTGGAGTCGGGAAAGGGCATCTCGTGGCCCAGGTATCAGGTCCGTCAATGGTGTCGCTCTCATGCCGGCTGTCCAGATGGCTGTCTTGGTTTCGATGCGTTCTCCAGATGCGAGGAGCACACCCTCGGCATCAATGGCTGCTACTGCCACGCCAAGCCGGACCTCGATGGCTAGAGCTTCCAAAGCCTCTTTGATGGCGGGGCGAGGACCGGATCCGAGCTCTGGGCCAATATCTTTTGCGCTTTCGACTAGAATGATGCGGATATTTTCGTGTCTGCGAAGTCTCTTTGGCAATTCTGTCGCGAGCTCAATTCCGGTAAAGCCTCCACCGCAGACCACGATGGTATCCTGAGCCGGGCTGGGCGGGAGTGATGTTAGACTTTCCAGGTGAGACTCGAGTTTGGCTGCAGAGCTGATGGTGTCGACATCAAACGCAAATTCTGCAATACCAGTTACTTGATGTGGCCTTGCGACTTGACTTCCCGCCGCGAGAATCAATCGCTTGTATTCAATGCTGGAAGTAGTCCCTGAGTTTGGTTCAAACTCGACACTCTTGCCCTCGGTATTGATGCCAGTTACTGTGGCCTGTATAAACCGAATGCCTGCAGACTCAAAGAGGGAGGCCAATGGGTATGCCATGGAGGTAACATTGGCCTCGTAGTATCTTGGACGGATCCCTAGTTGCGGTTCAGGGGCTATAACGACGACTTGCAGCTCCTTTTGCTTGAGTTTGATCAGTCGTTGAGCTGACAGGGCGCTCCATACTCCAGCAAATCCGGCGCCAATAATGACTATATCGCCTTGAGGCATTTTAAACAGGCACTGTTGGGGTGATGAGATGACTTGATACAAGCAGTTCGAGCTTCTGAGCGTGGTTTGTTTGATGAAGAGTAAACGACCAAGCTTGTGTAAAAATTCCGCTGATTACGCTGATTTATATCCAATCTTGGAGTAATCATCGGCGAAACAGTCGGATCCTCACAAGATGTACTCTTTCCGTCGTACAACCTGCAGAGTCCTGATCTGGCCGGTATCTGTGGTTATCCGCAAGCTGTGGTGGGGCCATACCCGGCGCCGCCGTCCAGTCGCCGAATACCCACAAGATTTCAATACCCGACCCGAATACCCGCGTTTCCACTTTCTTCCACAACGGCCACGAGAAGCTGACCAAACCGGTATAGCATGTGAATGACCATCTTATTCACACATCAACTCTACACTTGTATGGATCTGAATGGTATTTCGGCGTCTCGAGGGAGCAGAGCAACACGCTCGTCGCTAGCATGTCTTCCCTGTCGTTCCCGCCATCTCAAGTGTGACAATAACCGGCCGGAATGCACCCGGTGCACCGAGAGCGCACGGCAGTGTCACTATACGGAATCGCGCCGTGGTGGAGCTAGCCGAGCAAGTCTGGCCGAACGACGCAATCGTCAAGCTACTTTGAACAGCAGTCATTCTTCCTCATGCAATGAGTTATCCGAGAACAGACAATCGCGCTTGGACGACGAATTCCAGGAGCAACCTTACTCCTTTCGTCTACCAGATCTCGATATCGTTAGTGATCCTGCTGGGCTGACGAGCGCTTCGACTTCAAATGCAGAAACGCCGGCAGGGCCTCTTGATCACAATTACGATATTGAACATGACTCACTTATTCAAACCTTTTATCGGGACTTTCACAGATTCCATCCAATGGTAGTCCCTCAACGGTATCTGATGCGACTTTACCAAGACCCTGACAAGCAGTTGGGGTTGACCCCCCTGATTGCCGTTCTTCGTCTTATAGGCCATCTCTTTGACTGTCAAGCGTGGTCCCAGCCTCTCCAAGATTATGTCGAGGCCTGTTTCTCCCAAGCATCGCCGGTCGAGCCGGTCATGGTGCAATGCCGACTCTTGTACTCCATAGCGCTGTTCTGGTTTGAAAAGAAGGAAGAGTCGCTAATAGAGATGGACTCGGCGATCCAGCTGGTTGTCGATCTCGGTATGCATCGCCGTGAATTTGCTACGGCGCACGGCTGCAATGATCCAGTACTGGCCGAATCTTGGAGAAGGACGTGGTGGTGGATTTACATTATCGATGCCTATTACGTGGGAACACTGGGCAATCGAGATTTCGCAGTCAAAGGTATCGACGCAAACGTTGACTTGCCTTGCAGTGAGATCGAGTACGAGCAAGGGGTTAGTGTCGCATACTACAGGTGGTCCGTACATGCTACTGACGTTTGCAGAATATTCCAGCTCCCAAGACTCTAGAGGACTTCAACTGCCGCGAGTTCTTTCCCGACACGGAATTTTCATCCTTTGCATACCTGATTGGAGCAGTAAAAAGTGCAGCTTCCGCAATCGCCATGTCACCAAAAAGGACAAGCAAAGAAGCGTCCTCGCACGTTATTCAAGCTGCTGACGCCATGATTGACGGTTGGCATCTCTTGTTGCCAAAGAAGCTCAAGAATGTCATGTCTCGGTCTGGTGAGATTGACGAGCTCATGTTTCAGGCCCATTTGGTCCTGCATGTGTATGTATCTTTGCCCTTGTCACGACGTATAACTCCGCTCACTCTTTCAGTGCCACGATTGGACTACATAGACCACTATCAGAACTGAGATTCAATTCTGTTGAAGACCACTCTAGTTGCGCACGAGAACCGCGGCCCGAAATGACTGTGACAGAGCAAATTAGCATACACACGATACGCGTCCTTCGATCAGTCGAAGCGCAAGTTCGCATTTTGGCATTGCCGGTGCGGCCCTTTAACCACACACCCTTTACCACTTGCATGGTGAGTGAGGGTACGCTGGCACTCCTCTCAGCCTGCAACTTTCTTCTCGAGGGCAAGGAGCGTGAGATTGCCCGGGACCAGATCCGTCTCATCATTGGATGTCTAACATCGCTTGGCGAATTATGGCCGCGGACGGCAAGAAATGTGAAGGAGATTCAGTATATCGCTCGTCACGTATTTGGCCTTGAATCTAAAGGCGGCGACAAACCGACCCCAATATCAATACATGAACCCATTCTGTGTGGTGGTGGGGAGAGTCAGAAGCTTTCCGAACCCAACGTTGAGGTGCTGGACAGCAATGGGAGTTCGTTTGATGGTATTACGAATAACCCGGACGATTGGTATACCACTAGCGATCTATCTAGAGAGCTTTCATGGTGGATTAATGAGTAGTTCTTCAAGTCGTCATTATCACTTTATCGTATTGTGATTGCTCATGCCTTGATCGAGCATCGTTCACTGCCACATCACTGCCGGCCTGGATGTTGCCAAACTGCAAGTGCCACATTCGTGTCTGGGTCAATTGCGTTGATTGACACATTTTCAAATATCTTCCATTGAGCTTGAATGACTTGATATGATACATCTACTCAGAAAGTCATGGTCATATCAATCACGGTCTTGTACCCTCGATTCCGTCCTCGCGCATCCGACCATGCCTGCTCTGCATCCTCAATCGAAAATGACTTGACCTTTATAGCTTCCAAAGCCGCACCATCTATCAACTTTGACACATCTGCAAGACGTTGACTATTGGGCGATACGATGAAATAAACATGGCGCACCCCTGGATGAGCTGCCGACTCTGCCGCAGGACCCCGGTCAAAGGCCCAAGGCGGCGGCGGATCCGCAACCGTGATAATGGTGCCTCGATCACTGACAGTCTCCCACGTCTTGGTGAGCACGTCGCTGCCGACCGTGTCAAAGACCACATCGACGCCCGTTACCAGCTTCTCCCAGCCATCGGCACGGTAGTCGAGCACCTCGTCTGCGTCCAGTCGTCTCAAAGCATCGTGGCTCTGAGGCGAGGCCAGCGCAATCACCTTGGCGCCCGTGAGGTGCTTGACGAGCTGCACGAATATTGATCCCACCGCGCCCGAAGCACCAGTGACGAGGACTTTGGCGTCTGTGCCAATCTTCACATGATCCACTATCGCCTCCCATGCCGTGAGTGCCGGTATCGGCAGCGCGGCAGCTTGCGCGTGAGAGATGGACGATGGCTTGAGCGCGAGCTCATCGGCGCGGCAGAGGACGTATTCTGCCTGGCCCTCGCCTCTGTCGGGGTGCAACAAGGCAAAGACTTCCTGACCGAGCTGGAGGTGGCCGTCGTAGTCGGGGCCTAGAGATGCAATGATGCCGGAAATATCATGTCCCGGTATACGGCTCGCGGTTCGGTATAGTTCGGGCCATGTGACCTCGTCTGCTGTGATACCTGCAGCCTGTACTTGAACAAGTATGTCGCTGCCGTGGGCGACGGGCTTGGGCAAGTCGTTGTTGCAATTTATCTTGGGAGATGACGGGTCTCCAATAACCTGGACTGCCTTCATGGTATGTCGAGAGTAGTGTAAGTCGAATGTTGATTTGATTACAAGGTCAAGGCAGTGCGAATTGGAAGTGTCGGGGACTCGTCTAAATACTTGACATTAGTGACTAAATCTCAGGTATTTTTCAAAGTACCTCCTCATTAGTCTCGCCAATTCGGAGTCAGACGGAACATTCATACTGCGAATCCAAGACCAGGCATCTACAAGGACTCAGTCGGCTCGAGCAGAGGTCCGGGCCCGTATAGCCTATTCGGCAATCGAGTGGGCCCCGCCCGACCCGGACTATAGACCATGGCCGACAGACCACCGGCTTCAAAAGTGCACAGCTCAAGCTCTTCTCTGCTTTCGAATCTACAATTCAAGACACCGAAGCAACCTTCTCACAATCATTGAAACTATCCAAAATGAACTCTCAAGACAAGTCAGTCTCGTCAAACCACTGCATCATGAAACTGGACACTAACTTGTAGCTTCAGAGCTCGACCCCGGGAAAAGGTCACGATACTCTACGACCATGAGCTCCAGAATGCGCCAGGCAAATCCATTGTCACCATCGAATTGGAATTCCCTCCAAATGGATTCACTCCCCCTCATCGGCATAGCGGAGCCACAGTCGTTGTACTCGTGACTGAAGGAAGCATCTTGAGTGGCATGAATGGGAACCCGCCCAAGGTGTACAAGATAGGAGAAAGCTTCATGGAGCCACCTGGCTGTCACCATACAGTTGGAGAGAACAACAGTATGACCGAAACAGCCAAGGCTATTGTGACGTTTATCATTGACACGGAGACTGTCAAGGCAGGCTACGAAAACCTTACTGTCCTAGATGAGTAGACTGCAGTGTTGATTACTGTATCAGCTATAACACACAACCTCAAGATGCTGGAAAAGGCAAGACAGCCACTCCTCTCATACTATCCGTACTCTTGGCCCTGATACCAAAAACGACATTGTCCTTGCTCAAATTGACCGTAACCGTGTGCACCAGCCCAACATCGAGCACATGATCCCAAAACGGGGCATCAGTCGCTCTCCAGACCACCTCATAACTCGACACTCCGTCTTCGCCTCCAGCAGGCGGGTCCCAGTAAAAGACGCTATCATTGCTGAGAACGGTCGAGTTGACCCTCACATTTCTCGGCACGCCAGGCGAGTTAGCCAGACTCCAAAGCGCGGCCCCATTGACACGACCGACGCGGGCAATGTATTCGTGATCGCAAAACTCGGGCAGGTCGCCATACTGCTTGCCCGCAGCATCAACACGCACATCCTGATGCTGGTGCGCATAGTCCTCGTTGGGCTCCGTGAACCGCGCGGCCGCGTACCCCGCCTCGAGAAAGGGCCGGTGGTCCCCGCCGCGGAGGTAGCGGTCGAGGCGGTAGATGACCGAGACGTTCATGCCCGTGGCGGCGTTCTCGGCGACCTCCTTGACCAGGCGGGCCATATTGCGCGCCGGCGTGTCGTTTTCGCCGCCAATGGTCAGGCGCGTGTCGCGGACGCTGGAATTCTCCACGTTCAGTGGCGGCAGCCCCTGCGCAAACAGCCGGATCGTGTACGGGTCCAACATGCCGTCGTCGGCCTTTGGAGACCCGACAATATCGTTGGTGAACATGCCCTCGACATTGACCCTTGGCGTTGAATTGGCATAGGTCTGGGCTAGGTGCTGCGCACCGTAGAGACCCTGCTCCTCTCCCGCAACTGCTACAAAGGCGATGCTGGCTCGTGGTCGGGGCACACTTGGCTGCGACATGATGCGCGCGAGTTCAAGTGAAATGGCCACGCCCGAAGCGTCATCGTCGGCACCGGGGGCATCGGCTTCGTAGTTGTTAACGTCGGATACGCGGCTGTCGTAGTGCCCCGAGACGACGTACAATCTCTCCGGTGTCTCGGTGCCGTGGAGCGTCGCAACGACGTTGCTGATATTGACAGGAAAGAGGATGCGGCTACCGTCAGGTTGCTGTATATAGCTATTGATGCCTACTGTGAGTCTGCCGTCACTGGCATTGGCGTATCTCTGAAACTCCGAGGCAATCCAGTCTCTCGCCGCCCCAATCCCACGAGTCTTGTTGGTCTGTGTTGAGAGAGTGTGGCGGGTCCCAAATGACACGAGTTTGAGTATAGTCGCTTCTATCCTCGCAGCATCCACTTGAGCCAGTATCGAGGTCAAATCATCTGAAGGCTCTTGAGGTAGGTTTGGCTCTCCGACCGCAGTAATGGGCCAATTTGTGGCATCGCATGAGAATATAGATGACTGTCCAATTTGACGACCAAACAACTCCTCACTGGAGATTTGAGCAAAAGCGAGAGCGCTTACTCCCAAGGACGTTCCGATAAGTACGCTTTTCGGCTTCATTTTGACCTTGTTCAACGGAATAGTCATGGCATTGAATCTTAGACAATTTTGTATCTTGCGACTTCACCTAGGACCATGAAGATATATACCGCGTCAAAATATGGGGATCTATGCACGTTTGATAGCAAAACCCTGTCTATAACACCTCCAGATAATGGTGGTTGCAGTCAATACTCAATGCCAAGACCATTTAAAGAGTTTAGGCGACTTAATGTGACCAATGAGGGCAGTCCAAGATATGCAATACTGCCACACTGCATACCAGCGGTACATTACATCGTCATGATGCACAAGTCGTGATGTCGAGACTTGATACAATTTCACGACAATCTGGCTCTCAAAATTCCGGGTTTAGCAGACCATGCGATCTGTAACTCAGCTTGGGCTACAGAGCGCAAATAGAAAGAGAAGCAGATTAAGAGAAGAAAGCCAGCTGAATTATAAATAGCACAATACTCAGAGCGAAAGCTCCATTGGCTCCTTGAAAGTAGCCTTACATCATCCAAGAAGAGACCGCGGACCGACGCTGCGACCGAAGATGCAAAACTCCCTTCGAGAACCTATAATGCGGAACACCCCGCGACAAACTGAATCTCGAGGCTTCGAAATTTTATCAGGGAAAGGGAAAAAACAAGCAACATAAGAGAGAAAATTCTACTAGTTGAGCTTATCACTATATCAGACCAATTGCGAATCATATGTATACCACTATGGTTAATGGAAATACGAGTTCAACTTATGATTGTTCACATGCTTCTCTATAAACTCACTTGACAATGCTACAAGCATTATCGGGTATGGACTATCGCTCTAAATATGTACATGAAAAGGTTGCTAATGCCTCAACAAATAGTTGAAAGACATTTACTCGTAAGCCAAGATCTTGGCGACAGCTGCCTCGGCAGCAACCATGACGGTAGCCTGGAGGTTACCGGTAGGCAGGTCAGGGTGCATGCTAGCATCGGTGATGAACTAAAGGGACTATTAGTGACTGAATCATTTGAGCGAAAGACATGAACGGGAGTGCTTACCAAGTTGTCCATTCCGTACACCTTGGCATTGGTGTCAACAACAGCAGTACCATTCTTGCGGCCGTCGTCGGTGCCCATCTTGGCGGTGCCGACAAAGTGGTCGCCAATGGTGAGGGTGTCGTAGATGGCGCTGACGTTGGTAGCCGAGAGGAGGGTGAGACCCGTGCCGGGCGCGGTAATGGCGTCGACCATGGACTGGATGAACATCTTGGCGGCCTGCTGGTCGCCGGCCGTCTGCATGTAAGGGTTTGACGTGACAATGGTGTTGCCCTCGGTGTCGATGCCCAGCGAGCCCGACGATGTGAGGCCGTGGGTCATGTACGAGGTAATGGTGAAGACGCCCTCGCCGGTCGGGGCGCACGAGCCCTGGTAGTAGCGGGTGACGTTGTCGGCGCCGACGTTGGAGGTGAAGAAGATGGCGCGGTGCTTGCCCTCGGTGAGGAGACCCGAGTTGGTGGTCTCGTAGGGCTCGACCGAGGCGTCGGTGCCGTTGAGAATGGCGTCAAAGTCGGCCATGCCAAAGGTGCCGTTGGTCTGGACCTTGATGGCAAAGATGGGGTGGTCCATGAGGGTGCCGCCAACGGGCAGGTCAAGCCACTGGTCCTGGGGAGGAAGAGTCGAGACGTTGCTGGCAGAAACGTTCATGAGCTGAGCCTGGGGCCCAATTCCAGAGTTGTAAAGGATACGGGGAGTAGACAAGGCTCCAGCGGACAGAACAACTCTTCCACCCTCGGCAAGTCCAATGGTCTGACGGGTGCCGTTGGTGGTCTCAACCTCGACACCAGTCACCTGAGAGCCGGATCGCACGAGTCCGATGACCTTGGTACCGAGCTGCAGAGTAAAGTTGTCGAGTTCCTCGGCCAGAGGGAGGTAAGTGCGGACGGGGCCAGCACGCATGCCGTCCTTGATGTTCCAGGCAGGGTAACTGTAGACCTCGAACTTTTCATCGGGCTGTTCGCTCATGTCGACAGACGTCCAGCCAAGGTTGTCGAAGAAGTTGGAGAGGATCGAGTACAATTCTTGGTCGTAACGCTGACCGTCAGCCGAGGGCAAGGTCGTTCCCGGGTTGCGCTCGTACAGTCTCTCGGCGGCGGCAGAGACACCGTCCCAGTTCCAACCCTTGGGCCATTTCTCAAAGTCGTGAGCGGGAGGGTGGACAAAGACCATGTAGTTGACAGTGACACCACCTCCCAGGACGCAAGCAGCGTAGTTTGGCACGTCGGTGCAAATGTACTCGGTCCATACATCGAGACCGCCAATGTCGGCGGACAGACCGGGGAGATCAATCTCGGTCAGGGTGTCGTTCCAGCTGAGAGTGTGGTTGGAACCGGTGGCGGCAGTCGGTCCGGATCCACGCTCAATCAACAAGACCTTCTTTCCAGCCTCGGCGACTCTCTCAGCAGTGATGATACCAGCCGGGCCTCCTCCAACGACAATGTAGTCATAAACCTCCTGGCAAGTGGCCGATACACCGAGGGCCAAGCCCAGGGCAGCTGTGAATCCTTTCAATAATGAGCGTCCCATCTTCAACGATTGTATGATTGTTGCGTCTACCGGAAAGAGCACCGAATTTCCGATGCAGTCGCGGCCCAGTACATTATATAAAATTCGAGCCTCGAATCCATGGCGACTACAAAGTACATGCGAGTCATTTCTTCAACTCGCATCAAGATCTTGGATTCTGCTCGATTCGATAATGATGATTTACATAAGCCTGACAAACACTCATATTCAGTACCAAAGTGGTACTGCTCCTAGTGGGACCCCCCGGGATGCCCGGTTTTCATTTCATATTGGGAGTATACCTCCTACTACTTATGTAAAACCTCCGCGATGTTTGCTCCACTTTACAAGCAAGATTTTCTGGAATGCTGCCGGTGCATGACACGAGGCAGAGATGGGCGCTTTTTAGGTTCCGTCGTCATGGTTATCAGATCAAATTTATCGGACGACAATGCATGGGTTTCATCAATGGACTTGTTTGCCCATGACATCATTTAGAGAATTGTTTTGTTTTCGCTAGAGTAGCATTGCTCGTTT
This sequence comes from Neopestalotiopsis sp. M2102B, assembly GCA_023628315.1. NCBI lineage: Eukaryota > Fungi > Ascomycota > Sordariomycetes > Amphisphaeriales > Sporocadaceae > Neopestalotiopsis > Neopestalotiopsis sp. M2102B. The sequence goes on along the minus strand of JAMAKW010000012.1, from coordinate 143,856 downwards.
TTGACTTTATGCTCGCAGTGCTGTAATATGTATGCTTGGCATGTCGACCAGGTTCTCCATGCAGTGAAAGAAAAAGAATGGGGAAATTTTACCCAAGGGCATGGATATGGATCACTTAAAAAAAGCCTCGCCGAGACCCGATCACCCACGAGAGGCGCTGCGGGATGGAACGTAGCTTGAGTTTATTCCGCAGCACGGATTTATGACTAAGGGATGACTTGGATGATTTGAAAGATTTGGCAGCAAAATTTCATTAACGGGTGGATCGCTGTGAGTGTGCCGTGCGTTCCTTTGTGCCTTGCGGTGCCTTGCATCTTCGGCATTTGTCCTCAATCTTTTCCTCTTCAGGCCTGTCAAGCCGAGAACCGCAACGGTTATCGATAGTCTAGGCCTTGGCTGATAGCATTATCATCACCGCGAAGGCGCTATAGCTGGGCAGTGCCCACTGGAAACTTCCCGCGCGCGTACGCTAAGATCATTCAGTGGTTTTTGCCCTCCGAACAACGGATGTTTCGCGCCGTACCGACGTTGCCGTAATCTTGGCCTCGTGTATCGGTCTCTTGCCTACTTGGATTTGGTGCGCCAGGGTAATGAAAGGGGTCCAATCCAACGGTGTGATTGTGGAAAAAGATTCTTCCTGAGTATGGTGCAAGTTGGATTTGTCATGTCCAGTTTGTAGAGATGTGGAGGCACGATCAAACAAGAAGCGATTAACAAACGAGCTATATTATGGAAATGGCAACTATCCTACGCAGATTACCACGTGTATCGGTTCAATCAAGTTTACAAGTGTATCAGACTTGAACTTGATTCCAAGTTGGAAATTTCAACCCAAACTTCTGGTGTGCAAACCTGCTAAGATCCCAGCGGCCCAGGGCCTAGAGGTCCGGCCGAGAACATCTTATAAGCATTGGCAAAGTCAGGGCTCTGCACGTCCAGCGGGGCTTCAACTCCGTCGGGGTGCAGAAAGACTATTGCACACATTAGTATAAACGGCGAGGCTCAAAGCAGCGTCAATGACCGTATCAATCTTACCTACACCCCAAAGGGCATCAACACTTCCATCCTTGGTTGCAAATGTTGTTGAGCAGACGTTGTGCGTAGTCTTTTCCTCGCCGCCACAATGCGCCGGCTCGACATAGCGCCCATTGGTCTGCGCCTCATGGTAATTCCTCTCCGTCACTGTCCCGCATGTGCTGCGCATCTTGGGGAAAAAGACCCATTTACTGGCAAAGTCTGGGCTGCCGACGGGATCACGTTCTACCGTCTTGACTTTGGTATCGGATTTGGTCCCTGGAGACGATTGTTAGTAAAGGCGGACAAAGTAATATCTAGGAAGAGAGACAAGTACACTGGAAGCTAGCACCGCCGCCAATGGCCGATTCGTAGGATGCTTCCAGCCCGATCGAGAAGCCGTACGACACTGTAGTCTCTTCGCCTGTACTGATGGTGAGGCCCCTGCTGCCTTTTTGCTGTAGTTCGCCGAATTTACCGGGGGCAGTCTATCGAACGTTTGTGTCAGTCTTTACTCCCTCTATTTGGCATCCGAGTCATATTTAGAGGAGAATGGCAGGTATCACGACCTGGCCAGAGCCATGTCCTAATCATACTGCCCAAGGCACGCCTATGTTGAGAAGAAACATGGCCTTTTATTGCTTACCTCCCAACGACCTATCCAGCCACTCCGTCTAACCTCGCAGTCTATCGAGGAATGTGTTAGCAAGCCGTTGTAAACTTTTCGTAATTAAGACCGGAAATTAATATGGTAGATACTCACAGACCTTGCACCTATTTGACGCTGTCAGCATATCCTTTGTTCCACATCTCTGGCCATTGTCCTGAAGAACGTGGCCAGCGGGCTTCGGACAGTCATATCGGTCTTTGGCAGTGAAACCGTCTACACAAACATCTGGATTGTCCCGAATTGCGAGTGGGGAGAGATTTGCATCAGGGACGAGCTGTGGTAGACTCAATGCGGATCCGATAGCGCTGAATGCGAGCAAAACTCGATTGAAGTGTATCTTGAGTGATCAAGACGGTCAAGTATGCTCAGGGATAGAAGTAGATGACTTGTAATAATATTAATGAATTTGTGCAAAAATTTTCCTGCTCATTTCGTGATACTTTACGCCTTTTATATTTATCGAGACCGCTCGTTATCATTGAGCAATACCAGACCATCTCAAGAGTGCACTGGGGTCGATGATATGAGAATGAAAAGGATTTCACGCATGACTCTTTGGTATTCCTAGTCCCAGCTTATCAACACCACAGCAGAGGCTATCTCAATTTGGACACCATATACGTTCATTCGCTGCTCACCAAAAGTACCTTTGACATTATGTGATCGCGGTAGAACCTCAAGAGACCGGTGCCATCAAACAATGATCTGCGACCAAGCCTTTAGTAACTACGCCAGAAATCGTGAAGCATCATCTGATGCGATGCCGCAAAGGAAGGCCAAGAGTAAAGGCTTGAGCGAGGCGCATCCTATGAAATCCGAGGTATGTCAACTCTAAGATGATGTGTGAATTGATTGTGCATGTAGAAGTAATCAAATGGATTGATACGGAGGCTGCAAGCAGAACCGCAGTACTTAGCCATTTGCATGGCCTTATGTGATCGCATACCTGCACTGATCTGCACTTAAGCTGAGCGCATAAAGCTCTAAGTGCGATATCTTGATCTCTCGTTCGCAGTTTTTGTTGAGTTGTTGAAGGCTTTGGTGGTGGTCTAGAAGTCAATTTCACAATTCCAACGACACCGCTGAGACCAGCCGCAAATGAGTCAAAACATCGAATCCTGCTTCTTTTAGTGATTGAAAGCTCACTGAAGACCATATTAATCAAATCCTTTATGACATGCGCCAAGTATATGCATATAAAGTGGCGAACAACATGTTGTGCTCAATCAGATCATACATTTCGCCTCTCATGACAAGTCAGGACATTACTCTGCCTCAGTGATGGTGTATGTAAAACTGATTTATTACCGTCACAAGTCCGTCAATTGGTACCATTTGTGATGCATCAATGTTTGAACAAAATCGAGAAGACGTCAAAGTGATTTTTCATGTTCTATCTTCCTGGCGGACCGGTCCATTATCCAAGTTCATGCCACTGCCCTGAATTCCAAAGTCTCACTGGATATAGGGAAAGGAATAGGTATCAATTACTTATACGTGACTGTAATCATCGTAAGAGTGGTTATCCGAAGCCTCAAAAGGGACTGCTCAGTATGCAGAATTCGTAAAGACGCCTCCAGTCCTTACAGTGTGAGAAGTGCTTGGATTGATCGATTTGCCCCATCCAGTCAGCTATGCGTCCTGAAAAATAGCGTTACATCGGGGAGTTCGCACAGTGTCTCTTTCCATAACAACCATGATCGGCTGCATGATTTCAGGCTTCAGCTCTGCCAGCGCATCATTCAAGACTTCAGCCGCACCTATACCCATGCTAATGGGCTGTGGTGTTAAACACACAATCAAAGACTTATCGCAAGCGAATATTGAAGAGCCATGGAGTTTTCCAGGGCCATGGATAACTTAAAACCGCGTGTTCCAAAACCAAGTGTTACAGAGCCTTGCGAGATCGATTACTCCTCGCTATACGCAGTCATGAAAGAGTTGACGGATGCCGACTTTACCTCTGCGCCATTGGACGAACCCGCATTCTTTGAAGTTGCAGCGAATGACCAGGTGATCGTCGACAGATTCTTTTCCCCGCGTGGACCGCAACACTGACCTATGTTGATCAGGGCGAACCTGTATCGCGACACGGCTCAATCAATTGGTCTGACTTTGAAAGCTTTCTTGATCTCAAGGCAAGTTCATTCATGATGTTGAACTGTAACAGTATTCTAAGACAAACAGGATACGCACGAGTTTTCAGAATTGTCAGAAGCCGTCAAAGGCCACCGACCTTCTCTTCGACTTATGTATGGACTGTGACTTGCTTGGCCCTTCCATTACTGATCATTGAAGCAACGTACCGCTGGGAAAGTCATGGAACAAACTGAACATGAGTCGGGACAATTGGGATATCTTGCAGGCAAAATTCGAGTTTCATGAGTCGACCGTCTATACTTTTTCCGATTTGACGGGTGCTTTTGCGTTTTATCCTTATAAGACCGCGGATGGCTCGAGGGCTGTTGAGCGCATCAGTACTAAGCCCAGGAAGATCGACTAAAGATGAACAGGATCCCGCTAACATACTCATAGAACTTGTCATAAAGGTGGCCAACAAGATCACAATTGGCTATGAGGCTCTATCGCTAGTATTCGACCTCAAGACATTAGCCGTGCGGGCCGTGCTTCACGGCGCCATGCCCCCGCAATGGAGAGAGTTTGTCCGACTGCTGTCCAGCTCGCTACACCTATGCGCGCATCCGCTGTTGCTCCCTGTCCTTGTCTTGGCAGGCTACCGCAAAAACACAGAGCGCTACCGCGCCCACATTGACAAGTCGATTCTAGCACTGGAACAAGAGACGGGATTCGGTGCGTCGGGCTTTCTGGTCACGGCATACAATGCCGGGTCGGGGCGGCGAGATTTCCATATTGAATCGGCCCTGGTACGGCTCCAGTCACAGCAGACCGAGCTCTCCAACCTGGCCAATGTCTCTCGGTACAGCGAAAGTCTGGCCGCTTTCCTCAAGGACGCAAATAACCGCCTCAGTGCATCACTGCGATGAGAAGATCATGCCGCGGTCATGAAAGCAGAAGATGGAGTCGTGCACATGCTTGAATTGGTGACAAGTCAAACAAAGACGTGTACGAGCGTGGCTCAGGCGCTCAAGGAACGAGTGCAGAGTCAGACCAATCTGGTATATTTGGGCACTGGAATCAAGATCATGATCCGACAGCTAACAATGCGTATAGATCTTTAGCTTGATCTCATCCGAGGAAAATCGAATCAGCCGCCATGTGGCCGAGGAAAGCGCCAAGGTCGCTATTTCGAGCAAGCGGGATAGTATGGCTATGAAGACTGTTGCAGTTCTCACCATGATATTCTTGCCTGGAACATTCGTAGCAGTAAGTACCGTGTCTTGATGAACAAAGACCACACGCTAATGTGAGTGCAGGCATTTTTGAGCATGCCGCTGTTCGAGTGGAATGCCGACACTGGAGCATACCCTTCTTCGACTCCCTTCCAGTGGATATACTGGGCCATCACTCTACCGTTGACGATCATACTCATGATTGGTTGGCGAGCATGGTGGGCTATCGAGGAGAAATCGTGGAGATTGGAGCTCGAACAAGCTGAGATGGAAAATCGGCAGAAATTATTGGATCGGCCAAGTAATGGGCGAGTAAGCATAGAGACGTCTGGGCTTTCTGACATCTCAAGAGACACTGTAATGTCTGGAGAGTCGCGGTTAGTGCGATGGCGGGATCTTCGTCTGCGCAATCTCATCGCTCGTGGTCGCTGAAGTAAATCTCGCAATATCAAATGAAGTTCTTCTGTCACTAACGTTAAGTGGCTGCAATCAAGAAAATCGTGCCTAAAATATACAAATGCAAAACAAGCTCTCCAGCGGGGCGGGTTATCGATCGTACAAAATTCAAATCTAGCATACCGTGACTACACTCTTACATCTTTGGCCTCTTCTTTGGTTTTCCGGAATCTAGCCTCATATGTAGAGCTTATACAAAGAGTGCCGCGAGGAAAAGATTGAATAGATATATTATCCGTCATCCCACCACCATGAGCAATATGTCCACGATTCATCACGAGTATAAACTGTGGGTCAAGAATATGCACTAATCATACAAAAGAAACAACATTTCCCTCAGGGTCAACCCGCAAGTGAACCTTTTGGAACGTCTTATGTTTGTGTCACGGAGTTAAAATCATGGAAAGTCTGCTTCATATGATCGAATTGCCACTTGTATTGAAATATGAACTTTTCGTATAGTGTACCTAGATAGGTATCTTGGAACTTCTTAGGCCAAGCCGAAAACCCCCTAGGGGATATTCAAGCTTTTTATATGCCTGTCCTACTCTCAAATTCATCGTTTGATCCCGCTCTCGATAATCTAGACAAGGTCAGTCCATGGTCCTAAGCAAGGGACTTGAGCGCTGTTCACCTTCCATCTTAGACTTCGTCTTGCTCATTGATATCATCATCATGATGCTCGGCCTCGATTGGGCCGGGGCGGGGGTGATATTGGCGTGCTGCTCGCGTGGAGCCCCATGTGCTGGGGACGCCGTTGTTGTAAAAAAGGACATCCATTGCAATGCCCTCTTTAGCTGCTCTTGGCTGCGTCCTCCAAGAAGAAGTAGTTGCCGCTCAACTTCTGCTCCTGGTCAAGCTGAGAATCCAGCTTGTTGATACGGGGGCGGTAGTTTTGAGTGTCACGACGGAAAGTGACATCAAGGGCCTTCAAGAACTTGTTGCAGCCAGTAAGGAGAGACTCGGGCTTGTTGGCGTGGGCGTCGATACCGGGCTTACCGTCAAAGACAATGACACGGTCGGCGAGATAGGTGGACATGATGAAATCGTGCTCGACAACGAAAGCAGTCTTCTTGGTGTTCATAATCCATCGCTTAATGACCTTGGAGGCAACAATACGCTGCTCAGAGTCGAGGTAGGCACTGGGCTCGTCAATGACGTAGACATCGGCAGGCTTTCCGAGGGCCAGGACAATGGCGACACGCTGAAGTTCACCACCGGACAGGTTCTTGACGTCCTGGTCAATGAAGCTGTCGAGCTGCAGGGGCTTGACAACCTCGGTCTGGAATTGAGGCAGGAGGAAAGCAGTGCGGATCTTCTTGAAGAAGAGCTGGCGGACGGTTCCCTCAAACTTGGGGTTGATGGTCTGGGGCTTCATGGAGATGGACATCTCGGGCATCTTGGCGCTGCCGTCGGGCTTGAGAGCACCTGCAAGCATCTTACAGAAGGTGGTCTTTCCGGTACCGTTCTCACCAAACATGACAATGATTTCAGAGTCGGTAAAGTCACCAGCGTCAATCTTCAGGTGGAAATCACCCTGGGTCTTCTCCATGGTGGGGTACTTGAAGGCGCGCGACTTCTCGTTCATGTACTCATCAGCGGTTTCCACCATCTTGAAGGTCAAGGACTCTTCACGGAAACGCAAGTTCTCGGTGGGAATGTAACCGTCGAGGAAAATGTTGATACCTTCACGGACGGAGTAGGGAAGGGTGACGACACCATAGACACCGGGCTTTCCGTAGAGAACGCACACGAAATCACTGATGTAGTCAAGAACAGACAAATCGTGCTCAACAACAATGATGTAGTTGTCGTCGCGGACAAGAGATCGGATCATGGCAGCGGCCTTCAATCTTTGCTTGATATCAAGGAAAGAACTGGGCTCGTCAAAGAGGTAAATGTCCTTCTTCTGGACACAGACGAGACCAAGGGCGAAACGTTGCAACTCACCACCGGACAAGTGGGTAATGTCACGGTCGTAAATGTGCCTCAGCTCCAAAACGTCGAGGACGGCATCGAGGTTGCCCATGGCAGCATCGGCCTGCTTGTCAAAGATGGCACGGACGGTGCGCTCAGCGCCACGGAAGGCCTTGGGGATCTGGTCGACATATTGAGGCTTGACAACGGCGTGGAGGTCATCTTCGAGAAGCTTGGTGAAGTAGCTCTGCAACTCAGAACCACGGAAATAACGGATGACGTCGGCCCAATCGGGGGCATCTTCTCCCAGGCGGCCCAAGTTGGGCTTGAGCTTACCAGCAAGGACCTTGAGGGCGGTACTCTTTCCGATACCGTTGGTTCCTACGAGACCGAGAACCTGACCGGGACGGGGGGTGGGCAGACTGGTATATACAGTCAGACAAGGTCTAGATGTGAGACATGAAGTTCATATAGCTTACCGGTGAAGCTTGAAGGTGTTGGGACCGTATCGGTGAGTGACCATGGAGTCCAAGTTGGTCGGCAGGTTGATAATGTTGATGGCACCAAAGGGGCACTTCTTGGGACAGATACCGCAACCAACACATCTAAAGACATGATATTGTTAGTGACCCATATATCTCAGGCACAGTGGGGTTGGGCGAGAGGTCAGCATGTGGAAGACGACTTACAGCGACTCGGAAATGAAAGCAAGAGACGAAGCCGGAGTGACCTCAATACACAGCTTTCCACTGCGGACGACAGGGCAGGACTTGCGACATTCCTGCTTACACTTCTTGGGCTTGCACTTGTCAGTGCTGACAATGGCGACACTATTGACGAGCGGTTAGTGGACATTTGCGCAGATTATCTCCCCGAGTATTTCCTCGCTCATCGCTGGGTTCGTACCGAGTAAGTTTGTCGGCCATGGTGAAGAGTGGTGATGGGATTAGGCTCGAGTCGAAGAGGGTCGGTCGTATGTGAAGTCGGTCGCTGTCACCAAGTTGTGTCGGTCCTCTTGCTTGGGAGTGTCCCGGAGACTGTACGAGCAATGCTGGAAAATTTTCGAGCAGACTCGAAGGGGGGAAGATGTCGTCGCAGATCAACTGGCAGTTTCGGGGAACGACGATCAGTGGTTTGGTTCAGGCCACGAGCTGCTAAAACTGGTGCTTGACCCCTCCATCTCGAGCCCCGCTCCCTTCACCTTTGTGCCAGTCTGCCCAGTTTCTAGAGCCCTAGCACTAGGTTTGGGCGCACTGAAAATTCGGATTCCCACATTTACTTGCAGGGCGCAGGCCAAGAGATGAATAATAGACCCTAATTGATTCGTCAAGCCACATATGAGCCACATATTGACGTAGTTGTCCCCTGTCAAGGTGCATGCTTGGAGAGCATAATTCTACAAAGACGCATAAATAAGAGGTAACATTCGAAGATGCATATGTGCATAACTAGCAATCAATCCAGAACAATCAGCACTTGTCACTAAGAAACCAATTGCCTCACTGGTGTCATTGCACGACTGTCCAGTGAATACTAGCGGTCATGGAGAATATGGAGGTCAATTTTGAATGACCGACCAACCTCTTCTGAAAGATCCAATATTTCTCTCAACAGCCAACGAGATTAACCCCGCTACCAATTACACATCAAAGCCCAGCGGAGCGCTAGAGATCAGCCACTAGCACTAGCACCACTCACATCCCAGCGACCTACGTGGTATAACACCGTCTATACCCCTCCCGCATACAGTAGCAAACCAATCAAATGTTGTGATATTTAATCTCTATACTTGATGGGTTGACTCTCTCTCTTGATCTGTTCATTAACTCATCTAGATTGCCAAGCTTCACCGGCTAGCCCACCCATAGATTACAAAACATTATAATCGACACCCGTACCATGAATTATTGCGAAGAGGCAGTATGTGACATAATAAATTCTGAAATTGATTATTGGATCGTTCCAACTCTAAGTGCTGCACATGTTCCAGTGTGCCACAGGTTCAAATGTTGGTGGAAAGTAGACAGTCGGGCCATACACGTGGACGAGGAGACGCGCAGTCGTGGCGTGGAAGGTTCCAGTACTTAGCTCTGTGGCCAACTTCGTGATATGAGAGTATTATCTGCAATTTCCATACAAAGACTGAGTTTTGAACATGGGAATGAAGGGCATTATTCTTTTTTTGTCAGGAACGCTATGTCAGGCAAGGTACAGTATCGTACGGATCAATAAAGCCTTATGACCACGACGCTATCAATTCTCCCTTGCATCTGCAGCGAGGTCCTAAATGACGAATGCTCATTTTCTATCGTTCGGTGACAACAACCACAGCCCTCAGAGCATACCCATTCCCCTTTCCTAGGTTCATTGCAATGACTCCTTTGCATGGACGAATGAAAATCCACGAGGCCGGTGGATTTAACTCGTTGCCACACTACGTCAGTCTGAATCCGAGTCTAGGTCCTCATCATCCAAGGAGAAGTCCTTCTGATGCGCAAAATCATCATAGACCTCATTGCTATTTACATTTGCATCCAGGTACATGCGATGATATTCAAATGCATTGAACTTCTTGGCCGTTGCAAGCATGGATCGAAGCACTGGTTCCGACGGTATAGAGTCGTGTGTTCGGCTCCTTTCCATAGCGTTCTCAATTTGGGCTATGACTGCTCGTTCGATGGTGCAATTCTCGTGAAGAGGTGTGTAGTTTGACCACAGCTCCCGCTGGAAATCCAAGACAAATGTCTGTGCAGTCTGTACGATATCCTCTGCGTCGGGAAGCGGCCATAGGGACGCCTCATTCAAGTTGCGAATCATGTGGCCCAGAGTATATGACTGGCACTTGAGTCGATCCTCTTGTGCAGGCTGTTTGCAGAGATAAAGGCCGGTAGGATCGACATCGGCAATGAGGGCATGGATTGCATTGCGAGCTGGCATCAAGGCTCCGTTAATATCTTTCATCCGGCCAAGGCGAATGTGATCTGCAAAAGTTGATGTCAGTCTTGCTCTAGAGGTTAAATTTGTCGCTTCGAGTCTTACCTGCTGCGCCATCAGGCTCAAGAACACGACGGAATAGGACATGGCCATGCTTGAGGTACCAGGTCAAGTGAACAAACACAGTTTGGTAAAGTTCCAGATGACCGAACTCGCAAGCAATCCACATCAACTTTTCGAGCCTCTCGTACGTCTTGGGCGAGGACGAATGGGCTTCTTCTTCTTCCCAGGATATCAGCAGCTTACACCAGGTTGATATGAACGGCCGAAGCTTTTGTGTCATCAGGTATTTGTTGGCGACAACGGCTAAAGCGTACACGTGATCCACAAATTTGGTCTTGGGGCAGTCAAGAGGACTTTTTTTTGTTTCTCTGTCGCTGAGTGCAAATATTTTCTCGGCATTTCCATGTGCAAGGTGGAGAAGCGACTGCGTGGCCTTAGGATCATCTTCAGGAAGATTGATGGTTGCTTGAGCAGCTTCACAAAAACTGCCAAAAAGCATTGCCTCCATGACAAGGGAAGACCGTGCGAGAGTTCTCGAGCAGACTCGAAAAGCCATTGCTTCCGTGTGTTTGTGTTCTCCATTGGCCTTGATCTCGCACCTGTGCATGCCAACGAGTAGGACCAAATCGCCGCGCTTGTCGATATTGATAATGGTGGGATGGCACTGGGTCAGAAATGCGCACTGAGAGCGTGCGACATCCATCATTGAGTCTGGTTCATCATCAGAGGCCATGATGAAGTCCTGAATACTGGCAAGGAAGGATCTGTGGGTTGACGGAGAGTCGAAGAAATTGTAATGATCGTGATTGGGAATGATTGAAATGTGCAAGCGTGGTAGAGATTCCCTGACAGTCACGTCGATGTAATTTCTAGACAAGTGACCGGAATTGCGCTTGCTTTGAAGAGTCAAGAGAAAACCCAGATCGCAAATCCGAGATTGAAACTCGACTTAGGCAACTGTAAAAGGAAGTCTGTTGTTTGTCGAGTAAGTGTTTTAGGCTGGACCTCAACGAATCCAAGGCAAGCGCGCAAACGCTGGTGGGTGATTTTTATTTGTTTCAGTCGAGGATTATACTCTTCATGGTCCCTTGTCTTGACTCTTTGAAATGCAGCAAGATGGAAATTTACTGAGAATTTGTGGCTTCGTTCAGCTATTCTTTGAGCCTTGATTGTTGTGGTGCATATCCTTTTTGTGGTTGCAAGCTGGGGCAGTGATCAGTGAAGCCGATCTACGTGGAACCGAGCCAGGCATGGACGTCTTTCCATATCAAAATTTCATTGTTTACCCAGTCTCAATTTGGGGTGCTTTGCTGCCCAAGTAATGCAGATATACCGTGACTGCACTCTATCTGTCATTATCGATGCTCTTTGCCAGGACACAGATTCCTTCAAAATCATGGCGGGGCGTAATTTTCGTCTCCATGAATATTACAAGAGTTCTAGCATTGATAGATACACGAACAATCCTTGTCCAGCTGACCAATTACATGTAGTAGGTAAAGACAATATTCATCTTCGGAACATTTTCTAGGTATAAACCATATTTTATTCTACGACAACTGAGGTCACTGCTACAAGCTTGAATTACGGTTGAGCGCGAAAGCAGAAAGTCAAAAATCAGGTACAAAAGAAATAAAAAGGGCAAACGACAAGGAAGTACGTATTCGCGTAAATATTGATGTACTAGTCAGCTTTGCGGACTGATAAATAGGTAAGCATTGAGTACGTTGGTAGATACTGGTTCTATCGCATTGGTGGATGCTCCGTCAAATGCTGGTGACAACATCCCTCCGTTGGGGCATCAGCTGTTGGCAGTGGCCTACCAATCGCTGGGCCCAGCGCTTATCGCTGACTGCTAGCTGAACTCAAGAACTCATTCGCTCAACAACGAGCGCCGCTTCATAGCAACAGCAATACTCTTGATATTTACATTCATTTATCTTTGGCACATCTCTGAGACAACATGGATGCTGGACGAGCAACTGAGCGCGTGACTCTTGCTTGTGAAGCGTGTCGCAAGCGGAAGCGCAAGGTAATGGCGTTGCCGTAACCCTCACTGGATTCGGGCTGACCTGGGCGACGATAAGTGCGACGGCAACACTCCCAGTTGTTCCTGGTGTCTACAAAAGAGTATCGCATGCCATTACGTCCTTGAAAGACCAAGAAGGTGAGCATCACTTCTTATAGTTGCGCCGCTGCAAGACTGACACCTCCATATCATAGGCCAAAGCTCGACTACCATTACGTAAATGGCTTGGAGACACAGATTGAACTATTAAAGGAAGAAATCTACCGCCTGAAGGGATTATGCCAGTCTGCACCACCGTTACAGACAATCCCTAACGACCTGGACAATGCGTCAAAGGACGGCAGCACCAGCGGACCAAAGGACGATTCGGCAATCAACGATGTGAGCTCTCTCATGTGGCGACTCAAGATTGGAGATAACGGCGAGAGCACCCTCATAGGCCCTTCAGGAAATCATTGCTTCTCTAACACGACCGACGCTTCCACACAACCCAGTAGCCATGCCACACAAGAATCAGCTTGGGACCAGTACCACAAAACGAACCACGCCAAGCTAATATCTCTATTTTCTCAGTACATCAATACAACCTTTCAATTCCTCGACCACGAGATCTTGGTAGGACTCGAGTGCAACGCGTCGCAGGAACCCGATCTCCTCACATCGGCGGTGCTTGCGGCTGGCAGTCTTTATGCCGAAGACGTGGAAGCTAGAAGCTATGGCGAGAGTCTAGCATCCAAGATTGAAGCCATGAGCCTAGAGACCTGCCGCCGGTCACCCAATCTAGCCACTACCCAGTCTCTGGCAATCATGTGTTGGCGAGAACTGGCTCTCGGGAATGAGAACATGGCGTGGATGTACAATTGTAAGCGATATCCTGACCTAGCCTTACATTCATTGCTGAATAATTCACAACAGCCATGGCATGCAGTTTGTCGATACACCTAGGACTCACTGTCATTTCCCTTCAAGAGCTTAGGCGTGGCGAGTTGGAGGGCAAAGATGCCGAAATGCCCAATGACTTACGCCAACGAACAAGGACAGTCTGGAGTGTTCTTTTGCTCGACAGAATTGCAACGTCGCTGCTGGGTCGACACTGTATCATTCCATGGCGTCGAATCCAGGCACCATATCTCGTCAAAGTGCTCGGTGCCGCAGCTACAACAGATGAACTAGCCTTTGATCTCCAGTGCAAGCTGTGGTATCTACACGACAAGTACATGGATAGAATGTGAGTATCGTTGCCTCTCGATAGAGACCTATCGCTGACCTGCCAAGCTACTCGTACGAATTCAAAGATCTCGACGAAAATGAACGCCACCGACTCCTGGTGGAAGCACGGGATGGGCTTCTCTCTTTTCGAACACAACTCAAAGCTCAATTTGACCAAAAAGAGGAGACTGAAACCCCCACAGTCATCTTTTGTCATATGGCGTATCACATGTCACAACTTTTGATTCACCGGCCGTACTTGAGCGGCCCAGCCCACGATCATATCCGCCAAGTTGTCGACCGAAGCACCACGCTCGAAGCAGCCAGTATGGTGGATCTAATAAGGAGATACCAAAAGATTGGTTCCTTCGACAAAGTGCCGCCATTTGTGGTCCACAGTATACAGACGGCTGCCATCACACTACTCTTGAATGCGACATCGGAAGAGCCCTCCATGCGAAGCCCATCAATTCATCGGCTGCGTACTTGTGTAGACGCTTTGGAGGCGATAGGTGCCAGGTGGCTCAGTGCGAAACGCGCGATCACCACCCTGAGAGAGTTGGCTGAGCGGTGGAAGATTTCCAAGGCGCTACCGATGCGCTACAGTGGTCCACTGCATCAAGCTGATGTGGCGAGAGCCGCTGACGACTCAGCTGTTGCAAATATTGACATCCTTGGCCCCTTTCACGATCCCAGTCTATATTATCAGACTGCTGATGATGATGGCTCAGCGATGTCGGCCACATTGGGGATTGACTATCTTGCCAGTGCAGACTTGAACTTGGCAGGATCCGATCTGTTTGGATCATCATTTTTGGACTTTTCGTCGACAAATAATTGACGAGAACAACGCTTTTTACAAAGGAAGAAGAACAAAGATCCTGGATGGCTGTGTTTGATTCTGTTGATACAATATGCCGCTCAGAACTTGTCGCATAACTCTACGCATCTCACGACCGCGGTCACGTCAAGACTCGCAATATTTAATACTAATATGGCACTTTTATTAATGCACGGGGGGTAATCATATATTCTAGCGTCTACAATGCTATCACCGCTCGTAGCCTCTTTCCATATATATAAAGAGGTACAGTCAAAAGGGTGACACCAACGGTCAAGCTGCCCCAGGTCGCAAAGAAAACCAAGGCACCGTGCATCACGTAATAGTCGTTGAGGATAAAGGTCAAACCAAAAGCAAAAGCACTCTTGACCAGCTGGAGTTATGTCAGTACTACGGCGTGCGAAGTCGCTGGGATGAAGTCTGCTTACCATGGCCACACCAAAAGCTTCAGCCGTCTTTTCTTCACAAGCATCATTGGTATACGCCACGATGCCGGTGCAGTTCATGCCGACACCAAAATTCAGACAGCCCAACAATACGGCCGATGCCCATACTGAAGAGTCTCGGTCAAGGACAATTCCCAGACCATACGACCCGATGGCGGTGGTAATCATGCCGGGGATCAACACGGGTAACCGAAACTCTGGTTCATAGATGCCGCCATTTCGCAACGCCATTCTTTGCGCCAATGCATCACAGAGATACCCGCCAAGAACAGTGCCAAAGGCGGAGCCGATCAAAGGGGGCACACCGATCAACAATCCGACAGATGTTGCAGACAGGTTGTATGGCGGGGCTTCAAAGATTTGATCTGCCACGGCGCCTTGAATAATGGTCCAGCTAAAGGTAACCGACCACATGGCGCAAGCCCAGATGATGATGGGATGCCTCAACAATTTGAGGGGTGCTACAAAAATGAGGAGCTGATGCATCAGTCCAATGCGAGGAGGCTTTGCCAGGCCGAGAAAAGTCTTCTGCACGGGCCGGACTTCATCAAAGGCTTTTTCATCGGCCCCGTCTCTGTGTGGAGCTCCAACGTCGCAAACGTCTGTCGATTGAGCTTGCGTCGTTCCGATCTCAATGTCGTGCTTTTGCGGTGATATGCCGGCCTCAACTTGACGAGTAATCTCGTGGCCGTTGAGACCACCGTGGTCAGACAGGGTTTCGGGCACGAAGAAGACAACAAGTATGAACGCCAGAGCAAATGCAATCGCTAAGATCTTGAACGACCATTGCCATCCAAGAGCAGTAATGATGTAACTGCTGATAACAGGCGCGACATTGACAGAGACGATGACGGCAAAGTTCCAGATACCGGCACGTCGACCGCGCTCGGTAACGGGGAATAGGTCATTGATGGAGACGGTGCCAGCAAGTGAAAAGAAGCCTCCCATGCCGAGCCCTTGAAAGGCGCGGGATGCAACCAGCGAGCCATAGGTTTTGGCAAAGCTGCCCCAGACACAACTTAAGACCAACATGAGGCTGGTCACCAGATAAACGATGCGCCGACCGTATATCTCGGCTAGTGGAGCACAAAGGTATGCGCTCACACCCAGCGCCATGATCAAGGCCCCGTTGAGCAGTGTCACCTGCGTCAGCCCGACCTGGAGGGAGGCTGCTACCAGGCTGAATCCAGGCACGAGCACGGGGCCAACGACACCAGTGACACTAGCTCCATATATGAGGGTCAAAAAGTATAGCTCTCTTCGGAATCGCGACATGTTGAGAGGGTTCGTGGCCGGCGGGGCTTCGTGCATCGTGCTCGATGGGTCATTCTTCGACGGTGTGTCTGTCAGCGAGACACTGCCACGAGGTTGGACAGGATTTTGGTCGACCTCGGCGATTCCAAATGCCATCTTGCTTGGAAGTACAATAATAATTTTCTAAAGATCTTGGAACCTCAATCTCTGGCTCTAAGGTCAGATCATTCGTGTTCCCGACCGCTTGGGAGGCCATGGCAAGCTCTTATGCAAGTCACAGGACGCGATAAGAGTCCCCAATTCCAACTCTGACAAGCTGGATCTAGATTTGTTCTATCTCTGATAGCAAACAAGCGTAATCTAACAGCATCGAAGCAGTCTTTTATCAAGATCATGTCAAGAGACCAGAGGTTATCTCTGGTGATTATAGTACGGCGCCACTGTATCGGTGCATCGCCTTGAGCCATGATTGGCTAAAATGCACATTTTAGCGGCGGAACCAGACGAACCGCCATGATAGACAGGGATCCATATCGAAACATGACTCTGAGGACATCACGAAAGCCGACCTCTACTACCGGGCTTTTTGATAAATGCATTCATTGATAATATGAAACGTAAATTCTCAACGATTATCTAGGCGCTGCATCCAAATTACTAATGAACACATCTTGAATCATTTCCAATCATCTTGGTTCAGCGGAATTCATCTTCCCCAAAACTAATCCGGCCCTAATACATATAAGCTTACGTTCATCAGCGTCAATGCAGACCAGGCCGTTTCCCATTGCAATCCAATCGCAAAAGAGGCTACAAGCACAAAACATGGAGAGATCTACCAAAACATCAGTCAAGGTCGCGGTGACACAAGCAGAGCCTGTATGGCTGGACCTTGATGCCACGGTCGAGAAAACATGTCTCCTCATTAACGAAGCAGCAAAGAATGGTGCTGAGCTTATTGTGTTTCCAGAATGTTGGATTCCTGGGTACCCAGCTTGGATATGGTAAGAATAGTATACACTCTCTTATTGTTACAAACACGACTAACAAATTGCTCCGTGGTACCAGGACCCGTCCCGTCGATCCAGAGCTCACCTCACTATACATACGCAACTCTCTTAAAGTCGACTCGCCGCAAATGCGCCAAATCCAAGACTGCGCATCCCAAAACAAAATTGTCGTGGTTCTAGGCTTCACCGAGAACCGGCACCACTCCCTCTATATCTCCCAATCCATAATCGACGCCGACGGCAAGATCCTGGTAACGCGCTCCAAGATCAAGGCGACGCACATGGAGCGCACGATCTTTGGAGATGCGTCGGTCGAGTGCCTGGAAGGTGTCGCGGACACGCAGGCCGGTCGCGTTGGCGCGCTGTCGTGCTGGGAGCATGCGCAGCCTCTGCTCAAGTATCACATGTATAGCCAGCGGGAGCAGATTCACGTTGCTGGGTGGCCGCCTCTGTATGCGGCGGCTGAGGGGGATAAGGCGCAGTGGTCCATGACGAGTGAGGGTAGGTCTCAATGGGCTGTGTTTTACTCGTGTGCGTGATTGCTAATAATGACTTTTATAAACAGGCGCACAATCTCTCTCTCGAACATATGCCCTCGAATCGCAATCATTTGTCCTCCACTCTACTGCCGTCATGAGCCAGGCTGGTATAGAACGCATGAAGACACAGACGGGCATCGTCATGAACGCCCCAGGTGGAGGATCTTCTGCCGTGTTTGCGCCCGATGGCCGCAAGATATCCACAGACCTGCCCGAGACAGAGGAAGGATTGGTGTATTGCACATTGGATCTGCATCATATTCTCGAGTCCAAAGCGTTTTTGGATGTTTGCGGTCATTATAGTAGACCCGACTTGCTATGGCTCGGAGTGGATAGAAACGAAAAGGCGCATGTGAGGGGGTAGATGTGTAATTCAAATGATTCTAGACACTCTAAGCAGTATAGTCCCGTCGTATTGCTAGTGGACGCTTTTTGCACATCAGTGGAACCGCTGCGCTGCAGTGTGACTGTTGGTTCTGTTCCTCAATTTCATCCTTGCCATTCGGCCTCAATAATGTATCGGACTGCGCCCGAGGGTTGTCTCGCGCCCAGATAGTGATATCTCGAGTCCGCAGCTGCGAATAAATCGCGCCATTCGTGCATTTCTCGTTGGTGGGCGTTCAGGAGCTGCTGCATTCCAACGTCCAGGTTGCTAGTTGTTGGCGGTTAGTGAACTGCCGTACATTATAGTGGAGTAAAAAGCTTACATGGCTCTGCGGGCATCCACTGTTTCCAAGCTCTCCAGGCCTGGGAGGATACGCTCGTGGATGATGATCTTGGCACCCTTTTGCAGGGACGGGATCAGATTTTGCAGAATCTTGATGCTATACTTATCAGCCCAATTGTGAAAGATGGACTTGAAATAGTAGACATCTGCCTTGACAGGTTGGGGAGTGAAGAAGTCACTATAATGGTGGTCAGTGAAGATCCAATATGAGACAGTGGAGACAACTCACTGTGCTATAAATTCGACCCTGTCGCTAAGATTAGCGGGCAGACGGGTGGCACCCTCGGCGACCGTGTCTGGCAGGTCCTGGACAAAGCATTTCATGTTGGGAAATTTCTCGGCAATTGCAATGGCCACACTTCCATGGGAGCCACCGACATCAACCATGGTCTTTAGTTCTGCCCATGGGTAATTGTCGAGCAGACCGTCCGAGGTCGGGTCGGGCTTGGAAAAGTATGCACCAAATCGAGCTGCACGCTCAGGATTCTCGGCAAAAATGTCAAACATTCCCTTGTTGCTGTTGTTGGCGAGCGAAAACCCCTGAAGAACATTAGCCAACTGCTCAACAAGCCTCTTGTACTGCCACAACTCACTGTTTGGCTACTCTCTTCCGAGTTTGGCCACTTCTCCATAGCATCAGCCATCTGTCACCCCAGTCAGCAAGTCTCAAGCGAATTCAGTCCCTTCACTTTACCTTGACACCAGCCGGCCAAAACTCGTCCAGCTCTACCCGCAACGAGTTGATCATCACATCATCACTGGCCAAGATGGCTGTCAGGGCTGAATGCGTAATCACACCCGGGGTGTTTTCTTGAAAGAAGTAGTGGTTGATGATTCCATGCCTGACAATCCGTCGAACATTTCTGACACTCAATCCTGAGAATTCGGACATGGCTTCGAATGATGTAGATCCTCTCAGCGGGAAGGACTTGACAAGATTGAAACGAAGAATGGCCTTGACGCTGGCATAGTCGGTCCACTAACACACAATTAGCTGACAGCCATCGAGGAAGCCATGACATCAAATGCTCATACCTGAAATCTGAGTAGCTCCTTGGGCCCAGTGAGCAATGCCTTCAACTCTGCACATGATTCAATGACCCTGCTTCGAGCTGCCTTGATCTCAGTCGCATCGTCAGGCAATGGTATGGTTGGAAGGGCATCTTCATTGAGCGATGGAGTTGGTGCTTTGGTCGCGACTAGAAAGTCATTGATGAGAGCCGTGTCTCTCGCAATTATCGAGGATAGCTCAATGATTCTGTTTGTCGAAGACATTTTTGGACGAAGTTGCAAGATTATAACATATAAGAAGATGGCAGAGATGAAGAACGACACGAAAGCCTGGCAGAGGGGTGCCAAGCTATAAGTATACAAGTTTTCATCAGCTCCATAAGTTTCTGATTCCGATATTTGTCGGCTTCACATATGCGAGTATTTGCGTCAAGGGCGGCTAATACCGTGGGATCGCGTGGTGCCAACAAGTCGGTATCCAATGCCATATACAGCTACTATATCACAACCCCGGTCTTCTAGAATGGACGATCCACCCCCGATGTGTGCCTAAATCCAGATAAGAATTGAAATTCATTCCCTCCCTTCGTGCTCGTTCGATTTCAATTTTTACCTTGAGACTATATAATTTGGGCGACAGCTGCAAATAAAATGAAAGCACCTTTCCACCCCTTTCATATGCATCTAGTAAAAGGACATTCTCAAGTCGCCGGACAGGCTCGTGATCCTTCACCTTAATCAAACTATTCCCTTCATCGGCAGAAGCTTCACGACTTCACAGTTCCTCCTGTACAATGTTTGATGCCTGAATTTATCGCGATTATCCATCTAAATCTACTCAAATACCCCGGAATCTGACTTATTGCTCTTTGTATCCCACTCTTCTTTTTCTAAACCCGACTTGTCTCCTTCTGCATCCGACTCATCACTCTGAACACCATAATCCTGGAGCAGTCTAACCATTTCGGTTTGTCCGGCTCGTCTCGCCTGAGCCATGAGTGTATGACCATCTCCATTGCGGTCATGCGGGTCGGCGCCACAATCAAGAAGAAGCTTCACGACCCTACCATGCCCTTTTCGCACCGCCATCTCTAATGGCGCCAATCCATTGGAATCTCGTCTATTTTTGTTAGCGCCATAATCAAGAAGGAGCTGCACAATCATGACGTGTCCTTTAGACGCTGCTGTTGTTAAAGGCGTCCATCCATAGGAATCTGTGCCATTGTTGTCGGCGCCGTACTCTAGGAGAAGCCCTACGACCAGGTCGTGTCCACGATGCGCTGCCCGCGTTAATGGCGTCCATACTTGTTCATCTTGGCCATCCTTATCGGCACCGTGATCGAGAAGAAGCTTCACAACTGAATTTTGTCCTTCATTCGCCGCCACCATTAATGGCGTCCATCCATCGTAGTATTGCCACTCAGCATCAGCGCCTTGGTTCAAGACAAGTTTCAAAACTGACAAATGTTCTTCTTGTTCTTCATTGGACCAAAAGTGACTTCTTTCCAATTCATCCCGAAACCAAACCATATACAACGGTAAAGCCGCATCTTCGTCAGTGTTGTAGATGTTAATATCCGCTCCAGCGCCGATTAACATGTTGACGATATTGCAAGAGCCAGAGGTACATGCTCTCATGAGCGCCGTGTTTCCAAACGCATCTTGGTGATTTGGTGAAGCACCTGCGGTGAGTAGCATTTTGACAATAGACTCGTCTGCATCTTCAGCCTCAGGTTCACACGCTGCCATTAAAGCTGTTACTCCATCGAAATTTTCGCAGTTCACATCCGCGCCAGCGTCGAGCAGTAGCTTTACCACGGGTCTCGCCATAGCCTTTACTCCATGAAGCAACGGACTGTTGCCAAATTCGTCCACCGTGTTGACATCACACTCCCTTTCAAGTAGCAAATTTACAACGTCCTCCAGCTCGTTCTCACATGCTCCTGAGAGTGGAGTTTCGCCTTTTTCATTCGGTAGATTGATGTCTGCACCTGATTCGATCAGAATGGTGGCAATTTCTCCATTGGCCAAATTACACGCTTCTACTAGTGGTGCACCACGAGCAGCGGATTCTATGTCGGCAATAGAACCGGTTCCGAGAATTCGTCTTACAATATGACTTTGGCCGCCGACAATTGCCGCTGATATCGCATCTGCTAGGTCGTCAGAGGCATAGGAGGGAAAATTCGGATTCTGCATGATGAAGTCCGTGATTTCTTCAAACCCCAGTTCCGCGGCCCAATGAAGTGCCGACCAGTTATTATCGTCACAATACCTGGAGTTAACTTCTGGTTTCCTTAGCAACAGGCCCCCGAGAGTCCTTCGCTCGTCCTTAAGCGCCCTCAGAGTCATACTGCTGTGATGCACAGGCCTTGCATTCACAACATGAGCAGCAAAATCAACATGGCCTTCCTCAATCATGAACTCGAGAGGGTCAAGGTCTTCCATCATCAGGGGCATAATGAAATCGTCCGCATAGATGAGTTCAACTTGTGCCAGACGGCTTCGTTCCATCCAGAGATAAGGGTCCTCCTGAAGTAAGGCGCTAAAGGCTCCCTGATATCCATTTTTCCAGGCGGCTATGAGGGCATAGCGATCAGGCCCTGCTCGGATGTCCCCGCGAGGACGACGTGCCAGTTCTGCGCGGATAATTTGGACCCAGTTCAAATCTGCCGCACATAGCAAGAGAGAATCGTGTTCATCTTTCTCCATGTCGGGTGATCGGCCTAGATATTTGTCGCGTAGGTTTCTCCATTCTTTGTACTTGAAAGAGTTGAGAAATCTAATCTGTAATCTTTGGAGGCCAACAGCATTTGCATGGGTAAGGACATATTCCGATGCGTAGCCCAGGAATGGAAACAGGCTGGGAAAGTTCCGTACTTTATTGCCGCTCATCAAAGCGCTTCGAGCATTGAATTCGAGATAAGCCCGACAGCACCAGGCTAGTCTGTCGTGGGCTAAGGAAATAAAGCGAGGACAAAGTTGTGGCCAGAGCTCTTGTAAACCGTTCTCCCTGAGAAAGAAATCCCGAACCGATTCATGAATAAACTGTACCGTTCGAGGAGTGGCTTCTGTAACTTGTGCTAGACCTTTGGATGAGCTTATGACGAATCGAGCGTAGTCTTCTGAAGATATGTGAGCATTGGCTCCAAGTCCTATACTTTTTGGATCGGGGTCCAAGCCAGAAACGAGGGCAAAGTAGAACTCTTCAGGCTCCAACAGCCGCTCGGAACAGAGAAGCCACTGGACGCAGAGTAAGAGATCGTTGAGGTTGTTGCCGTCCTGAGTTATGATGTGCTTAAATAGGTCCTTGAGCCTGGGGGGAAGTGCCTGCAGGCATTTACGCACGGCAAATATACGGCCGTTCTGAAACTCTCTCTTGACAATCTCCACGACCAGTGAGACCCAGACAAAAACTCCATTCGCTTTTTGCAGGATCTGGGATGTGATTTCTTCCACGTAATTGCTGGTTCCTGCCTGGGCCAGGCTTTTTCGAACAAATTTCTCCAGGTCTCGGGAGTGTCCATCTTGGCTCTCCAGAGCTAGCTCTTGACCGTACTGCATTTGTACAAAAGGGTAGTGGCGACTTGAGAAACAGACATAAATTTGGGTTCCAGAACTCAAGGCACAGCTTCCGAGTTCCTCAAATGTGTTGATCATTTCCTGCACCTCCTCCTGCCTGCACTCATCGAGAGCGTCAACAAGACAGGTAAGGCGACGAGATCCTAGCTTAGTGATGACTTCGGAGAGGAAATTCTTCAGTGTTGGAATTGTCCATTTGTAATCTCGGTGTGTGAAAGAGACACCAAGAATAGGATAGTCAAAAACTTCCTGCAGCTTAGGTATTCCGGTGAGGAGTAAGTGTAGGAGCGTTCGGTACATACCCAGCACTGACCTTTCGAGCATGCTGCCCCTAGCATTGAAGAAAAAAGGTAGTATAATATCGCCGGGTCTTGTATTGGCCTCTTCTAGTTTTGCGAGGAGGAACTTCATGAGGGTGGATTTTCCAGCTCCTGGCTTTCCTTTAATCCACAAGAAGCCACGGTGCTTTGCGAAATGGATCGGATCTGTCCAGTCTATATAGTCACGATGCTCGAGCACCCATTCACAGGTCGTTGCAAGCGGGTCCTTGATATTGATCTGGCGCGAATGCATCTCCGGAAATGCCAAAGAGTTTGTCATTTGAGTTCGGCGTTCAGCTTTCTCGAGGTATCGATTATTGGTTATCGGCACGACGGAAAGTAGCTCCTTAGCGTAGCCTGCCGCAGTTGCTGCGGCGTATTCTTGCCATTTCTTGTTCTTGTGTGAGTCTGCATAGTCGCAGATACCGCGGATCACCAAGCATTGAAACGAATCCATGAGCCCGGCGGCCTCCATCTCGAAACAGACGACGTTGTGCTCTGAAGCAACTGTGTCTCGTGTTGCTGCATGCTTTATAACTTGATTGCCGGACGCGATGCACCCGTAGTGTATCGCTGGTCTCTTGCTGTTACGGTCGTGCCGTGGTATGATCTTGGAAGGATCGCAGCTTCGCTCTGTCAGATGCTGCAAAAATACCATTGATGATGAGTGAATTTCCTAGTCAAACTGACCTCGCACAATCAGGATCTCCTGGCTCATGGTCATACCCACTAGAAAACAACCAATCCTGCAAGCTCCCTCGATGTGCATAGTTTGTCATGGCTGGATGACTTTCGACCATCGTTGTGATGAACTCGGTAATCATACTATCCTCGACCTCGTGCTTGGCTTTTAGAACCTGAACGGCAGTCATGATATCCGCGGGCGGCTTCCACAGCACTTTCGTTCGCTGGACGCGACCATCCTGGACTGTCTTCCCAAGATCGTACTGCCAGACCTTTGTGCTGACAGCTACATCGCCAAGTCGAATATCTCGAAATCTACTGGGAACACCGGCACCAACACCAACCATGAGTCGTATTTGTAGTGAGGGAAACGTGCGCAACATATTACTCGCGACGTTAGCAGCACTGTTGGTTCCGTAGGCATCGGCGGGCAGGCAAGCCATTACGACGTTGTGTGCACCGATGCTGCCCAGAATGTACGTGTTGCTATCGTTCTGAGATGCAACAAGGAACGTGGTGTCGTGTACGACGTCCAACATGGCCTTGGAGGCTGCCAGCTCTGTGTGGAGCGCGCATAACCAACCGACAGTATAGTCGCGAGCGACATGGGAGACGCGGGCGGGGTCTCTCAGTCCCGTATGTTGCCGCCGCGGCGGCCGTGGGAGGTCCCAGGCGTGGCGGCCGTCGCTCATGGCGGAATTCGTCTCGCCCCTCGTCTTATGTGCGAAACAACCGTTGTCCTTGTTATATTTGTCTGAATATTTTGTCAGGAGAAGTTTCTTGCGGCTTCGTCACCTTCCGCATATTTAGTGTACGCGTGATCTGCAACACGCAGCCCAGCCTCAAGCTTGGGGGCCATATGCAACAAGGATGCGAAGCTATGCCTGCTTAGATAAATGTACTATCTATCTAGCCACATTGAACATATAGCAACTCATCATTGCATATAGCATGCATTGTAGAACGTTTGCGACTCGTGAATCTATTGCTAGAGTCATTGCCGAAATGTTTAGCAGCTGAAAGTGGCAGTTTATGATGTGCCATCACAGGCGAGAACAGGCAGAAAGAGCCATGGTGGTTTGCCCGTTCGCCCCAAACTCGGCCTCAAACACATTCTTTAAAGGTTGAAAGTGGCAGCCACGGGCCAAACAGGGCATAGCTCTCGATACTTATCAGGAATATAGAGATTAATGCATGCTCGTGGACTGATTGGGCAGATCCGATCAATTGCTGCAAGGGCGTCAATGGGCGAAGTCGCAAGGCAGATTGTGGTCTTGGAGGACATACCTTTTGCAGTGACCCCGCATCGAGGACCGTGAGCACTGCACAGTCGGGCGACGGTAAATGCAACTTGATTGATTATGTCTTCCTGAGAGGATTATGCACGCCAGATGTGTGCTCAAATGCAGGTAGGATCTCATTGTCGTTTTGTCGCGTCTTGCTCGCCCTTGCCCCAATTCAATATCCATTATCAAACTTTACAATTGCGCGCCACATTTAGGTTCGAACCTAAGCACATTTCCGCTAATTGCCAATCCATCCATAGAAGGGCATTTGAAGCCGCCTGAAATCTACTCGTAACCTTTGACTCCAGCTAACGTGTTCCCTTTTGTTGGAGCTACACAACCTCAGACTCCTGAGGCAGCATTAATTTTCTCCGTTCGCATGAGTCTTGCTAAGCTTTGTCAGCGCTTTGTTCCCTTCAGTGGATGCATGAAGAAGAGCAGTTGTTCCTAGCTCATTCTTCGCATCAGCGCCCATCTCCAACATTCACTCGACAGCAGCGTCACCAACGAGCCGGTCCCATCCAAGCTCTCGAAGATCTTCCAAAAGCTTTTCACGTCCCCAAATGTTGTAGAGCTCAAGTGCGCGATCAATGCAGCCTACTCTGAGTAGACTGGACCCCAAAGAGTGCTCCTGTTCTGAATTTTGCAAGATGAGTGCAACTGGAATGCGCATAAGCAACTGCCTTGCCTCGTCTTCCTTACCCTGAGCCAGAAGACAACCTGTTGTCAAATCAACCGTTCCCAGCCAGTACTCAGTATGATACTGGGTGCCCTCGAAACGTTTCAGATTCTCCAGCATGGCTTGCAAACTAAGGCGACATTCCTCTACTTTCCCCAGGTCCCACAGAATCCGCGACATATGCCAGCGCCACATCAAGATACTGGGGACACGGTCCCAGTTTCTTTCGGTGTATAAATCTAGTGCGAATTGGTTCAATCGCACGGAGTCCTCATTGAATTCGTATTTCTCCAATGTTTCTGTATGGACCTCCAGCAAATGGACTCTCCATTTAGCCCAAGCCGACCCTCGATAGAACATTCGCTTCAGCCATCCGTTGTCCTCTTGAACCACTTCATTACCGCAAAGGTTGTTCTCTAGCTGACGAGAATATGTGATTGCATTTTTGCGGTCTTTGTGGAGTAGCAGGCCTTCCGTCATTGCACAGAGTGCTCCGTGGATTACAGCTTCGACTTGCGGAGATGAAGGAAGACCTTGAGCAATCTCGAGAGACTCTCTAAAGTGGCAGGACATATCACAATTGGTGACATCATGTCGGATTGCAACTTCATGGTCGTCCAAATCAATTAGACCAAGGAAAAGAAGGCAAACACTCTCGGTGAAGGTTCGGCGGTTCTTGACTCGGCGGTGGGCCGTCTGAAGCATTTGTCTAGCTCTTGGGCCATTTCCTGCACCGCCATGGTAGAAATTCAAGGCCCAGAGAATCAGCGCCCAGGTAGGTAAGATCTCAATTGGGACAGACCGTAATGAGCTAAGGAGCCTGGAGTGAAGAAGCGTAGAAATATTAGGCAATATCTGTGCCAGTGTGGCGCCATGGCGTGGTGCTGTAAGCTGAATGGTCAAAGGACTTACGTGCGTGCGTGCCTGATCTAGGAGGCGTGGCGCGTGGGTGATGGGTGCGTCTTGCTGTTCAAAGTCGGGATCAATGGTGGCGAGGAATGCGCTTAGCATGCCCCCAATTGAGGCCCATGTTTGATACCGAGGATCTTGCTCGCCCAACTCCTTTTCCCTTCGATCGAGTTCGACCTTTACAGATGCCAACACAGCCGATCTGGGTAGATTTGCGTCCTTCAAAGAATACAAGAGGTAGACGTATTGAAAGAATAGATTCCATGAATCCATTTCCAATGTATGCACAATATACTCGATCAAGCCGCAGAAGTGCTTGGAGGCTATAAATTCTTCCAGAAGCGATCTTGTGATGATGGGCATCTCAATGGCCAAGAGAACTGGTATAAACCTCGATGCATATTGAAAGAAGGGGTACCTTTGAGGTAGACTTTGCATGCTTCTATCATGGATAGGATAGCCCATCTCCATCGACCTGATGTAGTTGAAGCAAGACTCAAGAAGTGAACCTTGACTTTGAAGACGGTCCAGTCGAAAGTATAAGACATTCCTGTCGGCTTCACCCCACGCATTCAGTGGCCGTGTGAGAAACTCTTCGATTGACGCATGAGCAAAATGAAAATGATCGTTGGATTCATTGATAAAATCGCCACACGAATCAACAAGTCCTTCACGGGTCATAAGCTCATATTCGCGAGCGCTGGTGATCGTTGACTCAGCCGCGCACGCGTAGCCCAGCTCAGCCAGTGTCAATGGTTCTGGCGCTGCTAGCACAAGAGAGAAAATGCGCTTGACCGCCTTCATAGTGACTGAAGGTCGTCTTGAGTACCCACCCGAGCGTTTCATCAAGCTCTCAAACATTCGACTGTATTCTTCGTCCAGGGTTGGCGGTGTGTTGTTGAGGATTGCCCTCATGGCAGAGGCGCTTGGAGATCGATTCAACTCCTTGAAGACGAGGTTCACCCACAGGAACATCATTTCCGATTTTGTTTGCAGGGATTCCCGAACCAGGTTTCTTGACTCTTTGATGTGTGACTTGAAAGATTGATCCAGGTGCCATTCAATGAAAGTGTTGATGTCATTTCTTAGAAAGTCTTGGCTAATTTTCAGACTTGACGATGACGAGGCAATTGCTCTACTCAGAGACGTCTCGCGGCCACACAACAGAACTCGCGCGTTGGAATGAGCCTTCAACAGGTCGAAAATTGTCGAGAGGCTCCGGTCTTCAGGGTCATTCCAGTCTTTCTCGGCTTCGTCTATGCCATCAATTATCATATACACTGCAGACTTGATCGCCTCGACCGCGAAATGCAAGGCATCTCGCAATGATCGTTCGTCATAAGACGATAGTCTCATCAAAATGGAGCTGACTTGAGATATTTCCTCGGCTGAGAGATGTCTCAGCAACTGCCATAAGGCCGTTTTCAGGAATCCGGTGAATTTGCGCTGGCTCTCACTGCCAGCCCAGAAGGAGAAGAAGGTTGAGATTTTGTCCTTATCCTCGAGTGCCTCTGCAATCGAGGCCGAAAGAACGGATTTGCCGCAACCTTTCGGTCCGTACAAGCAAATCAGCCTCTGGCGATGATCAGATGGGCTAC
Organism: Neopestalotiopsis sp. M2102B; assembly: GCA_023628315.1. Taxonomy (NCBI): domain Eukaryota; kingdom Fungi; phylum Ascomycota; class Sordariomycetes; order Amphisphaeriales; family Sporocadaceae; genus Neopestalotiopsis; species Neopestalotiopsis sp. M2102B. Next base: position 115,367 of record JAMAKW010000012.1, on the reverse strand, counting down.
TTTGTGAGATATCAATCCAAGTATTGATTTGCTCGTGAGTCCAAATCCATTCGCAAGTTGTGTCGAGTCTCGAAGGTATAAAATTTCTGCTAGCCGGAGACAATGTTCGTTCGAGTTGTAGAAGGAGTCCTGTTTTTGACCTAGATTGACTTGAATCTAACAAATGTCAGTGCTGAGCAATGTATCCGGAAAGCAGACTGGATGAATACCTTGGTGAATCTGGCCTACTAGTGCCAGTGTGAGCTCGGCCCTGGTATCCCTGATGCGCTGAATGTGCTTCTTGGTGGTCTTGTTGAATCCTGTCAATAAGAGCTTTACCTGTCTCATGAATCGCATGCCGCCTTTTTGGGTTGACGTGTTGCAACGGGTGAGAAGTTTATTGAGGTTTGTCATATCGTTGCGAATATTGTCTAGACTTGTCCGAAAGTGTGCGACCTGAGTTGGGCTGATTGACGGACAAGTCCCACGGTCTTGGACCATTTTTAGAGTGCTCTCCAAGCCCTGCAATTGTTGTAATAAGACGTCCATTTCGCCAGCCAGGGAGTTCCAGTTCTTGAGTTGACTAACCACTCCTGCTGTCTTTTGGATGATCTCGATCAAGCCTGGAAGGCCCGCGATCAAGCCGAGGACCTCCATGGTGCGACATATGTGCTAATCGAAAACCGGGAATTTGTAGATTCTGCGTCCTTTAATCTTGCTACTACGGCTACTGTTGTCGATATCGGCAGCACTGCAATGCGAAGAATACCATGTGCCAGCAAAAGCAAAAGTAGGCACAGAGTCATGATGGTTTGCAAGTGCGCGAGAGGGACACGCCCTGAACTCAGCCTCGTACACATTCTTCAACGATCGGGTGTGGCAGCCACTGGCACAAAAAGACAGAATCTCGACACGTGGCTCATCAAATCCCATAGCTATCAAGGCAATCATATGGAATGATTGGCAGATTTCCTCAATTGCTGCAGGTGCATTGGTGGGCGAAGTCCCGAGGCAGACTGTGGGCTTCTAGGACAAACATGTCCGTACCTAGGTACCTTTTGCAGTGACCCCGCACTGAGGGCCGTCAGCACTGCATGGGCAGTTGGGCGAGGTGTTGATGCAACTTGACTAATCATGTTCAAGCGCATATACATGAAGTGAAAGACATAAAAATATATTTACTATTGATAAAGTCTTCTACTATTCGAAAATGGCCATCGCGATCGCCGTATTGATGCAACATTTCCAACCTGGCCCGGCGTGCTCCGTAAATCACTAGCAACAGGTACAAACGCAATATACCCCGTAGGCTCGGAAGGTAGGACATCTGCAATTTGTACCCGCACATTTTTCAAGAGACGAGCCCGCTCGGCACCGCCCAGGGCAGAGCCAGAAGGCTGCAGAGGGAAATAGGCATTATCGCGGGTGAGAGAGCTCGCAAAGCCAAGTATATCCGGAGTATCGATCAAGGCCCGCAGCCAGAGGCTAGTGATTGCCAATAGTTGGACGAGGATACTAATGACGAGTAATATCGCACACCATATTCGGTTCGACCGGTACACGTCCTGTTGCCGCGTGAGAGTGGCTTCCGTAGTATTGTACACTGGTCGGAATATGCTCATGGTGGTATAGTTCATGTCGGGCGTCTGCGTCACATCACCCGTTGTGGCATTCCACGGATGCATCGAAGCGTCAATGATGGTGTTGAAAAGTGTGGTCATTCTTTGCGACAGCAACGAAATATCGGCAGCGTCACGATTCCAGTTACGGTGGTGTTGGCTGTTGTAGATAAATGTGTCGCCAGCAAGGAAATTGTCCGTCGCAGAGGCTTCTTCCACGGGATCTACAGAACCAGACGCGCCCGGCCAATTTATCATCATATTATAGAGAGCTGGAAATCCCATGCTCCAGGGCAGTATTTGATACATGCCCGGCTGTATGTCTGGCTCGAACGGTCCGAGCTCGTTTTTCGTTGGTGGCTGGTCAATTTTATCTGCCCTGCACTTTTGACGGATTACACGGCAACCTGTGGTAGGGAAGGGTCCGCAAGATATCTCGGCCTCTATAGGAACACGGCGTGTGACACACTCAAAGAATGCATATCGTACCGTAACCTTGGGGATATTTTCCGGAATGTCGTATGACATGCGACTGTCATAATTGAATCGATGGCCGGTGCGTTTTGTGTTTAAGAACCAGGATACAGGATCTCCTGTTGCCGTGTAGTTCTGCAGCGTGGCGATGAATGATCCTGGCGTAGTAACAATGTCACTCCCATTTCCAGTCTTGTGGCTGTTGACTCGTTCACATTCCACATCCATATACGATGAATTGACCTTGAAATCGAAATTCAATGTCGGATCGTCTGTTCGAAGGCCCATTATGCTCATACCAAGAAGTGAAGCAAAGTTTTCTCCGGACAAATCATTAGAATCTTGATCGAATTCCTGCCAGTTTAAGTCCGGATCGTCTGTCGTGGCGTTGGTAACTTGTCGCAGCTTTGGCCTCTCCCATGGATCCACCAAAGCTGCGCGTTTCGATGGGACAGAAAATAGTGCGCTCGAATACACAATATTAACCATGGTTTTATAGTCTATTGTCCCTGACCCACTATTAAATACTGATTCTTGGTAGTCGGGGTTTGTGTAGTAGACTGTCGAGTGTGTGACTATGGAGTCTTGGCTTCCGTTCAATAGGCGCAAAGAGCTTTGGCCTCCTAGAGGAGACAAGGCCCAGGTCAACAAGATGAGCAGGGGAATCAAGTGCATACTGCGCACTGTGAATGACTTTTCCAATGCACTCGACAAGCTTTGGCTGCTGGCAATCTGCTCTAGTACGCCGAGCTTAATGCCTTTGGGCTTTTCGAGGCGCCATCGAGAATAGTTACGGCAGAAGTGACCAACAATCGAGGCAAAAACAATGGGAAATATAGTAGGGCCCAGCTGCGTCGCTCTAATTATTGTTTCTCCATAGTCGGATTTCGGCTTGTGATCAAGACGAAGTGCAATGATCGCAATCACTAGAGAAACGGTTCTTATTAGCGAATCATCTCAAGCAGATACAAGATCCATACCCATAAAATAACATGGCGTGAATGCCACGACAATGTTAAGAAGCCAAGACAAGAACCACCAAATGTCCCTGTTTACGACGCGGACAGAGGGAAGTCGCCATGGCGTCTTGTTATCAGACACGTCTTCCATATCCAAGTGCACCGGTTCGTCAGGCTGTAATGTCGCAAGAGGAGGAATACCCTTGTGAGGAGAAGTGCGCTCAGTCATCTCTATGATATCCTCGCTTGACTGAAAACCTCGATGGTCCAAGTCGCTAAACTGGGTATACGCTTCACTGTGAAGACTCGAGACATCGCTTTGCGCATGTTGAGTTGTCGTTAAGGGCTCCAGGCTGATCGAATTGAATGGTCTTGAATGCCTCTTTTGGGAGAGACTAACATTTCGATTCAGTGACGAGAGATTTTCCACTATATGCCTCCGCTGTCCCGCCAGCGGAGCGTATGAGTGATCGCTCGACATTGTGACTTGAAGGTATTCTCGTGGAAAGTATACCTTCTAAGACATTGACCTTCATTCCTATGCCTTTAAATCTTCTTGAAATGGACCCCAAATATTGAGGTAGCACAAGAACAAACTTTTGTTCCAGCTGACGGGCCCTTCCTTCTGCAATATCATGGGGCTCTCACTGGAACGCCAAGATTTTGTGGCGATGTCAGCGCCAGCGATAAGTAGGCAGACGCGCGGGAAAGTGCCGATAAACGCAGCTCGCCCAATCATGGTCTGCTGTGCCGAATCACTGCATCAAAGGAGGATCTCTTATTACAACATGTAAAGTTGCACATGTCTGTTTCGTGTAACCGCCCCACCTCTTCAGCATCGTGCCTCATACCAATCCAGCTTGACTTGCTGAGACAAGGCAGACGCCACGCATCTCTATGGGAAGCGGAGACAAAGGCCACCCATTGGGAAAATTGCAGAAATAGTATTTTTCAGGCAATGGAATTTCGGAGACATTGATTATTACAAGGACGCTTTTTGGGTACGAAGCTAAGTAGGTAGCTGGAGAGGGTATAAACGGCGGTCGTGCGCAAACGAACAGGCTGGAGTGCTCGTACAAACCCACGATATTTAAAAGTCCCAGACTGAAAAATTTGATAATTCCGGCAGTAAATACCGAAACCATAGGCGATACCCTTTCTCGTTTAGATGAACGTGATCTTCTAGATCGACCTCTTTTCGCACGCTATTAGGCGTCCGTATGAAGAAAAGTCGAGGTTCGAGCCCGGCTTGATCATTCTGCGAGTTCACCAGGTATTCCAGCTTCATGTTTGCCTCGTCCACCAAGTGACCTGCAATATCGGTACGGTAGAACAGTCCACTGAGCAGTATCCTTGTCTGGGGTGTCGAGACCGTCAAGATTGACTCGAGCACAAGTCGAAGAACCTCAACGCTGGCATCAGAGAGGCCGCGCTTAGGGTGAAGGTTGTTTGTCCCCGCGTGTATGAACCAAAGCTTGATGTCCGATAACCTCAGTGTATTCAGCAGCCCAGGCAACTGCCGCTCTTTGTCGCCGTGAAGTCGGTACAGGATGTTTTCGTACTTGTCGCCGCCAACTCCAGCATGAAATACCCCATCAAGTCTTTGGTGCGCGCATCCATTTAACCGTTCCGACTCAAGGTCGGCATCAGTAAGTAGGGAAGCAGACGGCCAAGGTTGAAGGCTTGCGCTTTGGCCGGTAGTCTGCATGCGCTCAATCATAGAGTCGCCCAACAGCACGGTCCGGGGGCCTTCGGATACGGATACAAGAAGGGGTATATGCGCGTTTCTGGAGGTGGTATAAGAACGTTCCTTGAATTTTGAATGATGCTGCACCAAGACCTGCTGTGCAGCGGGAGACGAACGTGGCTGAGGATCAGCAGATGATGCGTGTGGCGAAGCCATTACTAGGTGGGCAGATACTACTTTTGTGCTAGACAGATGCAGCGTATTTGAAGAGGTTCGCCGGCACACTTTAATGCTTGGGCAGTTGAATTCGCGTATCTCCTGGGGCGGCCTATCCCATGTTCCTTTTCCTCTCATTTTATTCTTTTAACTTTCTCTGTTGTGCAGCCACGGAATGTCTATGTGCTGCTGTAGAAAGCCCAGTGACATTACGTGGGAGATGTAAGTGGGTCTTTGGAAATGCCGTTGACTCACCGGCATGCATGACAAGGTCGGCCGGCAATCAGTAACCAAGTAGGTGATCTGTTGCCAGGTACAGGACGGTATTTGTACCGGATTTTTAGGTCATAGTACCACATCAGTACTATGCGGTTTGTTCGCAAATAGGCAACAACTGCAAATTCTGTTTGTACTTGGATTCAAGCAACGATTTCATATTTCTAGCTAGAAGATTTGTGGGGACTCTTTCATGTTGCGCTTTCTGTTTCTTGGCTCCGAAGTAATAGACATGACTCCGTACCTGCTGCGCGCCATCCTTTGTTTCTTCACAAGGTCAACCGGGAGTCCAGTTTCTCTATCCAATATGTCCCGCGGCTCTGGCTGTTGAACACTTGTTAGTGAAAGCATCCCATCTGCTTCCAGAAACAGTAATTCATCAAATAGCGGCATAAGCGGACTAATGTCATAGCCGGTGTTTATTAGTCTTTGAAGGAGGTTTGAGTCATGGACCCGGCTGTATTTCGTTTTCTTACGACGCTGCGCACCTTTCTTGGTCAAAAGTTGAACTACATTATACAGCCAGTCGAGACCGAAGGCACGTCTCTGGAAGACTGAATTTGGTCCGAGGATATAATCAAGAGGTGTTTGTCCCGCACGATTCAACATATTCGGGTCGGCACCTTTCTCTAGAAGATATTCTGCTAGTTTGGGCGGACTGAGATGTAGCAGACTCGTTGGACAGTTCGGGTCAAGATCAGTACCGAAACGGATTCCTAAAGGTAACCCATCCCGGGCGGCTGTCAATGCAAGATCGAGATACATCCCAGAGGTCTCCTGGTCTGGGCTCAACCATATTCCATCAATGATGACTGAGAGATCGTCAGGATATCGCTGAATCACAAAACCATTATTCAAAATGAGCTTAGCCGATTCCAGACGCGAAGTGACTATATCTGATTGCTGCACCGCTGATTTGTAAAGCACAGGCCCCAATAAAACGGACATCAATGGTTCGATTGACTCTTGGAACACAAGTTTGTCGTGCTGAACGGCGTCTGCTATGTATAGTGATAGTCCGCTGAGAGCTGCGAGGTTCAGCCCATATATCGCAGAGTCATCCGACGGCCCTTGAATGAGCGCCGGTGCGCGCTCCTGGGGAGGGTCCTGCTCTGGGTTTTCCAAATTCTGCTGGAACTCAGAGAAGTGGGCATTCTTCTTGGCAAGCCGCGACAGAATGTCCACAGGAAGTTGAGAGAAGTAAGAATACTGGCTAACTCCAGTGGTCATTTCGGCCTTGACAGCGTGTTCAATGATGCTGGAGCGTGCTAAGCTATTACTCAGACCCCGGTAAACGTAATACTTGACAATGAAAGCGTGGCCATTCTCCCAAGTCATGTCAGCGAGAGTGCCTAATACGGTGTGCTTGAATGTGGGCAACTCAACCCAGTCCTTGACCGTCTGGTGCATGAGCTGCAGCGTATAACTTGCGCTAGCTGTGGGTCCTAATAGCTCTCTCTTATACAATGGGAGATTTATCCCCTGTAAACCTCTCCAAGGAATAAGGTCGACCAGCCCTCCTGAGATAGTTCTCACGTGGCCTCTTGGGTCTTTCAAACCAGGTGCACTTCCAGTTATAATGGTATACTGAGCTTCATGCAGGGAATCGGACATCCCACAAGCAAGCAATGATGAAACTTCGCGTAGAGGCATGTTTCCAGAAGACCTTGACAAGTATTCCAAAAGGATATACGATTGCCTTCTCGTGGAGGTCGGGAGTCGATGAATGATTGTTGAATAGTATTCGTCAAGCTCGTCGGGAAGAGAATCAAGGCATCGGCGCAACTTCCGAGACATTACTTCATTCGAGTCATTAGTTGTAGTCACAAGTGCTGCCAAATCTGCCATTACCAATCTGACCCAGACAAACACACCCCTAGCTCGATTTGCGATTTCACCCACGAAAGGTCGCACCACTGCTTTAGTTCTGCTGCTTTTGGGCAGACACCCAGCACAGTACTCGTGAATATCTTCCAGTGTATGCTCGTGTATACTGAAGCCTGGGCAGCTATCGAATCGATCGTGGAAGACGGCCCACGGGCGGCTTGTAAATAGGATCTTGGTCCGTGTCTTTGATGTTGGCGTTGACTGGACAAGATCTCTCAAGAAATCGGATATGATCTCAGGACTGCCATTGTATTCATCAAGGGCATCGAAAAAAAGACAAACTTCAAGGTCGAAAATGTCCTGGCTGAATACTCGCCGAAGTCCTTCCTCCAAAACGGGTTGTGTCCATTGGATGGACTGAATATCAATCTGGCGCTTCTGTCGCTTTCTTTGCTGCTCTACTATATGTTCGATGTGCCATTCGCTGCTTATATTGGAAACATTTACACCAAATTCTTCAAGCAAGCTTCGAATCCGACCATATGTGTTGAGGCTGTAGCGCCAGTCCCTAATGATGTTCCTGATATTGCCAGAGAAATTCATCGTGGTTGCTTGCTCCGAATATCGGAGGAGCTTCCTACAAATCCTCTCTTCCGCCTCGATATAAGCCGTGTCACTTCTGGCCGCACGAGAAAGGCTATCGAATTCAAGGAGAAGTGTCTTCTTCACGAACAAGCGATGAAGGGGCGTCTCCAATAGCATTCGCCTTTCAATCAGATTGTGAAGCTGCAAGGAAGGGTTTTCCGAAAAAAGAATGGCCATGCGTTTGTACGCAGTGCTGTTGTTTTCGATGTTACATAGGCGGAAGAATGTGCCCACGTCAGATCGAAACTCTTCGTCAAGCTCGGCGGCTTTTTCGGAAAGAATTTCTCCTACGACTTTGAAGAGGCGTTTGTCACCCTCCAGCATTTGACTCAAAAGACTCCCTAGCATACCCTCGAATGACTTCTGTAAACGAGTTCCGCGATGATGAAAGAAAAAGCTTGCAATGATTTGCTTAGGCTTTGGTCTCCAACGGCGCAAGAGCTCTTCTGTACGCTCGTCATTGAGGAGGAATTTCAAGAAGGTGGACTTCCCCGAGCCAGGTTTTCCATTGATCCAGAAAATTCCCTCGCCTTCTCTAAGCCACTGTGACAAGCTAATCGAAGGATCTTCGAAGGCCCAGCTGAAAGTATGACCAAAGCTTGGGTCAATCTGCTGATATCTTAGGTTTCTTTCCGATGATCTGAGAACGGACATGATCACTGCATCAGTTAGTAAGCTCCTGATATTTTGGTAAGGTATTTTATTTCGGCGTGCGTACACTTGTAGTCCCAGTTGACCAGCGTAGAACTTAGCATATCTTGCCCCAAGTATTGTCTTCTCCAGCTGACATCTCCGCCATACTGGAAGTCACGACTCAAACTCGTCTCTGATGCAATCGGATTCGGTCTGAGAGGCTGTTCGCGAAATTCACACATTTCCCTGATCTTACTAATGATTATCGGTATCCTGCGATCGCCGTGGTTGAACTTGACCATGCTCGAGTGGTCTTCATCGATCTGAATAGTAGATAATGGATCCAATGTACGACCTCCTGTAGCAGATTGTTGATCAACCATGACACATCTTGGACCTGACCTTTTGTATAAACCGTCGATCTTTTGCTATGTGACTGTCAGAAAGGCCCTATGAATGAATGGATTGAAATTCAACGCAAGGAATTAACAGATCGATACATACAACTGTCGGCGAGGTTTTGGTCTCATAAGCCCAAAAAGTCCTCATTCCATGCAGATGTGAGATTCCAGAGAATTGCGTTTCTAGGTTAGGCAAAAGTTCTGACTCCTCGGAGAGATATTCGACCAGATCTTTGTTGGGTTGCTTCCCAACCATGGTGAGAAGCTGTCCTAGGGCCATACCACGACTAGGGGTACCAAAAAAGATAGCGCCTTTGATCATGCTGAGCATAAATCGAGTGCTATCATTGGCCCCGGCTAGTATCACAAGAAGCTGCTTGAGCAAGACGCCGCCCAAGCTGTGGGCAAGGAACACGAGGGGTTTTGTGGACGGAGATTCCCAACCATTGGTCTGAAGTGTTAAATATAAGCTATTCGCTAGGTCGACGATCGTTTGAAACGAATGGCTGTCCTTCAAGGTCGTGTCGTAGCCAAACAAGATAAATCGAACTCCGTCAATGCTGGTGGGCAACGTGTCTCGAATCCACATGTAGGACTTATCGTCACCTTTGGGTTGCCACGAACCGAAGGGATGGCTTGCAAGACCGGATAGAACAATGCAGTCAAATCTATGCTCAGCCGCACTAACGTCGTTCAATACAGTGAGTCCTAAGAAATGGGTGTCTAGGACTAAAGGTTCGGGTTGCCCAGGGACGGGAAATCGCCATTCTGAAACAGCGGAGCTGCATGCACCGTCGACCGTAGCCAAGGCTGACGGCGCATATCTGAACATAACGGTTGCTACTTTGCGACTCCATTTCCTATGCGGCTCAGCGGCAGTAGCCAACGAGTATATGTGAATATCATTTGCGTTTAGCGTAGAGTCGTTGATGACACTGCCAATAAGCTGGGCTGCGGCAAGCCTGTCAAAGTCTGGCCTGTCTGGTAACCCTTGAATCCTGTAAACCTTCGGCCTGTCTCGACTTGGCGTCATTTCGATGCATCTTTTCGTGTTAAGGTTCAGGTGTCAGCATGGTGAGAATGGTATACGTCGAGGCGTAATCCTTTACCCCTCCCGTCGGGGACTGCTCCTCGTCCATAGAAGCAGGGCGACAGCGGCTGCATGAGTCAGCAGACGAAGAAACCCCTGTACTGTTACGTGACTTATCTCCAAGTTTGACAGCAAAGGAGAGGAAGAACACCACGTCAATGTTATACGTATTAATTTAGCCGTATCAAAAATGGCAAAAGATCCTATTCATGCGGAATCCACCTTCTAATTTTCTCAATACCGCCGTTGCTCATGTTTAATAGATGCGCTAATACTTAACATCGAATTCCGTATAATTTTGGACCAAGCACGACCAAGGGTCGGGAAACACAAGAGGGTCAATCGACAGCGGCAGCGCGAACTTCTGAGCGAGGACAAAACGATGTACTTACCTACCTTTAAACTGTCCCGCGATCTTTCTATAATAATCAACATCGCCTTTAAAAGAGGGTCATAAGTAACCACGTCGACTTCTCCAGGTATTCTCTCAAGGCGCAAACCAGCTCGTGTCAAGCGGCCAGATTATGTTATTGGCTTAATACGCCGCAGCAATGGACCGTGTCACGTTCTATGAATCTCTTTCGTCACAAGGGGTGAAAAGTCTCTTCGATTCAATTTTTGAGTTGTATTCGATCAGCTCGACGTCGTGAAGTTTGCCCTGTTTGAAATGTACCTAATTCTCTTGATAACGAAGCTGATGGCGGCCTTGTCGATATAGCGCAGTATAGCCTCCCGAATCCACCGCAAAGCGCTGAGAACGGTCTAGCTATAGCGCGCTTGGGGCTCCACTCAACGCCGTGCCGCCATGTCCTCGGGAGATGGCCGAGGCCACTGTCCGGGCGGGTGCTGGTCGTCGCCTTCCGCATGTTCTTAGGAAACCCTTTTCATTCTAGAAGTTCTTAGCACTATTTCCCCCTTTCCCTTTCATGTCAATTTATCATTCGATCGGATCCGGGATACGATTTAAGCAAAGCTCTTTGGAATCTCTTGCCTGCCGTCCAACTAGTAAACGGTGATGGTCCCTTCGGTCATTCAACTTGGCGATTCCAGCTCCGGTGGCTAGACATTCATCAGGCTCTTGATCCCCGCGTGCCGGAAATGAAATGGAGATGCATCCTTGTCAAGCCATGCTCTAGCGTCAAGTATTTGCAACTGTCACTGGCGCGGGAATTCCAAGCGATATTGCGGAAAAGTAAACTTTGTGTCCTGAAACAGAATCCCAGCGGGATTATGTACCGATCGTGAAACGGCCCACTAGAAGTCTATTCTATCAGATTCGCGAGTCGCCGCAGTGGACCATGATGCATCTGCCGTAGTATAACCTGGGTGTTGGTAAAAGGAGACTCTGACAGGATTGAGGATATATGTAGAATCATGTTGGTTTGTAGCTTCATGCTTTCCTTTCTTGGTCAACTCACTCTTTACCTTTCTTCGTACATTCCTTAAGATTTGACATTCACTTTGACTTCTAACGGCCTTGGACCGTATTTTTATTCTACATCCCACGATCTTTATTCATTCCACCACCATGAAGAATCTTGGCATCTTTGCGCTTGCCGCCGGCAGCCTTCCCACTATCTCGGCACACTACTTTTTCCCTCACTTGATTGTCAACAACAACTTTACCGGCTACTTTGAATATGTTCGCGAGGACACCCAGGGCTATATGCCCTTCAAGGACGGCTATGACAGCACCGACCTGCGATGCAACGTTGGCTCCGAGGGCTTTGCTAACCAGACGGGCGTGTACAAGGTCAAGGCCGGCGACGAGCTGGGGTTCGGAACCGACTTCAATGCCCTGATCCAGCACCCCGGCCCCATGCAGGTCTATATGTCCAAGGCGCCCGGCGACGTGCGAGAATACGACGGTTCCGGCGACTGGTTCAAGATTTGGGAGTTGGGTCCTCAGCAGTTTTCGAGCGACGGCATCACATGGGGCGTGACCGACATTGGCAACTTTACCTTTACTCTTCCCGAGGAGACGCCGGCAGGACAATACTTGCTCCGCATTGAGCACATTGGCGTCCACGGCGCCGGAGAGTATGGCGGCGCCGAGTTCTTCTTCAACTGCGCCCAAATCGAGGTCGAGAGCGACAGCACCGCCGTTCCGTCCCCCGTTGTCCAGATCCCCGGTCTCTACACGGGCTACGAGCCGGGCATTGAGTTTTATATGTACCGACCATGGATTGTCAACTACACCATGCCCGGTCCGATCCCGTGGCCAAATGCTGTCGATGCCAATGTCACGGCTTCGGGGGTCTCTGTCGCACCGACTGAGTCGACCTGGACGCTGCCTGCCGTTACCAACACCTTGAGCGCTGCTACATCAGCTCAGACCACTCAGAGTGCTGTTTCCGAATCAACTACGCTTACTGCTGCCAGCTCTGTCGCTACATTGTCGTCCTCGGCGGCTGCTTCGCTAGAGACCGTGCTTGCTGTGTCATCGCAGACTGCATCAGCTTCGTCGGCTACCGCGACACCCACTAAGCTCACTTGCGGTGGTCACAAGCGCCGCAGCTTTTAGACGCTCAACTAGGAGCAATCGCCAAGTTGGAGAGCACTGAATCCATCGAGGATGTTCAAGAAATCAACTTGCGTTGTACAATATTTTATTTCTCTGGGCAGGACGTTTAGATCAATATCACATAAACGTGCCCACTATCCCTGCAGATTATAGTCAATCAATTCGGATCAGTATCCGAGCGAGCTTCGGGGATAGCGCCGAGGTCCTCCACCAGGATATCTTAGCACGATGTTACTTCAATATACGATACAGTATGATTGCCAGGATAGACGACTGCCGACTGCTGTAATGTAACTTTACATTATTAACATTTCTTCTTGTAAAATTATGACGACCGAGTAAACACTGTAGACTTGAGATATATCTATTTAATATATAGGAGAACATGCAGTATTTATTAATCTCATCACCAGCTCGCGTCTCTCTGTCCATCATAGTACAGTTATACCCCACTGAAGACCGCCTGTGGCACAGTGAATGTGGTGGTGGAGCTCCACGCCATCTGGTCCCAATTCCCCGCTCCACTCGCTATTCTACCGTTATCACAACCAAGTTACGTGATCAATCAAGTCTAGTCATGCGTCCAACCCGTTCTGATAGGTCGATCGGTACGATACAGAATGACCGATCAGCCAGCGAACTACCTTCTACTGCTTGCTACTCATGGCGATTGAGGGTGGACAGCGGCAGACCATCGCCGTCGCCAGAGTTCATGACCGGCTTCGGCCCAATCTGGGTATGCCGCGTTTAGCTATAAGCTCAGCGACGCCTAGGATTAAGTGATGCTTACAACGAAAGGCCTGAGGTCTGTACTCTACATCCCGTCTTGAACAATACCCGCAAACGATTCTCCCAGTCGGCTGGTCGTATTATTGCATCTCATCACATATTGTCTATCGTCGATCAACTTTCTACACGATGGGGTCGCTGTCGGAGCCAGTAAGGGGGATTCGCATCGCCATCGATCGCGGTGGTACTTTCACAGATGTAAGTGTACCTTGTTCGCGCCTAGAAGCAATTGCAAGACTAACAGATCGACTCAGTGTGTCGCGGCTGTGCCTGGACAAGAAGACATACTCATCAAGCTTCTGTCCGTGGATCCTAGCAATTACCCAGATGCCCCCGTTGAGGCAATCAGGCGGGTGCTGGAGAAGGCTACAGGGAAGTCATATCCAAAGGGACAAAAGATCTCCCTGGAAGGAGTTGGTGAGTATCGTCCTCAAAGCAAGTGGTTCTTCTTGGCTAATCGACTTGCAGAATCAATCAAAATGGGAACTACTGTTGCTACAAATGCTCTGCTCGAGAGAAAAGGGGAGCGGACAGCATTCGTTGTGACCAAGGGATTAAAGGTATGGACAAATTCTACTTGGATCGCTCGGCAATGATACTTACACCAGGGCAGGACTTATTACACATCGGCAATCAGTCGAGGCCAAAGCTATTCGACCTGACGATAAATAAGCCGGACGTGCTCTACTCAAAAGTGATAGAAGTACCGGAGCGTGTTACTCTCGAGGCTTGGACCGAGAGAAAAGTTCCGCAAGAAATTGACATCGCGTCAGACCCTGCCCTAATCAAGGGTGTCACGGGCGAGGCAGTGCGAATTTTAGAGCCTCTAGATGTCGAGTCAACGAGAAAGTCCCTGCAAGAGGTATACGACGAGGGTTACCACTCCGTCGCAATCTGTCTTATGCACAGTTATACATTCCGGGACCACGAGCTAGCAGTCGGTAAGCTCGCACAGGAGATTGGCTTTACTCACATTTCGCTCAGCGCAGAGCTGTCGCCTACCGTCAAGATTGTCCCGCGCGGAAACTCGTCGACCGCCGATGCCTACCTGACGCCCGAGATCAAGCGTTACATCGACGGCTTCGAGAGTGGTTTTCAGGACCTCCGAAACAGCGGTTGCCGATGCGAGTTCATGCAGAGTGATGGAGGTCTGGTAGAGTTTTCTGGTCTCTCAGGTCTCCGCGCCATTCTTTCCGGTCCGGCTGGCGGCTGTGTCGGTTACGCGAGGACCGCCTATGACGAACAAGACAAGACGCCCGTCATTGGATTCGACATGGGCGGTACCAGCACAGATGTCTCTCGGTACGCTGGAAAGCTTGAGCAAGTTTTCGAGACCACCACCGCCGGTGTCACTGTGCAGAGCCCGCAACTAGACATCAACACTGTGGCCGCAGGTGGTGGAAGTATCTTGACCTGGGAGGCCGGCATGTTCAAGGTCGGCCCAGATAGCGCATCCGCTCATCCAGGACCTGCATGTTATCGCAAAGGAGGCCCTCTGACCGTCACTGATGCCAACCTGGTATTGGGCCGGCTGAGACCAGAGTTCTTCCCCAAGATTTTCGGACCAAACGAGGACTTGCCGCTCGACATTGATGCTAGTCGAAAACTGTTTGAAGACATCACCAAAAAGATTAATGAAGAGACCACTGTCAAGCTGAGCCTCGAGGAAGTTGCCGCTGGGTATGTCTTCGAAAACATCTGGTCTGATCCTGGCTAATCATTATTTAGATTCCTCGATGTTGCAAACGAGTCCATGTGCCGGCCCATTCGCACTCTAACCGAAGCCAAGGGCTATGACGCCGGTCTTCACAACCTGGCATCATTTGGCGGCGCTGGTGGGCAACATGCTTGCGACATTGCCCGCAAGCTCGGCATCTCTCGAGTACTCATTCACAAGTACTCGTCCGTTCTATCAGCATATGGCATGGCCCTCGCAGATGTGGTCCATGAAGAGCGCAGTCCATGTGCATTGAATTACTCCGACGACCAACTACCTCTCTTCTCTGCCGAGCTCGACGGTCTCGAGGCCAGAGCGACTGATGCACTGCTTCAGCAGCGAATCCAAAAGTCTAGAATCACCTCGGAACGTTACCTGAACATGAGGTTTCAGGGTAGTGACAACCCTCTCATGATTCAACAGTCGACCGACGGGTCAGGATTTCTTGATGCGTTCAGAGAAGCCCATCAGCAGCAGTTTGGCTTCCTGCCCGTTGACCGAGATGTCATTATTGATGATTACCGAGTGCGGTGCATTGGAGCCAGCACGGTTGACGTCGAGAAGCCATGGAAGGCCGAGTTTACCACCCTAGAGGCTATCACCGTAACAGAAGCCAAAGAGACCCGAGACCTCTACTTCAAGGAGTTAGGCTGGCACAAGTCACCCATGCACTACTTGGGAGACCTCCAGCCCGGCTCTAACATTGCCGGCCCGGCCTTGATCATGGACAATAAGCAGACCATTGTCGTCACGCCCGGAGCGAAGGCGACCGTCTTAACCAACAATGTCGTGATCGATATCGAGGTGACGAAAAAGGAAGACATATCGTCGGAGCAGGCAGACCCCATCCAGCTCTCCATCTTTGGCCATCGGTTCATGGGAGTCGCGGAACAGGCCGGAAGAGCTTTGCAAAAGACCAGCGTCAGCACAAACATCAAGGAGCGTCTCGACTTTTCCTGCACCGTCTTTTCGCCCGACGGTGGGCTCGTTGCCAATGCTCCGCACGTGCCTGCCATGATTGGTAGCATGGCGTTTGCTGTCAAGTGGCAGATCGATTACTGGAAAGGAAACCTCAAGCCTGGTGACGTAATTTTGTCCAACTCACCAGTCTGTGGCGGTGTTCATTTGCCCGACATGACTGTCATTACTCCTGTCTTTGACGACGATGGAAAGATAATCTTTTGGACAGCGTCCAGAGGTCATCATGCGGATGTTGGTGGTATCCTACCGGGGTCTATGGTGAGTATCTTTACAATCACGTTGCATCAGTCATACTGACCAGGCACTAGCCGCCAAACTCGAAAGAACTATGGGAGGAAGGTGCCGTCATCAAGTCTTTCAAAGTCATTGAGGGTGGCGTCTTCAAGGAGGATGAACTCACCGAAATGCTCATGGCCCCTGGCAAGATCCCCGGTGTGTCGGGGACTCGTTGCTTACGGGACAACATTTCGGATATCAAGGCACAAGCTGCTGCCAATCATCGCGGAAGTCAGCTTATTCACGGCCTCATTGCCGATTATGGACTGAAAGTGGTTCAATTCTACAGTAAGTTTTACCAATTGTGTTTGCGCATCGGCATGTCGCTAACATTCGACCAGTGGGCGAGATTATTGGAGCAGCTGAGCTTGCCGTACGAGATATGTTGAAGCGGATATACAAGTCTACAAATGGCAAGCCGCTGGAGGCTGTCGATTACATGGATGACGGTACGCCGATTCAGCTCAAGGTCACCATTGACAATGAGAGTGGAGGTGCCGTCTTTGACTTTGAGGGAACAGGTCCCGAAGCATACGGTGAGTGTTCATTCAGGTGCCGGCTTTTGCGAAAGATCGATAACGCTGACATGTGCGACAGGCAACTGGAACGCACCCATCGCCATTTGCAATTCGGCCATCCTATTCGCCCTGCGCTGCATGGTGAATATGGAAATCCCTTTGAACCAAGGCGCCATCAAGCCGATCGAGGTCCTGATCCCGGACGACTCGCTACTGAAACCCTCCGAGGAGGCCGCAGTCTGTGCCGGTAACGTCTTGACCTCGCAACGTATCGTAGACGTCATCTTCAAGGCATTTGGCACCTGCGCCGCGTCCCAGGGCTGCATGAACAACTTGACCTTTGGCACCGACGACCCGGAAAACGGCTTTGGCTACTATGAGACGATCTGCGGCGGCGCTGGTGGAGGCCCGACTTGGGACGGCGTGAGTGGCATCCACACCAACATGACCAATACGCGCATCACGGACCCCGAGATCTTGGAGCGCAGATATCCCGTCGTCTTGAGACAATTCTGCCTGAGGCCCGAAAGCGGTGGTGCAGGTCTCCACCCAGGAGGTGATGGCATCATTCGTGATATCGAGTTCAGTCTCCCCATCAAGGTGTCAATCCTCAGTGAGCGGCGCGCATTTGCGCCCTATGGTATGGAAGGTGGCGAGGACGGAAAGAGGGGTCAGAACCTCTGGGTCAAGAAGAATGGTCGCACAATCAACCTGGGCGGCAAGAACACGGCCATGATGAATGCTGGAGATAGAATAGTCGTGCAATCTCCCGGCGGAGGAGGCTGGGGTACGCCATCGCTGGTAAACGGCAATGGGTTGGTGGGATCTGTGGCCAAGTCGATTCAAAAGACTTTCCAGGGCGTCGCCAGTGGGACAGTCAGCATGATCCAGTCAATGGGAGAGTCGGCTTAATCGATTTTATACGGGTATTAAATATAATAAATGAGCAAAGTGATTTGAATTATTTTCTTTCTATCATCTATAATCCTACAAAGGGGTTTCTCTATTCTTCTTTTCTCTCGAATTATAAGCATTAATTTTCATATATATATATATATAGATATAGCAACTTGTAAGACGTGCACAGATCTCTTCAACTTGTTGATCTCGATAAACTCCACTACCTTTGTCCAATTCCACTTCCTGACAACCCAGGGCTCCCAAAAGTCGGGGATAATTCTCTTGGATAGCTCAACCACGAGGAAGTACAAACCGCTGTCGAGCAGAGCCATCTCTGTCTTCTGAGGAAGGTATCCAAATCCGGATACTCCTTATTGAAGCACCCCGGGGGGATGGGGAGAACTAATGGCACATATTTCCCTGCACACGAAAGGTGTTACGCTATCACTGGCAGAAACGAGAACCCCAACGGTCGTGGAATGTGGGATCGTTGGTATCAAGTACATTAGCTGAGCATATTATCACGGCCTGCTAAGTGAACTTCGTTGCAATAATCATATGGGTAACCCTATCATTGTATCAAAGATAAACGCAATTAGTCATGTCCGCGAACGTATCGTAGCCAAGAACCCACGCGATGAAGAGGCTGCCGCAGTCAACGCATTGTTGGAGGAACGAGAAGAAAGCGTCCAGGCGTTCCTCCAGAACGACCGGAAATCCAAGCTGGCCGCCGCATTGAGGATTTGATGCGCGGGCGCCATGATCGCGATTGCGCCGGCCTCAATGAGGTCTGCTTCCTTGGTCGCGCTCGTCTCGGTCGCAGGCTTTGGCGCCGTGGAGTCGTCTTTGCTCGTCGTCCACGTGCCTCTTGCGAAGGCGCTTGGTGCATCATCGTTCGCAGGCACAAGCTGCGGTTGCGGTAATGGATCTGCGGGCAAGGTCGTATCCTCAGCGGCTGCCATAAGCAGAGGAGCATGCGGAGCAATGGAAGTGTTATCGGAAGCTTCATCCGCAGTCTCGTACATGGAGGATCCCGGCGAGCGTTGAATGTCGGAGACATTGTCGGTAGTCTCTTCAGCCGGGTCGGTGGCAGCGGGAGGAGGGGAGTATTGGTTATTGGAGACGTTATCGGTGGTCTCGTCAGCGGCAGGAGGTTCAGTAGGGTCGATAGGTATAGGAGAGCGGGCGGAAGGCAGGGAGATATCGGCTGGGGAGTTTATAGACCATGCGCCATCAGCGAACCGAATGCAGCGCGGGGCGGCGGACCAAGTGTTGTGGGTGACAAGGTCAATCGAATCGTGAAGGTCGTGAATGTCGTTGGGAGTGTCGTCGTCGGCGGTAGGAAGTTCAGCAGGGTCGGTAACAGTGGGAGGAGGTGAGCGCTGATCCCATACAGATCGTTTGGAGTACGGTAACACTAATACATGGCACGGTATATGGGCTGGCCTACGATACTGAACATAGACTTACGATCGAAGGGCCTCCGCATTGAAAGGTTTTGATTAGTGGAGTGTCTTCCATTGAGAGGCCTCGTATATCCATGACCGCTGATGAGTGGCTCCTATCTCGTGCTTGTGAACTTTCTCGTGGCTGCATCTCCCAGGTTATCTTGATGGCATATCAATTTCCTTTCTCACAAAAGCTTAAAAGTACTCTAATCTGGTTCAACTTCAGACAATTTCACGAGAAGAAGACGGTGATGAGTTTGATAATAATACTGTTGCAAAGCTTCAAATCATATGTTTGATGACTCGCTCCGAAAAACAAACGGATGATCCTGCCCTTGACTACCAACTCGGTCATCCTGAATCACACTGCTCACCGCGAGCGAGGCCTGAGTGAAGATGAAAATAATCACCGTTAGCATCAAGACAATCGAAAACGTCACGGCGAGCTTCTCTTCAGTTAGCACGATCATTTAGAGAGAAGGATGAAAAAAGCCAGAGTCATCTTACCTTGGCACTATCATCCCACCAGTCCTGCTTCCTGCCATCTTTCAAGGGTCCCCACCCGGCACTCGTCCAGACGAGCACCGTGATGCCGCTGACCATGCAGAAGACGGCAGCCGTGAGCATGAGCACGCTCATCTGCCAGGCATAGACCTGGGCGCGGCGGGGCTCGACGCGGCCCTCGCGCGTCACCTGCCCGGACATGCAGCTGCGGATGTAGAGCAGGCCGTCGCGGTGGCCGCTGAGCCGGTGCAGGCTCAGGCTCTGCTTGGCGGCGATGAGCACGGCGAACAGGGCGAACAGGGTCCCGCTGAACCAGAGGGCCCGGATCGTCCAGGGCTGCGTCTGGCCGTTGGATAGCACCGTCGGCCAGCTACCGGTGCTGGTCAGGACACCGGCGAGTAGAGCGCCCTGCAACATATTGATTAGGACCATTAGATTGTTCTGAGTGGTGATCTGTATAAACGTACCACAACGCCTATGAAGTTGAGCTCAGCTAGCTTGTGGTCTCGCCATTGCTCCGTGAGCCTATTCTTCTCCTCCGGATCTTCCTCATTGAGCAAGACAGATAGGGCCTTGTGTGTAGTCTGCTCAGGCGCAATGAGCCCGCTACGGATAAAGTCTCGAAGAATCCTGTATACAAGTAAGCTCACGTGCCAGCCATCTTATAGCTATTCCAAGGGCAATATCTGACAATGCCAACCCGATTATACTCACTGTAGCATCGTGTGAGTTCTAGAAACAGCTGATTTGAGGGTCATTGGGATAGAGAACAGATATTGGGCATCGTCAGAGAATCGTAAACATCTTCCTTTGAACAGTGGGCCACGAGATCAGAAAGTGTTGACCGCCCATCCCTCTGTTCATATAATACCTTGGTAAAGCATTTTAAGCGAGAATTGCTTATACAGGGCATCCGCTACAACCCCGCATGACGTCGCTTTTAGTGACTACAACGCCTGGAATATGCACAGTTTAGCGGTGGTAGAACCTTCTGTTCCTGCTAATAAAGCCTATCTGAATCATTGTCGGGTATGCTTATTTATGGTGACCAGTCAGTGTGCTCGCCCCCAGCCGTTCGTCATGGGGCGAGCATGGCAACTGCATGGATCTATGGAGCCCCAGGTCAAGCGAAGCCAGTAGGAACTCGCCAAGGGTTGTCAGAGGTTGTACAAGCGGAAACTCTACTCCGGACCTTTGTCCAATGAATCGATCTTGACAGTTTCCACCGTTACCAGCCTGCTGGAACGCGGAGGCTTCGAACCTGGAGAATGGAGCCTTGTGATTCTCGAGAGTGCGTGGCACTCATATGTCATCTATATCTAGGTCGATAAGCTTTGTCCCTATTCTAGCTTCCATCTTTGGCAACACACGATATTTGCCGTGGCTGGGCCATCAACGAAGCAACTGCCGAAACTTACTTCAGTTCGAGATTTCTCTACATTTTTCAGTGTATGCAAAATACAAGCCCCGTTGAGTCGTTTGAGCCCCATAAGGAGGCCATAAGCGCTTGGAGGCGGCCTCCGAGACCCACAGTCACGTACATTTCCCCATTTCGAAGTATCAGGCCAGTTGGCAAGAATCATGACCTTGTGACAACTCGACGAGACCAAACGTATGGGTCGGTCGGCTGTGGTCCGCTGCGGCCCGAGGCGCACATGCGAAACCACCATTGCTGAGATTCGAGGACGACTCCAACAGCTGCCGACTATAGTGGTCGAGTATCACGGAGCGATGTGGGGGCGTTAGTTATAGACTCCGGCTATAGGCACTTGCCATCCAGGAAACTACAATGATATTTCACATTACACTGAGAACTCTTGATTAGAATTTGCTTCTATTGCAAATCATAAGTTTTGGATTCTTCTACAGCTAGTAGATTGCATATCGTACCTCAAATGCAGCCGTGGTAAACGTAATGTTGCGCCACGCCAACAAGCAGAATATCCCACGAGACCATGGCCTTGGTATCAGACAATGCCGTTTCGCAATTCTCAGCTGTTTGCTTATCTCGAATAACTATCCTGGCCAGGCAGAATCCGAGAGGTGGCAGGCCTCGGGCTGTGCGCACGACGGGCCGGAATAGCAGGCCGGCGCTTAACGACTCCTCCGCGGACCGGGCCGTCGAATAGTAGATAAAGAAGAGAGTGATTCTCTTGATTTCAACATGATGAAATCAGAATTACTCAGTGTTTCCAGTGAGATTGACAAAGTATTTCCGATATTCTGCTTTCAGGCACTCAATATGGCTCATCGAAAAAGCACACCCGAGGTGAATGGTCTTCGTACGCCTCCCATCACGCCAGAAACCACGCCTACAAAGACGGCATCTCGAGCCAAGAATCGGATCGCCGGGCATCCCTCTAGAGTCACGGGGTCTCCAGTCTTGAAAAGATTGGCAGAAAAGCACAATCCGACAAGGCCGCTGAGGACTGAGGAGAACAAGTCTGCTCAAGAACGAGTCGAGAATCCAATTTCCCGCACGAACAGCAATGGATATGGTTGCAGAATAGAGGATCTCAGTCACGAGTATATGGTGACTGAAGCACTAAACGATCTCTCAGATGATCCCGACGGATATAAGAGATCCTTTGGTTCTAGGCCACCGGCCAAGGATTCTCATACGACAAGCACCATTCAACCGGCGCCCGTGGTGCCATTAAGTTGCAATATCTCAACAGAGAGCCAAACGTCAAATCCCAGAAAAGAGATACGGGGTCGATTCAAGCAGATGACACCAACAACAATCGACGAGAGACTCCGGGCGTGCCTTAGAAAGCCACTGACCAAGGCCCAGAGCAACTACACCGGCGTCGGCAACAACTACATGTTTGAAGTGACGACGAAAGACCCGGCCGGATGCACCATTGTCAAGATCGGCGTGACCAGGGGACCCGAGCACGTCCGGCTGGCGGGCATCGCCCGGGACTGCCGGCACCTCGCCATGGCGGCCCAGGACGACCCAGAGCACGTGCCTATCCGGCTCTACCAGCGCGCCGAGATGCTGGCGCACAAGGAGCTGCAAGATTGGCGGTGGCCCTTTAGCTGCCGCTGCAAGGTCAAGAACCACCGCGAGTACTTTGCCGTGCGCAAGGAGGTGGCGCTGGAGGTGATGCAGCGATGGAGAGAGTTTTGCCGCCGCGAGCCCTACGATGGCCAGGGAGAACTGCGGCCGTTCTGGCGGCATCGTCTCGACCGGTTTCATTTCATCCGTGGCGGTGCCGACGGGCCCGCGTATGACACCCCTGAGACGCGGTCACGAAAATGGACCAAGTTCATGAACCCTACCAGATATGAAGTCATGTGGTACGACTTGGAGCAAACGTTGAGCAGCGTGTGGAAGTGGAGGTGGCTTGCTGTGGCTCTGGCCCAGAGCTTTGTTATAGCTATTTTGGCTCTTCCCCGGGTTTACCCCATCTTCATGTTTGCTTTCATGGTAACTTGGGTGTCGGCAGAGACTTCTGGTATACCACAACCCTTGTTTCTCAGAGCCATTGGTTGGTCATCAGCGAGCATTCGACAAACAGGTCTTCGTAGGTATAAGGATGAGTCGACTCCTCGAGATGATTCTGTCTACATCGATCCGTTTCAAGAAGGAAGTGATAGTCAAGCCTCCTAGACGCCGAGATGATGGCGCTTGACATGGAGTTTGAAAAGTGGAAGAAGTTCTCTGGTAATATATCGAGCCTAGATGTTGAAGTACTTTCCGCGAGTCCACTAAATCCGATCTATAAACACGATCAAAAATGAGCTATGACTTGACTAGATCAGTCTGAAGGTGAAGCAAGAGCATCTTTGTATTGCTATAACTGCTTCATTAGAACAGCATTTGAGAGCATCTGGTTAAGAATATACAACTGGACCGAACCAATCTCTCTTTTTATCGCCTGCTCGCAACTGGAGCGTCAAGTCTCCGCCGATGCAAAATAGCAGACCAAATAAGCACTCATCCATGGTGGCCACCTCTTCTGTATGAAATGCAGCAACTACTAGACAGAAACTAGTAGAAACTCTCGACCATGGTATCCTTCATGCTGCCCGAAATGTTGCCCGGAGCATTGCCCTCGCCCAGTCTGAATACACTCTCGATGACACTGAGCTCGGTGGCCGTCGTGTCCAGACCCGTCACTGCCATCCAGTCGTTGACGACCATGCCGGCGCCGACAACGTTGCTGCCTCGGTTGACACTACCGGCCACGAGCGGCACCTGCAGCAGACTGCTGAGCTCGTCCTGGTCCTGTATGCTGGTCTTGGGGTGGACGAGACCGCCCTGGTTGCTGAGAGACATGTAGGAGCCGACTAGCACGTTGTCGGCAATCGTCTGACGGAACACCTCTACTCCGAGAACATCTGCAATAATCTCCTCCGTCTCGCGCTCCAGATCCGGGTGTACCAGGGCAATGTGGTCGTTTGTAACGATGACGTTGCCGAGTGCCGACAGGCGTTCCTCAATGCGCTGTATCCGGATCTCATCCGGCAGGGAATTCCGTAGGTGCTGCAGCTCCTGATCTGTCGTCGATGTGGGCACGAGGAGACCCTTGCGGTTTCTGTAGAAAGAGGACAAAGGTTAGCAGAAAATTTCTTCAAGAGCCACAGGGTCACACGCCCAACAACTTACCCTGCTGTTAATCGACCAATAATACGTGTGCCGGCAATGGTCGTCCGGCAAATAGGAATGACATCTTGGAGTTCTGCTTCAAATACACTATAGGTAGACGAGTCCGTGGTCAGCTTGGGAACCTCTTGATCACTTTGCGACAGACTTCTGCCCCGCAATTGCGCAAGCAAGTCGCAGTCCTGGTAGTAGAGACATACCTGTAAAAGTTCTCACTGGCGCCGACAGCGGTCAGGGCGTAAGAGTTGGTAAGGGTAGAGAAAACACCAATCCTGTCATCATCGTCATGTCAGTCTACAGCCACGGGCGAGTCGAGTTTTGCAGACCTCGAGCTTTCAGGGTCTTCTTTTTCTTTGGATGGTGGGGCCATACTCGTTGGAGTTCTCAAACTGAGCTCGCACCGCCATGATTTAGTGAATGCTGTTGCAGGAACTTGTATGTTTGATTGTTGTAGTGAATGGTGCTCGGAGGAACAGACAGACAAGGAAGCTGTCTATTGGGTATTCGGGTTCGAAAAGGTTTGTTGCACTTTGGTTGTTTTTTTGCGAATGTGATCAGCAATCGCAAAAAAGATGGGCGGGATTGATTGCAGATAAAGAGAGTCGAAGTCGTGTGTGGTGGGGCAGTCTGCACTTCAATTCTTTTTGCCCGCCGCCCCAGACTGATGAATGACTGCCCAGGCCTTTGACGTACTAGGCTTGTGCTAGGTACCTTGCAGGCTAGCCTAGCTGGTAGGGATGGAGGAGTAGAATTTCTCAGCAAGCCGATGACTCAACCCACAGCATCGCCACTGCGGACGATGACTCTCATATCCAATACCAACCTGGACAATTTCTAGTTCTGTTTCTTTTGGGTGCAGCAGTCAAGTGGCTCGGTTTCTGTTTCTGTTCATGGTCAAAAAGTTGTTCAATCTAAGAAATGGCCAATGGTCTTGCAGGTAGTCTGGACTATTGCCCTTGACCCCAGGTGCATCACTATGATTCATTCCGAACAGTCTGTGGCTGTGGAGACTTTAGCCTCGTCTTCATGCATTAGATGCCTGCTTATTCATAGAGTATCAATTCCATATCATATCTTCATCCATCATAGCATGTCCTATCCATTTCGCATCACTAATCGACGTTTTAAACTGCTGAAATTAACATGCCAAGCACACCGGCAAGAAACAGCACCTCCTACGCTTCAGAATTACCATTGTATTGAAAACAGACTTGTGGGGTATCTTATGTCTATGCGCTTGGCAAGCTCAACAACGCCGCGCCAAACACCATGTGACCCTTGTCCACACAACCATATCCGGGTGTGAAAACCATTCCAAACGCCTGTGTATAAATACCATCATAAATCAAGAGCAACAAAAACCTCATCGTACTTCGACGGCTGGAAAGTACCGCGGTCCCGCAAAACCACTAGCAACCACTGCCTGTATGTCGATATTGGATGTCGAATCCGGATGAGGACTCCACATCTTCAATAAAATGAACCTGCCCGATACTGGCGGGTCAAACTTGATGGTACATTTGCTCTTGTCCGGTTCGATAAAGAATCTTGCGTGCGCTGCCATTAAATCGCCTTCGCCAGCCGATGAGGAGCCACCGGCTGCTTCCTGTGAAGCCTCTACTTCTGATCGAATTGAATCCAAGTTGTAGGGGAAGTAGCGCCGGCGACGTAGTCCGTGGTTGCTGGGCACTATTGTATCCGAGTCGTCCAGTCCGCTATCTTCTTCGTTCTCAAATGGCAAAGCGCCAATCCTATTCGGTGCTTGCTGCCAAAATGGTCTCATGCTCGGATCGTCCTCATCATCGCTGCAGACTGTAGTCACGTGAAACGGTGGCGGCGATGCTGTGAATTCGGGAGGTATTTGTGCGCTCCTATACTCGTTCTCGTCGCCATCATCCATTCCATCCATACCGATAGTCCAGAGCCTGCGGGCTCGCATCCTCGATACGCTATTCCCAGCCTCGGTATTGCGGTTTGACAAGAGTGGCACAGAAGGCTGATCATCTCGATCTGTACGGCGGGAACTCGAAGTTCGCGAATAGGATATCTGATACCGAGCTGTGCGTGCCAACAAATCTGCATTCATTGAAACAAAAACCATGCCTTCTCGGACTGGCGAGGAAAAGTTATGCCGGGGGGCCTTGATGACCAATTCTTTTAATGTGAAGACAGTAGAGCCCTGGTGCCTCAAGACAATGTTGCATCGTGGCCCTTTTGTACAGTAGACGGAGGAGTCATTTTTGAGAATATTCTCGGCGGAATAAATATGGCTGTCGTCCGAGTAGATGCCCCCATCGCAGCTTACAATTTCCATGGTAAGAGCCCCAGGTTCGACCTGTCCATACTTGCCATAACGAAATCCCTTGAATCCACTGGACAGGCAATCCGAGTCCAGCTTCCGTCGCTTGGTACGGGGGTTGTCGTCGTTCAACTCTTGGGTTTGTAAAGGCGGGGAAGGAAATGCCAGTTGGTCCGAATAGGCATGCGGAGGTGGCGTCGCAAAGTCCAGCAGAGCTCGCAGCTCATTGTTTCCGTCGTCCATCGACTCGTGCAGGGCTCGCATGGTCTGAAGGTGCTGATAATCCCTTGCACTTTGAGGTGTTCTCGTTCGCCGCATGCCACTCTCTGGTATGTCGTCAGAGGCCAGGTGTCGTTCAATAAGCCGCTCCGCCCGCCGCCATCCATATCTCGAGCCCGTGTGCGTCTGGAACGCTGCTAATGCTGCCGATCGGCGGTTGCCGTTTGTGATTGACCGGAGTGGAGGAAGCGAGGGTACTCCCGAAGATCCCTGGTTCACATCCCGCGAATCGGAGCCCCCATTGTTGTCCGAAGACATGTCGTTTTGCAAAGCCGGACGAGTGCCCGGCGGCGACGCAGAACCCGTAGCTGATGCCGAAGCCCAGCGATTTAAATGGCTCCTTGCCAATTCCCTCCGAGCACTATGCAAGAGGCCAGCGCGGCGATGAGCGTTGGCCTGAAACCTTTCAATAGCCCGATAAAGTTCGCCAGAGGGACTTATCTCGGAAGAGTGAGAGGCGTGGTCATCGAGAATGAAACGAACAATCTCATCTGCAGACTGGTATCTTGTTGGAGGACCAGAACCCGAATGGTCTGAACGATTATTCGACTACAGTGGCAGGAGTAGAGTCAGCCAGGAGTCGTATAAAAGTGTACCTTGAGACGGTCTGCCAGGAAAGACTCGTGGCCGAAGCAAACCTGGTCGTTTGCGACCTCAAAGGACAGCAGTACATGGTCACATTTGACCTACCATTTACCATGAAGCAGTGGAGGCGGAGACCCGAACAGAATGCGGGTGGCTTGTTTGGTGGTCTTTGATGTTCGCCTCGTTGGATCGGTACCACAGGTTGGGTCGATTTCTGATTGCACGAGGATTCGGACAAATGTGTTCTCGAGTCTGTGAATATTTCGATGGCCTGTAGTAGAATCGGATCGTCGAAAGAAGGCTGTAGCGGTGTTGATGATGGCAAGACGTTGGAGGATCAACGCCCGAAGTCAACTTGAGGAGGTGTGTGACCTGAAAGAGAGGCCAGAGATGGGGCAAATGTCACCAAACCGGGCCACTAAACCAACGCGGGGTCTACTGTAAAGAAGGTCAACGGTAGGGGCCAACACGTGCCGTTGGGTCGCCTGTAACAAGGCTCTCTCGCCATGGAACAAAGCCGATACAGGTACCACATGCGCTGCACATTGGCGCTAATAGTCCCTAGGTTACTGTAGGTTCTTTGGTAGCGAAGCAACGGTACGTACCTGCCCACTAAA
Source organism: Neopestalotiopsis sp. M2102B (assembly GCA_023628315.1). Classification (NCBI taxonomy): domain Eukaryota; kingdom Fungi; phylum Ascomycota; class Sordariomycetes; order Amphisphaeriales; family Sporocadaceae; genus Neopestalotiopsis; species Neopestalotiopsis sp. M2102B. The sequence goes on along the minus strand of JAMAKW010000012.1, from coordinate 87,512 downwards.
CCGTGTTTGTCGGTTTGTTCCTCAGCACAACCAACCTGCTGCAAGAGTCCAAGTCTGGGTGAGGCTCAACGTAAACGAATACGCAAACGCGCCTGCGCATCAATCTATCCCATCCATTTTCCTACTTTACAACAAACGACTTGCACAGCGCGTACCGAGATATCAAGACTTGTTTTCATTGTTTCGCGACGCGCTGAACATTCATCATCATTGATTCCAGCGCCTGTCTTTCTTTTGTTCTCAGCTCAAAACTTCTGTTTGCCTTTGGAACCCAGAGTCGCAGGAATATGAGGATGCCTTAGACCTCATTCATCAAATTTACCAAGGTTGAGAAGCTGCATTCCGTCGCGCTGTCCCAAACCAACGGATCCCGGGGCACACAAGGCTATCATCAAGGCATCAACGGGATTTATCAAGCTTTTGCGCTTTCTTCATTAGACTGCAATCTGTATCCTGGGGAGCATTGCAAATCATTTGGCGCACAGCCTCATCAACATCTACCTACGTCATCTTGAAGATCGCCAGCAGCATCATCAAACATGGAGCAACAAGAGGAACAACCGCAGGCACCGCAACCACAGCAATCGCCGCCACAGCAAAATAATGAGGCCACTGTCACCACCACCATGCCAGAAAGACCAGCTCAAGAACCGGCCACGGCTCCAGTGGAGCAGCAGCAGCAACAGCAACAGCAACAGCAACCCATCCAGGACAACGGCACAGCTCAGCTTCACCAACTACCAGTGGACAGCAGCAACAATTTGATGCCGCTGCCAGATCAACAACAAGCTGACCCCAATGGAATGGGCATGGGACTGGGAATGGGTCAATTCGATCCCAATGCCTTCATCCCACTTCCGCAAGACATGAATTTCGCCGCGGGAGCCAATGGTATGGCTTTTGCGGACCCGACACTCATGATGATGGCGGCAAGTCAGCAGATGGGTCTACCCAACATGCCAGCCCCGGAAATGAATGGCCATGGCAATGAAAACGGCATCACTGCTGGTACGTAAATCTCTCATTTCCGACTCGTACAATCAATGCTGATTATTTTTAGATGAAATCGCCCTCTATGATCGACAAATTCGTCTCTGGGGCATGAAGGCGCAACAAAAAATTCGAAGCGCCAACATTCTTCTCATCACCTTGAAGGCCCTCGCCAGCGAGATCGCCAAGAACCTGGTACTCGCAGGCATTGGCTCACTCACCATTGTCGATGATGAGCTTGTAAGCGAATCTGATCTGGGCGCCGGGTTTTGTCTTTCGCAAGAGCACCTGGGACAGAACCGAGCCCAGGCCGCCAGTGAGAATCTCCGAAAACTCAATCCTCGCGTCAATGTGTTTGCAGATCCCAATGGCATCATGACCAAGGGCGCGTCGTACTTTTCTGCATTCGACATTGTCATTGCCACTGATCTGAACCCAACGACATATGCCTTTATCAATACGGCCACACGCCTGTACAATCGCCAATTTTACGCAGCAGCCTCCCATGGCTTCTACGGTTACATATTCTGCGACTTGATCGAGCATGACTATGTATTACAACGCGACAAGAGCAATGTGGACACCAAGGTTGCCGAGGAGACCCGAACCCGCAGTGTCATTGACGTCAAGACGAAACAAGAAGGCGAAAAGAAGATCGAGGTTGTCACGAAACGCGAGCTTTACTCGACGTGGGATCTTGCTTCTGAAACAAGTCTGCTTCCCAAGGATTACAGAAACTCTAAGCGACGACTCAAGACTGTCACTCCTGCCCTCTCGTGTTTCCGGGCCCTGTGGAGATTCCAGGCCGACCAGAACCGCAATCCTGGCCCGAATCGATCAGATCTCGAGACCTTTACCAAGAACGCCACCGCCAACCACCAGCTGCTGGGCCTGCCCACCGAGACACTCAAGTCCGAGTTTTTGCGAAGTTTCCTGCAAAACATTGGCAGCGAGATTGCGCCAGTGACAGCCATTCTCGGTGGACAACTCGCTCAAGATGTTATCAACGTTCTTGGTGCCAACCAGCCTCCGATCCAAAACATGGTCATTTTCGACGGCAACAAGATGCAAGCAGACATGTACCCGCTCCATCCTGAATCTACTGGTGGCATGCGCCTAGGACGCGCTCAGCTGGACATGTCCATGCCACCCTTGCCAACTGTCGACTTTAGCTCGATGCCTCAACAGCAGTTTCCCGATCCCGCGATGTAGGACAGTCCGCAGGTGATTGCGGAAATCGATGCTATCATCAAGTATGCAATGAACAAGGCGCTGGGCGATCCAAAGAACTTGGGCTGGTAGTTGCCACTTTCATCATGGTGTCTGCATAGTGCGTCTTCATGGGATGCGCCGTACCGCGGCTGTATAGTCACGCAGTGACAAAGGCACCAAGCGACTATCGTGCGTTGAGACTGGATCTAGGTCCCTAAGTGTAGAAAAGATGCCCGCCGCGCCCAGCAGCGCGTTTGCCATTTCTTCCCCACTTGCCCTGCTCTACATATATGCATATCAAGGATGGATTATCAGTTACAGAATGTGGTGGCGACAAATGTTTAGAAAGAATGTGTACACTAGGTAGTTTGTTAACGAATAAGACGACATGTCATGATTGCATTTCAATTTCATCTAAAGCACGATTGCGTACCGTTACCCAGAAAATTGATGCTGGTGTAAGGAACTTATATATTACATACAGTATTGCGACAATAAGGTCACACAAGTCATACACGGTTACTTTTTATAGTGCAAAGTCTTCATGATGGACTCGCTATAAACCTGTCTGCTTTCCCCCGTCCAGCACAACATTTGCGTTTGCCAACACGCCATGGCTCTTTGCTTGCTTCCCAGCATTACAACAAACTGTACGTAGTTATATACAGACTTTAGAAATAACCATATAACCTGAGCGCAAAATCCACCCCCTAATCGCACCTTTATGCTTGTGTGGGAATCTTTTGGTAGTGCCTTTCCCCCTGAAACAGCGCGGCACAAGTGTTGGCCACGACTTTTTATCAAATCAATCTCGGAACTCCTTCGCCATGCTGCGTGTTTGCTGTGATAGTGTACAGATTTTTCAGGTTTAAAAAACAAAATAGGAAAAGGAAATGGTATGGTAGACTGAAAGAGAAAATCTCTGATGTGGTACGGGCAAGGGAGGAAATAATGTCGGGCTCATCAAGTTTGAGCTGTAGTGTGAACGCGGAAATATAGGACCCGCGACGCAGACTAGCCATCAATTCATTTGGGAGATTCGGTGTCCTCTACCGAACCCTCCTTGCGTGAACCGGCTCGACCGCGGTTTCTTTGGCCATTGTTGACCGACCATCCCCTGATAGTGGTCGGCCCCGTGCGAGGCGGAGGCTCATTCGCCATGTAGTCCTTGATCGCGCCCTTTGGATCATAGTTTGACAGGCGGAGTTCTGTTCCACCATTCGAAGGCCATTGTCGGCTGTAAGGCACCGGAGCTGCGGCGATCTTGCGGTACTTGGCGTTGTTCTGCTGTCCGTTATTGGATGAGATTGAGCCCCTCGATTGTGGTGTAGACGAAGTAGGAGAGTTCAACGGACCTGGGGGTCCCGGAAGTCCGCTCCCCGTCAATGCCGGAGACGACGGCCCCATTGGATGTGATAACAGTGATGCCAGAGGAGCCGAGCCTGGCATCGTGGGCGACAACGCTGCCGGGTAACCCGGCAGTTGTTGCGACGGGTGGGATTGCTGACTTGGGATGATTAGTGGAGCAGGCACAGGTGCGCCCTGCCGAGGAGCGATCGGGGGGATAGGCGGCTGCTCAGGATGAGGAAATCCATGGTGGAATGGCCGATGTGTTTGCGAGGGTGGGTAGAAGCCGTTGCCAACTCCATGAGCATGATCATACTCTTGTTTGAGCGGCTGGGGAGGTTGCGGAGGACCTGCTGCTTGGAGAGGTGCCGAGGAAGCTGCATACGGAGGCTGGCCGTCGGCGTAAGGGCCAATGCCCAATGCCTTGTCGCGTCTTGTAGGTCTAAGCGGCGGGAGAGCTGGGCTATTTCTTCCGGTGCTCTGTCCAGTAAATGGGTTGCGCGCGGGAGTTGGTTCGCGGCCCTCAATGCTTTGCTGTGGAGCAGGCGCAATGGATGCGTACGGAGCAGGATTCAGAGCTGTTTGTAGAAAACCAGGCTGAGGGGCCTGTGGACCATGTCGGCCGTCGGCCATGGCTGGGTCAGAAGGGTGGCCACCAGAGCGAAGTTCGGACATGTCGGCCAGTACACTGAGGCCAAACGTATCAACAGGATGGTGACGGGGTGGCATAGGAGGGTGATGAACAGGTGGGCCCCTGACAAAGACGTCTCGAACGGGATCGAAAGGTCTGGAGGCTCTTGGGTTCGGCAGTAGGCCCACCTCGCGCATGAACTCTTCCTCGTCGAGTTGGCTCGCTGCACTGAGAAGATTCGCAGCGCCACGTTGACGCGTCAGGTTGCTTCGGGCATCGTTGGCCATAATGTTGGGCGGAATGCGGAAAACTTGGCGTTCCTCTACAATGGCTGCGGCCTGTTCGTACTCGTCCACTGACTCTTCCTCTTCTTGCCTCTCTTCCTCCTCTGCTGCAGCAATCTTGTCGAGTTCGGCCTGTCTCTCTTGCTCTTTCTGTTGCTTCTGACGAATCTCGTCTGTAGTAATGTCGTCAACCTCGAGTTCCATATCCTTTCTTAGACATTCCATCATGGCACTGATCTTGGTCTTTCCTGCGTCAGCTCTCAGAGCCTGGTCCATCAGCTTGGGCCGGACTGAACGCGAAGCATGCAGGGTGGTGCCATTTGGTGTGACCACAACGATAGGCCGAGTCGTGTCGACATGTTCGTGGGGAGGTTCAGACTCGTTGACTGATTCTGGCAGGAAGAATCCAAAGCGGGGATGAACCTTGTGTTTCTTAACCGTTTCGGGGTCCAGGTCACCATCCTTGTTGTCCAGAGCATTGTAGGTGACAATGGTCTGGTCAAGATGCCAGGCACGAGAATTTGGTTGGTTGAGGAATCTGCCGCGACTGTTCTTGGTAGCCTTTCGAGTAGAGTCATTAGTCGAGTCCCGGAAACCAATATCGTCGTCATCAAAGTCAAAGACGCAAGGAATAATGATGCGGTTGTTTGCTTTGGGACCACGCTTGTAGACGGTACGAACGCCCCATTGATCAGGTTCCGAGGCGCCCGTGGGCAGGTCAGGGAGATCCTTTTCCTTCTTTCCTGACGTGGTACTCTCTTGCGAGGACTCCTCGGGTGAGAGGCCCTCCTCGAGGGGAGTGGGAGATGGCGCGTTGGACTCAATTTCGCCGTCTGGTTCGGTTTCAGCGCTGAGCAGACCACCAATGTGACGCGGGCGTGGCGTCGATGAGTCTGGAGCCGAAGTAAATGAAGCACCAAGTAGCTTCTTGGTCTCTGGTTGGCCTTCGCCACTTTCCTCAGCCTTGCGCTTTGGGCCCGGCTTTTGCTTGATACGGCCAAGAGTGGTTCTGAGTGCCGATGCCTTGGTATCGGCTTGAAGTAGGTGAGGGTATGGGACCTCGTGACCCTTGATAGGATGGTGAAACACATATGGGCCCTGTTCATCGACCACGGAGTCGGGCTTTTGAACAAATGTATACGCTGCGGGGATCTGGAAAGTATCAGTATACGACAGTAGCGGTAGAAGGCAGTGAGTGGGTACTTACATTTGTGCCGTAGCCGCCGCCGTGAAGTTCGCTAAGAATGCTGATTCTGTTGAGAAGTCCGTCCAAGAACTCGTCCGTCTTGTAATCGAAGCCATTCTGGGAGATGTGTCAGCAATGGGAGACTGTCACGTGAACATGTATATCGTATAGGAAAACTTACATTGAACTTCTCGAGAGAGATGACGTTGTCATTTTCGGCCTTTGACTCGACCATGGACCGTCTGAGAGTTTCTTCAGATGTGAGATGCTCGAGTCTAGCCTTGAGCCTCTCGTCGAGTTCATTCTGGACCGCGGCATACTCGGGAACCTTGGTATGGAACTCGGGATCAGCAATCATTTGGTTTAGTGAGTGCTCAGCGAGTCGCTCGAGAGCGGGCTTCATGGCGGACGAGACATCCGAGTAGAGTTCACGCAAGTCCTTTGAGCGCTCGTACGCAGCTTGGACACGTGGTTGAGTGTAAGTCTTGTTACGGCCTCGACCGCGACCACGGTTGCCTCCGCGTTTGGCGACGGTAGTCTTGCGAGCCAGCGAGCCACCTCGGCCGCCCCTACCAGCATATCGTCCTCCCCTACCTCGCCATCCGCCTCTGCCAGCTCTAGCAGGGCTGGGAGCAGGCGACCCGTCTGCTTGGGAATGTTCATCCATGATGACGGGTCATGCGAGTTTGTGTTGGTGGGAAGTTGTTGTTAGTGCACTGTGGGAACGGGGGTGGGAAGAGAAAGATGCAGGCGCCGACAAAAGCAGCGTAAATGGTCAAGGAGAGAAGGATGAGACAAAATTGATGGAGGAGATGGAAGGTAAGACTGTCCAATACAATAGAAGACGACTTCTTGCTTGATAGTCAAAGGGGATCGTGTGTGTGTTGTGGTCTATGAGGTAACCTAGCCAAGTCAAGGGCCCAAAACCAGGAGAGGTTGCAGCTTTTTGGCAGGACACGGGCACCTTTGCGCGACGGGTAACAATCGCAGCGACCAAGTGCAGGATGATGACAAGAGTCCAGAGAAGAGAGCGCTATTATCTTGAACGAGTTGAAATGATGGATTGTTGCGCGAACAGCGACGAACAATAGGTATGATGTGAGTATGCCCTCTTACTGTGAGAATTTCTGAGCCAGACAACAATTACAGCCAGCGGCTCACCTTCCCCAAATCAGTAGTCACGCTTTTTCGCAGGTCCAGGTTTCTAGCGTGTGCTGTGATTGGCTGGGCGGCTCGAACGGGGGGCACGGCCATCCCCAAAATTGGCACGAAACGTTTCCGGCTTGACTGGACAATCACGCGTTAATGCATTGCATATCGGTCGTTATAGGTGATGGGAAAATTGTATTATTGGAATACAAGTGCTCCCTTTGCTCGATTTTTCTATTTCAATTCCATCGATTCTTGAGATGCTGGTCACCCAAAAGACAAGACAGGCAACGTGTACACCTGGAAGCCAGACGAGCTCCAGGCTCTAGGAACCCCGATAGAAGCGAGTCCGTCACTGGCGCCAGTCTTCAATTTCAGAGATTTCCACTTCAGCTGTACTACTAACAGGCTACCTACTAATACACCTTTGGGCACTTGCAGCAGGCAAAACCAACGCGTAACCCAACGAACAGAACAAGCAAAAATCATGTTGATAAATGTTAAATCCGATAAACATCAGTTTCGTCTGCTTCAATTCTTGCGCAGAAGATTGCTTGACAAACTTTTGAGCTGAAAACTCGGCAAGTTCGGTGAATGCCTTGATAGAAAAATTCTTACCTCCTGCCCTGGCCTCTGGCAGGTCATTGACTATTCCGCGCCACTTGTCTGCGGCGATCCTGTGCCCAATAGTAGCCACGGGTGTGATCCGGGGGCATAATAATCTAGGTACCGTGGGAAATCTCGGGTTCCGTTTACATGTAACACAACTCATTGTACTAGTCAAATAATACGTGACCACAACTGCCTTTTTGCCTCTGGTATCATGGCGGACGCACTCGGACAATGAGAACAATCCCGACAGCGATTCTAACATACTGCAAGCGTGATAGTGATTTCGCTTGAGAACTTGGTCGTTTGCTGCTCGTATCGCCACGCTGCCTATTGCAATAACAAGGCAGCCTCCGTCTACTTGCTTACTTGCCCTGAGTACTTGTTTGTCAATGTTGACGTGTCAAGTATTTGGGTTCGACAGAGATAGCCTCCCTCACTAATGTCAGCACAACTTTGATTACGAACTTACTCGAGCACTGCAGCTAAGCCCCTCCATCAACGGCAGCCTTATTAAAATGGCCTTCTCCCCGTTTGCCTGCCAGCCTGCCTGGTTTCTTGGATTACCAAGTCGCCCATAATGGACAGCCTTGACCCGCGCCCTAGGTTACGTACGATATTTCAAGCAAGCGCAGCCATGATATAGGGATGAAGACATATAGCGAGGCACAACACATTATGCCTAGGTCGTCAATGAATGACAGGGGCACCGCCTCGACTACACAATACAGTGTACGTACACTATTATCGGGCCACAAAATCCGAGATTCTCCTCTGTGGGTTTGTAGTATAATAAGGGGTTCAAGAAATGACCATGTAAACCCTTTCAGTCTTTTTGTCTTGCACTACGTACAAGATACGAACAAAAGGTCCCCAGTGAACCGACATCCGACTACAAGAAGAGGATTAAAAGCTTGCGCCCAATGATTTTCGCCTGATTAAATGAGACGCATCTTTGGGGGGGGATTCCATTCCATTCCGTCTAAGCAGGAAGAGAGCAAAGAGCCTCGCCCCCCTGGCAAACCTTTGGCAACCTGGCTGGTCGGTCGGTATTCGCTGTTCTAAATCCGTATTAGTCCACCCGCATATTGACCTATGTGGCTCCGGGGGGGTCCCCTGGCTCTCGGTTAAGTGGGTCGTTCAAGTCGCGGTGCTCTAATTCGCGGTCGCGCAGCTGCCAAAATTTTAGCCGACCAAAAAGTTGATTGTCACATCGTCACTATTGACGTCGCAAGCTTGTCGCAATCGACGCAGACCCCGCGCCTCTGCGACTGCGACTCTGTTGGGGTCATAGCGTCGTCGACCCGAATACACCTCGAGCATGCTGGTATAAAGAAAGACTCAGTCCATCTGGGGAGGAACGCAAAACAATGGCGAAGCGCCGCAAGCTGTCGCAAAAAGGCCCGGGGAATGCGCCCAAGGGCGCCGGTGGCAAACCGCAGCACAAGAACGCGCCCGGTCAGAAGCATCATGCCGCCGGAGGCTCCAAGGCTGCTGCGCCGAAGCCGCCTGCGAAAACAGCACACAAGCAGCAGCGGCATGAAGAGCCGACAATCCCCTTTGCGCCAGAGGACAAGATCCTGCTGATCGGCGACGGCGACCTCAGCTTTGCTGCTTCCCTGGTCGAGCACCACTACTGCGCCGACGTGACTGCCACCGTCCTCGAGAAGAATATCGACGAGTTGCGAGAAAAGTACCCTCACGTCGAGGAGAACATTGCCAAGATCGAGGCCGAAGATAGCAGAGTCTGGTACAATGTCGATGCCACCAAGATGGGGCCCTACACGGACAAGAAGGGCAAGGACGGGGTAGGCATTATGGACAGGATCATCTTCAACTTCCCCCATGTGGGAGGCAAGAGCACCGACGTCAATCGCCAGGTGCGCTACAACCAGGAGATGTTGGTCTCCTTCTTCCAGCGCGCCAGCCTGTCCTTGGCGCCAGAAGGAACCATTATCGTGACGCTGTTCGAGGGCGAACCGTACACGCTCTGGAACATTCGAGATCTGGGTCGCCACTCTGGGCTCCAGGTGGTGCGCAGCTTCAAGTTCCAGGCCAGCGCCTATCCTGGGTACCACCACGCAAGAACCTTGGGTGTTGTGAGAAATAAGGACGGCGAGATTGGTGGCGGCTGGAAGGGAGAAGAGCGCCCATCGAGGAGTTATGTCTTCGTCCGAAAGGACGAAGCACCCAGGCCGGTTGCCGGCAAGACCAAGAAGCGAACCAGAGATGGCGGTGATTCCTCGGATGACGACTAAAGCCGAGGTACTTTAGAACCATGATTACAGAGTAACACAAAGTGTCGTGACTATGGAGACCATTCTGAGTTGGCAATACTACGCCGATTTTGATCCTTGGTCGCGTCTTGTTACTCGCTTTCGGACAAAGGAGACTACCCGGAGCGTCGCATGAGCACTACGCCGGTTTGTCGTCATCGCCCAACAGATTCGCTTGGCTCCTCCATGACGAGGACCGATTCGCCATACGGTCGCTATGCGCACAAGGCGGTATTGCGCATCAGGGCGACCTGCTCAACTACAAAGAGCCTTGACACATTGTGTCTGCGCATTATGATACGGTCAGACCGATTCCATCTAAAGATGAGAAAGTCAACGGCACCCTGGCGAGCATGAAGCAACAAGGAGACTCTAGACTGATCTGAGTTCTGCCATAGGGAGATATCTGTTCTCTCGGAGCATAACACTCTGACATTTGCAGTCAAGCGATTCCAAGAGCTCTGCTCAGATTCAATCCAAGCCATGCCATGAGGTAAAGAAGCTTGGGTGAATATTACAATAGAATCATCACAAGGTAGCAGCTACTGAAAACGTTCAACGCGTAACATTATCTCACATATAGGCATTTCCGACAGAGAGCTTGAATTGTGTGCTTCTTCGTATATATCAATTATGCTCCAGCAATCCTTCATTGATACCGTCCTCTTCTTGAACCCAAACGCCCAACCTTGTTGCAGATCAAGGATGGCCTCCAGGATATTGGAGTCACGTCGTATTGCGAGCGGCTCCCATGTCTTCTGAAAGCTTTCGATCAATCCCTCCTTCTGACAAGCATCACCAAGTCTGCTGTGCCACACACTTGTAGTTGTGGTCGCCGCCAATCTACCGAGCTCCCTATATCACGGCTGGCACGATAACATAGGAAGCATATTGGCAGATATGGGTTTGCTAGTGGTAGCCTCAACTGCGGATGTCTGTCCACTCTTGCCCTCGAGTTTCGACAAAGGTGCCGCCTGGCCAGATGCCGTTGACTGCTCGTGACACCGTGAACATCTGAGTAAAGTTGCTACTCCATTTTTTCCGAAAAAACAACCTGCCCATGAGAGGTCAAGCTCCAAAGCATTGCTAAACGCTCGTAGCAGCTCGCATTCATGCCAGATTGACTCGAACTCAATCAGATGCTCCCAAAATAGCTCTTGTTCCTATCTCAAAAGTTTCCAGTGTTGTATTCGAGGCAAAAGACAGTGCCAAACCTTTCTCGCCAGCATAATTTGTTGTTCCTCGGATACCAATGTCGACGTATGCTTCGAGGGTCAACACTTGTTGAACAAGTCTACTTGCCGATCTGATACTATTCATCACAAATAACATGTGTTCAACGTCCATGGTAGATAACGGAGAAGTCTCATAAATTGCAATCTGTCAAAATAAGGGTCTATCGTACCATTACAAGATACTGACGATGATAATCTATACACCCCGGGAATGCTCCGGATTTAAGCATGTCATTGCCAGGGTATGACTCCAATTCTCTTGTCATTACCATTTGAACTGATTCATAGAACGTCTATCGACGAATCTACCGAATGACAGCGTCTCGAGCGGCAGGCAATTACCTTATTTTGGTGGAGTTGTGAGGTTATCACCACGTGGGACCTCCATCCGCATCGCAGATTCCCCCGCCCACTAGCACGACTATATGCGCGCTAGTGCGCCTCGGCATCGGCACGGCTCCGAGTCTCCCACTGAAACGGCTGCCGGAGGGTTCCATCGGATGTGCGATCCCGAACCCGATAGCCTATGAGCCTGCCAAATTGATGCGTTGTGGTGTGGTTGCAAGCAGCCGGCAATACCTTTCTACAATGTGAGCAAGATATTCCATGACTGACGCCAGTAATGCGGCATCTTATCTGAAAACGTGTCTGGAAGTCGGTGGCCAACTATTGGCTAGATTTCCAGTGAGGAGGACGCCGAAAGATAACCACAGTGGCTGATCTTGTGATCTGGAATGTACCGATAGAGGAGCATGTTTGTATAGAAAGGGGTCCATGATATAAACATCAAGAGGCAGCCTCACCATGTTGGTTTGATTTCTAGGAAACCCATCTCAAATTCAGCGTCTTGTCTTTCATATCCCTCTTTTCCTCTCATCAACTCAGTACAAACATCTTCATAATCAAGAGTTGAAACTCGACGAAAAAGATGGCGCCCATTGATATCGGTGTTTTCATCCCCATTGGTAACAATGGATGGCTCATTTCCACCACGTCGCCGCAATACATGCCCAGCTTTGAGCTGAACAAGCAGATTGTGAGCAAGGCAGAAAAGTACAACTTTGACTTTGCTCTGTCCATGATCAAGCTGCGGGGCTTCGGCGGCAAGTCCGAGTTCTGGGACCACAACCTTGAGTCCTTCACGCTCATGTCCGCGCTGGCCGCCGTGACCACCAAGATCAAGCTGTTTGCCTCGACGGCCATCCTGACGCTGCCTCCGGCCCTCGTGGCCCGCATGGCCTCGACGGTGGACTCGATCGCCCCCGGCCGCTTTGGTATCAACATTGTCACGGGCTGGCAGAGCGCCGAGTACATGCAAATGGGCCTGTGGCCGGGCGACGCCTACTTTGGCTACCGCTACGACTACGCCACCGAGTACGTGCAGGTCATGAAGGACCTGTGGAAGGACGGCGTGTCCAACTTCCAGGGCAAGCACTTCAAGATGGACGACTGCAAGCTGTCGCCCAAGCCGGCCCACGACATCAAGATCGTGGCCGCCGGCCAGTCGGGCCGCGGCGTCGAGTTCGCCAGCAACTACGCCGACTTCAACTTTGCCATGGGCACGGGCATCAACACCCCGACGGCGTACAAGGACGCCACCAGCCGCCTGGTCGAGGCGGCCGACAAGACGGGCCGCGACGTCGGCTCGTACGTGCTCTTCATGGTCATTGCCGACGAGACGGACGAGGCCGCCCAGGCAAAGTGGAAGCTCTACAACGACGGCGTCGACCACGACGCCCTGTCGTGGATGAGCAACCAGAGCAGCAAGGACACCAACGCCGACGCCAACTCGACCGCCAAGAACATCTCCCTGCCCGAGGGCGCCGTCAACCTCAACATGGGCACCCTCGTCGGCTCCTACGAGACCGTCGCCCGCATGCTCGACGAGGCCGCCTCGGTCCCCGGAACCAAGGGCATCATGATGACCTTTGACGACTTCCTCGTCGGCATTGACAACTTTGGCACAAAGATCCAGCCCTTGATGAAGAGCAGAGAGGGAAAGTGCTAGAGGAGAGAGATATCGGTTTTCAGGAAATGGGATATAATGAATTACACTGATGTAGAAATGATACCGCCAAAAGAGTAAAACTTGCTAAACAAAAACCCAACTGCTTCGATTTTTGTGCCCTTTGACAGTGACAGTACATGGAATCTCACAAATTATCGAGCCTCTTGAGCCGGCAATGGTCACGGACAGAAAGATGGCGTGGTGTTGTGACATGGAGAGTCACATGACCAGCCGTATTTTCCGAGACACGGTATATTCTGGTGACTATGCAATCGACGAGGCGACGTATCATAAAGACTCTCGATTTGCCTTGAGGTTCTCTCTGTCAATTGACTTGCTGTCGTCGTGGATGCCAACTGTCTCTCTCTAGAGAAAATAAGTCGTCCGTAGCGTCGAGTAAGTGTGCATACCGGAATCTACGTGTCAGTCCCCGGGTTTGCCACAGTTACACAGACAACGCCAGCCTGAGCACGCGCATAAACATGAGGCGTAATAGTGCTCGGCCATATTCTTGCAAGTCAGCTCGCCACATTCGGCATCTAGCCATGATCCCAGACTATAGCCTATAGTCAGTTGTAAGAAGAGTCAAAGGCCAAAAACAATTCCAATAAGCCACGTCCATTATAGTCCGTGTGCCACACAAATTCACCTAACCCCCGGCCCAAAAGATGCGCAAGCTGTCCGCTCCCGGGCGGCCAATCACGTCCTCGAGGCGTCACGTCCCTGGCATTAGATCAAACATGAAGGGACTGCAGGGGGTCACACAAGCGTTGGCAACTTTTTTGGTGTGGATGGATGGGGGCCCTTTTTTTTTTTTTTTTCGTTTCGAAACAACCAGCACGAAGAAGAATGTGATCTGCCAGCTCATCCATGCGCCCGTGTGGCTTAAACGCCCGGACGGCAGGGATGACGGCTCTTTCGTAGGCCGTGGCAAGGCTTACCCTGAATCAAGCATTGATCGTGGCGATGGGACTTTTTTTCTCCATTGTATAGACTGTCCTGACTGATAAGAAAAACATCGGACGAAAGATAGACCCTGGACTGGACAACTGGGGCCTTCTTGACTAATCGTCCAAGTAAGGCGGGTAACCTGACTAGCTGTGGTATTTTTGAATTATCTTGTATGCTCGTGATCAAAAGTTACTGGATGTGCTCGTTTCGCATGACATCCTCCAGAATGAGTTGTTCAAAAGCGTTATGACAGCTATGCATTGACGACTTTCGAATCCCAAATCCTCGATGGAGCCTTGAACTGGGGTGGGTCATTGAAAGGATCAGAAGCAGATCCTCAACTATACGATCCAGTAATGCAGGGGACCGAGCGATAGGGGATCTATATTCTCCCAAAGACGACAGCTCACAATGAAACTCTAATGAGAGGGCTGAAGGATGACTCCTTGCTATTTGACATGGTATCATCTAGGTCCATTCTCGAATCGCCTGAGTCAAAACGACCACGGCTGTGAAATTTGAATCAGGTATTGCGATAATGACTGTATTATTTCAATCTTTTTCGCAAGTTTTTGCGAGGCTGAACTCGGTCGTGCTGTCGGAACGGGAGGCCTCGAGGCTGGGAGCCTGATCTTTTCGTCGAGTCACATTAGCGAGTTCTTTCATATCAACGGTAGTTTGAATTATTGCCGCAAGTTGGAAACTTAAAGAAGTGCTTTGTAGACTTGACTGGCCCCAATGAGCTGGATCATCTTAGGAGACCCGACATCTGGCCGATTAATCAGCGTGTTCACAATGATAGTATAATATAACAGCATTCTAAAGGACAGTACAAGGCAACATATTATGTTGGTGTCTTGTGATGATAATCTGACCGCAGATCTCATAACGCGTTCGACTCACAATTTTCATCATTGACCGAGACGTCCAATCAAGTTATGGACCTCATATATAATCAAAGCATGGTAGTAAGCAATAGTGAATATCTTCCACGTATGTACTGAATCTACTGTGATCTCCATGACCTTACCTGGGTGCTACATGGAGGGGGGTTCATTTTTTGTTGTCTTAATTACTGCGTTTTATTCCTCCAAACACTTCATTTCTCTTCCGAAATATGCCAGGACACGACTCATTCCGGGTTTCACAATAATATCGTAGGTAATGAGTCTTGACTGGGGGCAGTCTGCGGCTCAGGGAATGTGCGCGCCGACGAGCTGGCATCACTATTGAAAGTCGCCAGATCAACTGATATTCTTTTTCAGTTCTGCGTCAAGACAATAAGCTTAGTCAACTTCAAGGTGTCAGGTCGGCCGTCTTGCTTCTCATCCTGCCGGGACGGCTCGCACGGCTCATACGGCTCATATCCCGATCAGCCATTCGTCTCGTGGCTTGCTGCCAGTCTTAAGTGTGCTTCTAGACCAACATGACCAGGTGTCTTGGAGGCTGGGACTGACATCAACCGCCTTGCACCGCATAGCCTGGCAGGTTGGACCATTTGCCGTCCCAAAATACTCTCACGCGTCATGATCCTGTGCCGTGGTAGTATAAATTCGGTAGATGAGCAGCAAGGTTCCGATAGTCGACCATGTAATAAGCGCGATAATTGGAACATGCTTTTTCCTGCATCTCGAACGGATCAACGGTAGATCCCGCGCTTAAACAAGCGAGCATCGCACAAGCTGCAATTTAACTGTATACCTATTATTGTCGACTGCCATGCTCAGGAAACCCTGCAAAGCCTGGGGTAAAAAGGTATAATGGTCGGCCTTACTATTGGGGCCTCTTCGTAAATTTGCATAGATTTAAGGTGATGGCATGCGGACGTTGCTGTCCAACAGATCACCACTGACGCAAGATTGCAGGTGCTAAGCATCTGGCTTTATGAAACGGGAACATAGTACAGAGATCAGGAACGGATCGAGTCGTACCAGTGAGATTCTTTTTCTCTCTCCTTCGGGCGGCTTTGGGTGGCATTGATGGTAGTGCAATGGAATAATCAAGTCACCCAGCAGCCACCAGTGGTACTAATCAAGTCCCCGTAAGCGTCGTTCCCAGCCAATCGGTCTCAGTTCCCCGCCAAGTCCAGCGTTGCGGTCAGCGCCAGATGTAGAAAGCACTAGGGCAGACCCGTGCCTAGCTTGAGTCCTGAGTCCTTCCCAAGGTACGGTCGGTCTGACCTGAGCCACTTTTTTTTTCTTTGTTCCCTTTTGCTGCTTGCAAGGACCCTGGCAGATCCCCCACATCTGAAACACAGGCACGAGCTGCAAGGGGGTCCTTCCGTGCTGTTCGACCTTCCGCGACCTGTCAAATCTGGACTTGCTGCTCACTTGGCCGAACAAGCGCCCGCGCTGGGGCCACTGAGTCAGGAGCCAGCGTTTCTCCATTGCTGCCGACTATTTTCGCTATTCTGCGCTCCTAACCAACCGAATGCTTCAGGCGGAGGATGGATAAACAAGATTGGGAAGTGGGAATTTGGGAACACATGGCCAAGCAACCAAGCACTGCAGGCACGGCATTTGGGAGAAGAGGAGACAAAAAGCAGGTCATCTCTGACCGCATAGTGCAGTAACACCCCCCCGACTATCACCATCTACTATGTAAGCGCTGTGTACTTCTTCATCTCTTGGCAATTTTACAGAGCATCCACAACACAGCCTTTTACATACAGCCATACGTAGTGCTACTGTAGACCTTGGAGGGTCCGATGACTATTCTCCATAACCCGAAAGTTCGCAGGGCCGTAAGGTTGAGAGCCGCGCTGGCCCGTTCCATCTTATTGCAGATCCCCATTGTTCAATTGCTGCAATTACGTGCATGCCGCTGGTCATCATGTGTTGCTTTGCATGCAAGCCTCGAGGTCTTTTGAAGGTGTGGGCAGAAGACCTTAATAACGTCGTCTACGTATTGTGGAGAGGAGGACCGCAGAGAAAAAAAAGATTCAATCGAAAATACACATTCTCGTGATCAGACGACGGCAGATCGTGTTTGGGTAGTGCGAATGCAGGAACATTTGCCCATATGCACGCCGTGAAACGGCTTGTACGGAAGCTAGATATGTACCAGGCAGGCAGTGCTACTAACCTGTTCAACCATCATGCCCGGCAGATAAACTGCGCACTGAATAACGACTTGACAATAGGACATTATTGCCGAGCAGGAAGCCGATCTTCTTCTTCTTGTTATTGCCACCACAGCTTTCGAGATTCAGCATCTTCCAGCTGGTTCCAAATTCAGTGCCAAGTCCGATCTCTCTTTTGGCCTCTTCATGCCCAAACTTTTTTGCCTCTCCGTGTCATTATAGAGTCTACATAGTATAGTGTATGCAGGCTAGATTGAATGTATGGATGGATGGCATTCTAACCTTGTCGCCTTGGTCAATGCAAGATCCGGCCGTTGTTGAACCTTGCTGTCCTTTCTTCTTTTTTTCTTTTTTTCTTTTTTTCTTTTTTTCTTGCTTTCTTTCGTTTAGTTTCTAGTGACCTCCTACCCAATTGAAGCCTCCAGACGTCCCTCATCCAATCGCCTGTGCCAAGCCAGAGATTCTGGGCTGGCTCCCAGCTGTGGTTCTGCCGATTGGGTCCCGCTGGGGTTGGTACTGATCTCCCCTAACCATAGTAGAGATTTCGCCTCCATTCCAGGCGGTGGCCCGGCGGGTAGCGATACGCGTGGCCAGTGAACTTGCCTCGTGCTTTTTGGGCGCATAATGTGCCAAGCCAGGTACCGGTACGCGTCATCCGAGGATCAGCGAAATGGCAGGGCATGGCAGCTCGGGTCGTTTCCCCACACCACATGGGATGTTTCCCTCAATCTAAGTATTACAGGAGGTTGCATAGGCTTAGTGCCTTTACAGGAACCAGAAACACCATTTTAGGAAGTGGCCCAGATTTTCATAGTACACTAGGGCAGTTACCTTGCGCGCTGGCTTGCTGGGCTTGCTGGGCTTGCTGGTGGCTGCCAGGCATGCGTGCCCTTTCGTACCTTATTCTCAGCAATATTCCCTACCGCCTACAAAGTACTAGAGAGCTCTTTGTTCTGGTTGTTGCAGGGGAGCCTGTCGTTTGTGTAGGTAGTAGCGCCGGCTCTGTGCCTGGCCAACAGCCAATGACTGGCATGGAACCGGACATTTTCGTGAACAGAGCCAAGGTTGGTCATTGCTGTCGCCGGCTGGATTCCCAATGTGAGGTTCCAGCAAGTCCCAGTCATCCATGATCCCAGATCTGATCATCCGTGCATAGCAAAGGCAGTGAGCTGGATGTACTTAATAATAAATTGGGCGATCCTCTAGGGAAAAGACCCCGGCAAGCTAGTGTGCAGAGTACTACCGTGCCTGGCCTGGATCTGTGAATAATAATAAAATAAAACGGATACTCGTGCAAACGGCAACCACGACTGACCGACCAGACAACCGCCGCGCTGTTGTGGATTGGATTGTTCTTTGAATCCGTCCAGAAGCTATTAAATCAACCTGGTCCCCCAGCCGCCGCCGTAGCCCACCCGTCTGGACCCTCTTCGGCACGCTTTTATTCTTCCCTTTCCCTTCTCTTCCGCCGCCATCACCACACAACACCTCTTTCACAACCACAACCTTTCCACCTGGTTTATTCCTAGGTATTCTTTTCTCAACTCTTCACGCGTCTGGACGTCGTTTGTTTAGGTTCACACCAACCATTTCTCTTCTTTCTCCTTGAGATATTCACACAGCGTATAAACTCTCGACAATCATTTCTCAATTCTCCTTGTCTCCTCGACCCAGAAAAAAAGAACGACAAAACGGCGAGCTAGCTCCCCACGTACCTCACACGTACCTCAACCACAAAGCTTCCTCTACCTCGTCGATTCCGACTTGACCTTGGTTCGCTTCACGCAACGCACCTACAACCTGGTTGAATGTGAGTTATTTATTTTTTGTCCTCTTGAACAATGCATCGTCCCTCTCCACCCACTTTCTCCTTTCTTTTCTTGTTTGTGTTCGACAAGGACAATGTGCAGCCTTGTCCCACCTCGGAGCGGGTTCCCCAGGTATCAAGCTCGAGGTACAAGACTTTGCTGGTACCTCGTCAGAGAATCTCATTATCCAACGTTGCTCATTCATTGTGCACCCTCGGAGTGATTCATTCATCAACTCCATTGTTGGGTGGCATTGTTTGATTGTTGTACCCAAACTTCTATATAACTTGAAATTTCCGTCCAGATCGCCTGCAGAGCGTCTGAGGCGACTATTTCCCCCGTTTTGCACTTTTTGATCAACAATCTTGGTCCTATCTTTATAGACACTCCTTACCTTTCACAATACTTGATCTTTCGACAACACTTTCCCTGGTGGAAATCAAATGCTTACACTATTCGAACAGCTCGGTTAAACAACTCTTCCTGAAAGAACCTCCAAGAACTCATCTACGAATAGCAGGTTCTAATCGTCAAGATGGGCTTTTCGAAGCTCTTCGCGGCCTCTCTCTTGGCCATGCGGCTCATTGCTCCTGGAGCAGCCGCCCCCTCCGCCAGTGCTCTGGAGGCTCGCGCTGACAGCAGCTACTGGTTGCCCAACATGGCTGGTAGCGAGACTGCCGTCTTTGCTGACGACAGCTCCTACAAGGTCTTCCGCAATGTTATGGACTATGGTGCCAAGGGTGACGGATCTACTGACGACACCGATGCCATCAACTCGGCTATCACCGACGGCTCTCGTTGCGGTCTCGGCTGTGACTCTCAGACTTCCAAGCCCGCCCTCGTCTACTTCCCTCCCGGTACTTACATGGTCAGCAAGCCTATTGTACAGACCTATTACACCCAGTTTGTCGGTGATGCCGTTGATGTTCCTACCCTCAAGGCCACCTCCAGCTTTGTCGGCATGGCTGTCATTGACTCTGATCCCTACGAGGATGACGGTTCCAACTGGTACACCAACCAGAACAACTTTTTCCGTCAGGTTCGCAACTTCGTCATTGACATTACCAACTTGGGTCCCGAGACTGGCGCTTGTATCCACTGGCAGGTTGCTCAGGCCACCAGTCTTCAGAACATTGTCTTCAACATGAACACCGACACGAGCACTGCCAACGCTCAAAAGGGTATCTTCATGGACAACGGCTCTGGTGGTTTCATGGCTGATCTCGTCTTCAACGGTGGCGGCTACGGTGCCTTCCTTGGTAACCAGCAGTTCACCACCCGCAACCTGACCTTCAACGGCTGCAACACGGCCATCTACCTCAACTGGTGCTGGCTTTGGACCATGCAGGAGGTTACCATCAACAATGCTAAGATTGGTATTGATATGTCGGCTGGTGGCGTCGGCTCCATCACTGCCGGCTCTTTCTTGCTCCTCGACAGTGTCATCTCCAACACTCCCATTGGTATCAACACCCTGTACCAGACCGACCTCACCGTGACCAACAACACCATGATCTTGGACAATGTTGATTTCAGCACTGGTGTTGACACTGCCGTCCGCTACGCTGGTGACAACTCGACCCTCGTCGCAGGTGGTTCCGTGATTGCTAGCTACGCTCAGGGTCGCACCTACGACGGAAGTGAAGGCAAGGCTGTTCAGGCTACCGAGAGTAGCATCTCCAAGCCTGCTGGTCTCCTGGCCGATAATGGCAATGTCTTTACCCGCTCCAAGCCCCAGTACGAGAGCCTTGACAAGAGCAGCTTCGTCAGCGCAAAGGCATCTGGTTGCAAGGGTGACGGTTCCACCGATGACACTGCCGCCATTCAGAGTCTCTTTGACAACGCCAGCGCTGGACAGGTCATCTTCTTTGATCACGGTGCCTACATCATCTCCGACACCATCAAGGTTCCTGCCGACAAGCAGATCAAGGTTGTCGGTGAGATGTGGCCTCTTCTTATGGCTGACGGCACTTCCTTCAACGACCAGTCTAACCCCAAGCCCGTCTTCCAGGTTGGTGAGGCTGGCGATGTTGGCGATGTCGAGTTCTCCGACTTGATCATCGAGACCAAGGGTGCTGCTCCTGGTGCCATCATGATGCAGTGGAACCTCGCTGGATCTTCTGCTGGTACCGCCGGTCTCTGGGATGTCCACTTCCGCATTGGTGGCTCTGCTGGTACCGGACTGCAGTCCGATACTTGTGCCAAGAACCCCAACAGCACCCACGAGGCCAACACTGACTGCGAGGGTGCTTTCCTCTTGTTCCACGCCACCCAGACTGCTTCCGTCTACGTCGAGAACTGTTGGTTCTGGGTTGCCGACCACGAGCTTGACCTCGAGGACCACTCTCAAATCGACATCTACAACGGCCGTGGTGTCCTTCTCGAGTCT
This sequence comes from Neopestalotiopsis sp. M2102B, assembly GCA_023628315.1. Classification (NCBI taxonomy): domain Eukaryota; kingdom Fungi; phylum Ascomycota; class Sordariomycetes; order Amphisphaeriales; family Sporocadaceae; genus Neopestalotiopsis; species Neopestalotiopsis sp. M2102B. Next base: position 66,355 of record JAMAKW010000012.1, on the reverse strand, counting down.
CAGAACCCCGTCTGGTTCTGGGGAACTGCCTCTGAGCACTCGCAGATGTACAACTACCAGATCACCAATGCCCGCAACGTGTGGATGTCCGTTATCCAGACCGAGACTGCTTACATGCAGGGTAACCCCGACGCCACGACTCCCTTCACCGTCAATGAGGGCTACTTTGATCCCGACTTCTCGACCAGCTGCGATGGTACCTCCACCAACTGTGCTCGTACTTGGGGTCTCCGTGTGATGAACTCGTCCGATGTCTACGTCTTTGGTGGTGGTCTGTACTCCTTCTTTGACAACTACGACCAGGACTGTCTCGCCACTGAGAGCTGCCAGCAGAACATTGTCAGCATTGAGGATTCTAGTGTCCACCTGTTTGGTATCAGCACCAAGGCCTCTGTGAACATGATCACCCAGGATGGTGAGTCCATGGCTCTCGACAAGGACAACCGCAACACTTTCTGCGCTGCTATCGCAAAGTTTGAGAGTGACAGCGGTCCTACCGACAGTGGCTCTGGTTCTGGCTCTGGTTCGAGCAACAGCTCCTCTTCCGCCTCGGCCAAGCCCACTACTACCACCAAGGCCGGCAGCACTGGTGCCTCGAGCACAGCTTCCTCCTCTGCCACTAAGAGCGCTGCTTCTTCTGGAGCCGCTGCTGGCGGTGATTACGGATCAGGATCAGGCTCCGCCTCCACGGCTTCTGACTCTGCAGCTGCTACTACCACTGCTGCCGCCACCACGGCTGCTGGAGCTGGTGCCTCATCAACTGCCACAGCTGCTACTCCCACGACTACCGCTACCGGATCAGACGGTGACTCCGAGAGTGGCTCTGGCTCCGGCTCTGGCAGTGGCTCGGGTGAGGGCGCTGCCACCACCACTGCTGCTGCTCAGACTTCCATCATTCCCGCCGATTCGGGTGATAGCGGCAAGGTGACGGTGACAGTTACACACACAGTGACTGCCACTGGTCTGTGTTCCGCCTCGTAGGCCACGGCAACATTGACCCCACAAGGCAGTCCTGCTGCCCAGTCAATTCCAACGACCGTAACAGAAACGACATTCACGACAACCTCTGTTGCACCACAGTGTAGTCTGTCATGATTGCGCCCGACCCTGTTCTTTTCTCTTCGGCACATTTCTGTCCGCAATGATATATTTCTTCATCGGGACATCTTCTTGTCTCTCACTTCTTTTTCAATTCTAGACTTGGCCCCGTGGGCATTTGGACAAAAAAACATTTTTTATTTTCTTTCTCATCTTCCTTTTTGATGAGAATGGATGGAACAGGGAAAGGACAGCATATCATGACCAAGGCTTGTGGTCCGGCAAAGGCGTTTTCGGTTGAACAAAAGAGGTCGTGAGAAACGCCACCATCATTACATGGCATTTAAGAGAACATGGATACCCGAACAGAGTGGCATTGGTAGTTTCAAGTAGTATCAGTATCAATTGACACTGAATCGTTAAAATAATTGTGCTGTTTTTTGTGTGTGATGTCCAAAAGTGAATGTTTTATATGCATCAAGATGTATTACATCAGTTGCAAATTCCATACATACATAATAAGCATGGATGTGCCTCGGCAGCAGCCAGCAGCCCACCATTAGCTCAACAGTGGTTTCTTAGCAGTTAGCTCCCTCCCTGCCCTCCCTTCCTCCCTGTTTGCATGTGGCGTGGGGCACTAAAACAGGTACCTGGTGCAGGCCAATACGTCGTTGTTGACCACTTTCCCAGTATAACGTCATCGGATCGGTTAGGACCTAAGTGTAAGTCATTGAATTTATTCTTCCACCAGCCAGCCCGTAAGTTTGGGCAATTCCGTTCTACTATTCACTTTTCGCCTGAACATGATACCAACGTGTCTACACTGGCAGGCAGAAGCTACAAGCAAACTTGACTAATCCCTTTATTGTGGAGTTCCAGAATATTCCTTGGCGGCCTCAAGAAGGACACACGGGCAAGACTGGAATTCGATCTTTTGACGTGCCATACAACCGTCTGAGGCCGTTTCTCTTTCTCCTCCTACCTCCCTCATGGCGGACGATACCTATTCACTAAGATCACGACCGGTCAAGATGGCAGCAGCCTCGAGCAGCAACGAGACCGACTCCCCTCGCGGCGCCTCTTCGTCCACAACGACGGCAGCCACGGCACGCACGCCGCCACACCTCCCGACGGCGTCCGAGTCCCTCCTCCTGCTCGTGTACCCGGTGCTCCTCCTGTTCGGCACCCTGTTCAGCGCGCTGTCGCCAGAGACGAGGGCGGCGGCCTACGACGCGGCGGGCCAGTCGCACGTCCAGGCCGAGGCCCCCTCGTACTTTGCCCGCAAGAACAACCTGTTCAACATACTCTTTGTCAAGCGCGGCTGGGCCTGGATCACGGTGGCCTTTTTCGTCTTTGTCCTGAGCCACCCTAGCCTCCAAGTGTCTGGATCGCGCAAGTTGAAAGCCGGCCTGCGCTGGGCCGCCGTCACGACCTGGTGGGTGCTGGTGACGCAGTGGTGCTTCGGCCCCGCCCTCATCGACCGCGGCTTCCGCTTCACGGGCGGCAAGTGCGAGGTGGCCGAGGCGGCCGTCTTCAGCGGCGGCTTCGACCCGGACAACAAGGCCGCCTCCGAGGTCTTTACCGCCGTGGCGTGCAAGGCGTCCGGCGGCAAGTGGCGCGGCGGCCACGATATCAGTGGCCACGTCTTTTTGCTCGTCCTGGGCAGCTGGTTCCTGCTGCAAGAGGTGGGCTGGGTCGTGGCCCGCGTGGCTGGAAGCAGTGGTCGCTTTCCTATCTTTGGTCGTGGCGGAGAGGAGAGGTGTGTGGTCATGCACGATGGCGCAGTCAAAGGCGCTGGTGTTGAGGCGGAAAAAGAGGGCGGTATCAAGACGTCGCAGCAGCAGCAACAACAGGGCATGACGTTTGGTGCCAAGTTTGCCATTGGTGTCGTGGGATTGTCTTGGTGGATGTTGCTCATGACGGCGATTTACTTTCACACGTGGTTTGAAAAGGTAAGCCAAAGAAATCTCTTTTTCCTCTTTTCCCCCTCTCTACAACGATGCTAACGTTTTCTGCTCTTCCACAGCTTACCGGTTTGCTTACCGCCTTGATCGGTATTTACCCGATATACTATCTCCCACGATGGGTTCCAGGCCTGAGATCCATCATTGGACTTCCGGGTATATGAGAATCTTCAGATTCTAGACCAGAATCAGAAATGCATAGGGTACACGGAAAAGAAAAGAAAATACTATCATGAACCTGCCAGGATACGGGATAGATTAAATCGATACACATAATGATAATCCAAATCCCACTCCTCATTGTCAAGCATTGATGCTCTAAATGTGTTCTTAATGATTGAAACTTCTTGGTGTCAATATTTGTACATTTTCAACCTATTTTTACTTTAATAAACCATGAACCAAAGTAATCCCTAATCGCTGTTTGTCTATGTTTCCTTGAATGCGCCCATATCCTTTAGTGCCCCTGCCAACCTTCTATAATCCCGCAAAAGTTCGAGGACCTCGCCCAGCTTAAGATCTGCCGGGTTTTGCAATTCTATAAATCTCTTATTGGGTGGTTTAATCTGTGGGATCTTGACCTCTTTCGGAGGCAGTGCTGCTGCAAGATCCGGGAATGCCTAGAAATCGGTTGGGTTAGCATGGAGTTTCTCATGAGTGAGAGTGTGTTAGTTGAAAAAAGAGAAAGTCTTACAGTAGCTAAATCTCCACCATCCACCGGCTTGCCAGCAGCGTCTTTTGGTGGAGGTGTCGATGACGAAGGCACTGGTGTCGTGACTGAGCGGCCAAATGGACGGATCATGCCAGAAAACTTGTTCATTGGGTTCAACGAATTTCCTAGATTCCTGGCCTGGTCAACGAGGCTTGGAGTGACGGGTTGAGAAATTCCCAAAGGGTTGGCTGCACTGCCTGCCGTCTTTTCCTTGTTGTCCTCGGAAAAGACAACCTTTTTCGAGCTGCTCGCGCTACGAGCACTTCTTGTACTATCAGCACTGCGGTCCCTCGAGGCTATGGATGCCTTTCTGCCACCGACGAGACTGAGCATTCTGTCCTCCCTGCCAGGTGTCAGGGCGTCGTGCTCGGCAAGTCTGCGACTCGAGCTTGAAGTGTCGAGAGTGTCGTCATCATCAGGCGGTGGCGTGCCAATTAGTTTCCTGGCATCTTCAAGGGTCTTTGGTACCACCAACTCCTTTGAGTCTTCACGAATCTTTCCAAGCCAGAACTTGTAGCTATCTCCAAGACTGTTGGTAATATTCTTGATGCTTTGATCTGCCGTGTCAAAGAAAGAGTCCCTAGCACTTCCGATTGCCTGCGCTGGCGTCTGTATCAAATCACTAAGCCGACGACGCTGTGCCGCAGCCCTGGCGCTGGTGGGAGAAGGAGGTGCTTTGAGACCAGAGGCGCTCGCGGGTGTTACAATCGCGGGTGTCGAAGAGGTGGCCGAGATGCCCGCAGTGTAAGCAGGTGGAAATGTTTCCGTCTTCGTAATATCTGGACTGTTTTCTCGCTTTGGCGGTCCAGAAAGTGCTTCGCTGGCCCTCAGGCTGGCCAGATCAACCGTCTCCAGGAAATTTATAGCTGCTTCCAGGTTGGTCAGACAATAAGCAGCCTCGCCGTCCAATTTCTCTTCCCATCGGAATCTTTCAATAAATTTCGAGTCGCTGACCACGTGAAGCTTCTCTGGTGGCATGGTGATCAGTGTATAAATGAGCATTGGCATAATCTCGTCAGCTGACGAGGAAGGATGAAAGTGCGACAGCGTGTCGACAATGCTCTTGTGGGTAGCTTTGAGGCAGTTGAGCTTGGCCAAGGGATATCTCTTCTCAGTCATGAGAGTAAGGTCCTTTCGTGCCTGTTCCAGACTTAGGGAGATCTCTTCTTGCTTCTTTGCTACGGCCGCAATATTGTCCTCGGGCAGTTCGCCAATGTCAACGCCAAGGTCCGTGGGTCCAATGCCGACTACGGCGAGCGCAGCAGTCTTGGACCTGAGTTTGTCGTCTTGTGCTTCATCTTGCGTAGTTCTGTGGCGGTATATCCGGTCGTAAATACCCTCGCACAGGCGCCTTTCGACGGCCTCCTCGAGCAAAAACCTCTTTTGTTCCAGTGCTTTTCTGGCCTTCTTTCGATTGGCCAGCTCATCTGGCGTAAGCATTTGTTGCTGCTCGGCCTCTGGCGCCTTTGCCTTTTCCTTGCTTCCCAGTGCTGCAGCCTTTGCCCTTAGGATACTAGCTGCCGAGGGTCGCGTCGTCACCGAGGGTCGCGGCGTTCGGTTTTGTATGGTGGACAAACTTGAAATATGTGTTTGTATAAGCTGAGCGGCTGTGTTGTAAAAGTCCTGGAAACGCCTCGAAATGTCGTCAATGTTTGGCGGAGCAGCATGGACCTTGGCCGAGAGAGAGTCAATAAAGTTGTCAATCTTGCTAACCAATTCTATGGGAATATCGTCCATGTCAACTGATGCCCGGGGAGGTTCAATGGGCTCGTCAGACTCTGGAGTTTCAAAAGCGTCGGGCTCCCCTCTCGAGGGTGGTTTCGTGCTCCCATTTTGAAAGGTGTTGGCCCTCTGGGTCCTAGTCAGGGGCTCTGGTGGTTGTGACTCTTGTCGAGTAAAGGATCTCGAGGTTCGCAGCCCATGTTTGGGCTCTGTAGACTTGGATGCCATCAAGTCGTCGACCCGTATCTAGCTATTCAACTAGGCACCTCGGGACGCGCAAGCTGAATAGGAGAATGTATGACGCGGAATGCTGATTCACAGACGACGAAGAGCTGTGCAAGGCTAGGGTCCAAACAGCACTGAAAACGGCACAGAAGGGGGACCGAAGAGTGTAAAATACGTCGAGGATGGTACAATCGAGGGAGCAAAGGTAATGTTTGAATACGTTGACGCAGTTATAGCATGCCGTAGCTTGGTGAAACCCAAGGGCCTGCGCGACTGGACCCTTTTGCTTGCTCGTTTCGTCACGGCGTAGGTTGCAGTTACTTGAACAAGTTACTGCGAATATTTGCGGCCTCCTCGGATCGAGTCTCGGAAGAAGTGGAAGATTGGAGGTATACTTTGTTCACAGTTGTAGACTAGATGGTCATTGAAATGGTTGATCGGATCAGGACAGCAATGTCATTCTGGTAGTTCTTTTCCTTCAAGGCAGCATAGGAAGCACTTGCGAGTTACATGTAACAGGCGACGCAAGTTGAGACGTGCCGCCTGTTATCGGCGATACGATAACGGGGCGTTTGTGGAGTTTATACGGAGCGCCGTAGGTAGCTTCAGGCCTAGGCCGATCTTCAAGCTTGGTGCTGCATCCTTGTTCGCCTGGTTGTAATGTACGTATCAGGTCGTCATCTGCGAATGAGAGGAATAAAGGTATTTAGACAGTTGATCAGATATGACAGACTCTCAAGACAAGAATGCGACACAAGATGAAGTTCCCGTGGACACTTGTCCGCTAGATCATTTGCCAATGTCAACCATGGACTGACTGGTGTACAGTACAGTACAACGGACAACGGAGCGTATCTAACTGGCAGCTGCCTCAACAGGCAGAGGAGGAACAGACAGGTCGACAGGGTGGTGGTGGAAGCCTGCGCTGTCCCGATATCCCCCCTCCCCCTCCCCGCGTTTAGTGGCCGATTGAAGGTGAGCTGCAAATGCAGCCCTTTCCCATGGTGCATGTAGTTCATAGTCGGACACCTAAAACTGTACATCAGGCATACAGAGCGAGGAAGAGCCTCAAGCTGTATGTAATCGATGCAGTTCAGTTGTGCAGGTTACATACATGCATGATAGGAGAGACAAATGTCTATCCGCTGCCTTTGCTCCGCATCAGTGTCATTCGTCAGAAGGTCGGCCCACCCGTTCCTTGCTCTCTCACCTCTGTCATATGACTGCTAAATGCACTGACTGAAGCAAAGACATTAGAGATACAGGCAGCACGTTCCTGGTTTCTAGCGCGTCAAGAACATGAAGGAGGGTTGTGAGGCCGTAAGAATATGTAAAGAGGTGGCTAGAGATTAGACTTGCACGTCACTTATTATATACTTGAAAGAACAAACGTGGACGGAATACTTTGACCGCTTTATCTATTCCCGTCGAGTGCTGCCCAGGTGAGTTCTACCATAACAAGCATTGAACGAATCGCCTCAGTTCTTAGCAAGTGTCTGGTGTCCGGTTTCGAACGACTGCAAGGCGACATGGGTTCCGCCACGGGGTTGACCCACTATGGTTATCGCGTGCCACCCGGGGAGCAGCGGCTATGACAACATCTACTGGATGTTTGGGTGCTCCGATACGGTCAACAGGGCGACCATGTGTCTAGTCCATCGACACTAGCACCGCCTACTGTATCTCACTTTGGCCGATGGATGATACCTGTAGCTCCCTAACCATTGCCCATCTCACCCATTCTACGATTCATTCATTCATCACTGCCCTTCCCCGAGGCAACAACCAAGACTCGCATAATCTACATCAACCAACTACTTCTTTACTTGTCTTCTTCCTCCTTCTCTTCTCCCCCCGCTTCTTTCATATGCGTTATTCCTTGATACCATCTCCTATCCCGTCGTCGCCCTCACCATGATGCGACGCAAGAGACCGACCTCCTGCAACTCTGCCGGCAGAGTAACCGCCGCCCAACTATTGTTATCCTTTCTCGCCCTCTCGTCACCTACTGTTGTCGCATACGATCAGAATGCGCAAATCGTCCTCGATGGCTCGCCGATAATAACACCTCCCATGATTGCTGAGCCGCCGCAGCCTGCCGAGCACACATTCACGCTACGTCATATCCTCCATCATGGAACCTACCGGCACCCCGGCCTGCATCGCCGCCGCGATGTGACAGAACCACAAGCTCAAGTATGGCTTGCGGCAGAGGATGGATTCGACGCCGAGGAAATGCCACCTCTCAAGGCCAAGAGCTCGGCTCACAAGATTGAACGATTAGTCGATAGGCGGCCCATGGTGGTAGACCCCATGGTGGCTGAAGCTAGGCAGCGCGGATATGTCTTGGCTGGAATGCCGAATGCCTGGACTGTCGACGATGTCTCGGGACCAGACGTGACGGATAAGGGGACTGTACTGACCATGGCTCTGATAGCTTCTGATGCCTATGTCGAGAAGCCAAGCTTGCCCGACTGGGACGAGGTGGGCGAGCCCTTCAACCGGAGTGCCGATTTTGGCTGGGAGACGGACGGTCTGCGCGGTCACATTTTCGCCGACGAGAACAACTCGACTATTGTAATTGGGCTCAAGGGTACCTCGGCCGCCGTTTTTGACGGAGAGGGAACCACTACAAACGACAAGGAAAATGACAACCTCTTCTTCAGCTGCTGCTGCGCCCAGCAGGGCCAGTGGTCGTGGCACCAAGTTTGCGATTGTGCTACCGGCACTTACAGCTGCAACAATACTTGTGTCACGCAAGCATTACGGGGAGAGAATCGATACTACCAAGCCGCACGAGAGCTATATTCCAATGTGACTGAAATGTACCCCGAGTCGAATGTATGGGTGGTTGGCCACTCACTCGGCGGCGCAGTCAGCTCGCTGTTGGGTTTGACTTATGGCCTCCCAGTCGTGACTTTTGAGGCTGTACCGGAAGCGCTCGCAGCTGGCCGACTTGGACTTCCCGTTCCTCCACACGGAGATCCTCAGTACCCTCAAACCAGAGGTTACACGGGAACCTATCATTTCGGCCATACTGCCGATCCGGTCTACATTGGTACGTGCAACGGGGCAACGGCATCGTGCTCCTTTGCTGGGTACGCCATGGAATCGGCCTGCCATACTGGATATGAGTGTACCTATGACACAGTTGCCGACAAGGGCTGGCGTGTCGGAATTGGTACACACAAGATTCGATCCGTCATCAGCGATGTCATCAAGAAGTATGACACGGTGCCGAAATGCAAGACCACACCAGAGTGCAGAGACTGCGGAAACTGGAAAATGTACGAGAGCAACAGCACAAACCCATCAACATCGTCTTCCAGTTCGACAACTACAAAGACGAGAACAAGAACAGAAACATGCAAAACGCCCGGCTGGTGGGGATGTCTCGATGAGACCACTACGACGACTGGAACAACAACCTCCTCTTCAACAACGACGACTACTACGTCGACCTCCACCTGCAAGACACCTGGGTGGTTCGGGGTAAGTTGTTACAGTACAATATATTCTCAAAGCAATTACTGACTCGAAATAATAGTGCAAGGATGAGGTCACCACGACGACCAGCTCAACGAGCAGTTCTACAGCGACTCCCACACCCACAACCACCTGTGCCACACCAGGTTGGTTTGGCTGCAAGGACAAGACACTCACCGTACCGACGCCAACATCCCATCCCATTACCTCACCACCACCTATCCCTACATGAGGAGATCAGGCAGGGGTTACAGTCGCATTTTCAATGGCGTTGGGATGATATTAGCATTTGTTTTAGTCTTTAAAGATTTTTGATATCCAATGATACTGCTCGCATTAACCAGATTGATGTCCAGGTTACGCTTAGAATAAATACACTTTTTGAATTTTTCACCACATTAAGACTGTACAACTTGTTTTGAATCTGCTGTGATATTATTGTTAAGGTTTTTATACATGCTTGATATAAATTTGAATGGGGGGATCCTGAGAAAAAGAAGGATATCCTCTCCTCCCTTTCTTCTATAGACCTTTTTCTCTCCTAGCCCTACCAAAGTTTGGCCAGTGGAGAACTTCAAAGATGAAGAAGAAAATGGAGCCATGATCACAGCCAGCCCCTTGAGATCTTTTAATTGTCCTTTCCTCCCCTTGGTCCCCAACGAAAAAGCAGAAACACCCCCCGATTTTGATGCTTAAGTAGTAGTAGTAGTAGAATCCCTGGCCTGGCTTTCGAAAATGCGAATCGCTCAAAACCCAGGAAAAGACGAAAAGTTTGAGGGAGGAATGCTGAATGGTATGGGATTTCACAGCCCGTCTCGCAGTGCTGTCATCTTTTTTGGGCGCAAACGCACGCAAGTGTTTATTTTTATTTAGAGCTTTAAGTTCTCTTTTTTATGGTGTACCGTTGACCTTGGGAGTTTGCCTGCCATTTGTCGAACCTCCCGTGGAAATGAGCTTTTCCATGAAGCTGATGTAGTCAAACTGGGGTTTACCCCTATCATGCTGCATGTCGGGCCCCGTGTGCGCTGGCACAATCTCCATCAACTTGTCAATCACCTCATCGGGGACTAGCGAGTGTCTCAGGTCCATCTCTGTCACGTAGGGCTTGCCATCAGCCACCTCGCGGAATGACTGGAATACTTGTTCCGCCGTGTTTTGATCCTCGGTCACCTCCACCATGAACCGAATGAACTGCTCGAAAGAAACGCGGCCAGTGCCACGTGACGTCTCATCAAAGTAGTCGTGCATCTCGTCTTCAGAGAACACCAGACCCAGTGACGCAAGCGCAGCGCTGAATTCGAGTTCTGACAGTGAATTGCTGTCATCGCGATCGAAATGCCGAAAGACGGACTCGAACTCTTCCAGCTGGATTGGAGTGAGGTTCGTCATGTTACGAGCGACCATCTGGTTCTCCAAAAAGGCCAGCTTCTTAGACACGGAGGACTTGACCAATCCAAGCTCGTACAACAATTCATCGTACGTGTATGTCGTAAAGTCATTCTCTTCAATATTGGCTTCCTGGCACTTTTCTTCAACCTCCTCAATCTTTTTGAGGTAGGCATCCAAGGGTGGCAGATTGTCAGACAGTTTGCGCACGTGAGCAAGCTGATCTTCTACATCGCCATCCAAGCCCGAGATCGCCACTTGCATGGTGTTCAGTGCCAGGGCAAAGTCGTTGGCCTTGTCGGCAAAGGATTTGCGAAGGGCATTCTTGATGCTGCGCAACGAGTTAGTCTGTGAAATGTCCAGGTTTCAGCGGAGGACGAATAGATAACTTACTCTCGAATGTTTTCGTTGATGAGCTGGCCCCTCATCATTTCAGACTTGGTCAGGGTCGCCCATTCCTGTTCCATGACCTCTAGGCTGAGCTCCGGCGGCGGCTCGTAAGCACGCAGCCTATATGTGGCCATCTTTGTCTTGATGTTACCCAATAATGTGGCCAGCTCGCTCTTTTCTGCGACCCATTCTCTCTTCTTGCCCCTCTTGAAGGAACCAAACTCATTGGCCTGTTTCTTGGCATCGGCATATGTTCCCTCAAATGTGGAAGTCTGCCAGGTCTCGACTTGTTCTCTGACTTGTCGGAGAAGCTCAGTCATGCGCTTCTCATAGTCACTCTGCATCTGCCAGGCACCTTGCATGTTGTTGATGAACTTTTCCACACGGCGACCGGCGTTCTCAACCTTTTCCATTTGCGAAAAGGCGTGGAACCAGTAGGCGATGTATGTCATCAAACTCCTCTCATCGGGCTTTGGCACATCGGCAACATCCTCCACATCCAGCAGGGGCGGGATACCAATCTCCTTATGCGCGATATCGAACGCCAGCTGCATGTTACCCTTGTGGTCCGACTTGTCCAGAGCGTCATAGTCGATGAGATCCGGTCGGTGAATGTCGAGCAGGGCGCAAAAGGCGAGACCATCGTTCCAGCTGGTGCTGAAGTCCCTTACTTCCACCTCGTCGTAGCAGGCTGTCTTGCGCTGACACCACAACAGCAGACCTTCCTTTGCTGTCATTCCCTCCTCGTTGATATCGCTGATGGTAAAACGAAGAATGAGCGTCCATATTAAACCGAGGATAATCTTGCGGTTGCCGTCTACTACATCTTCGGCACCGATATTCGTCATTTGAATACCTCGCGACTTGACAAAGTCGAGCGCCAGGTTGGCATTTTCGAATTTCTGCACACGCAGCTTTGGTTTGGCAGCATATCGACCTAGAGATTCTTGGGACAGGCACTCGAGCAGGTGGATGAGGAGAACCTATCATTTAGAAGCACATGCAGTCAGCATGCAGGGACTATCGAAGGAGATGCATATGTACTCTTGACTGTAGGTAGCAACAGGAGAGAGAGAGAGTTTGCAGTTTGGTATCTGGGACTTACACCATCGCTCAGGTCAACAACCAGGTCCTTGACCACCTTGCCCCTCGGTTCGATCTTTGTGTTAAGCCTGGAAGTATCAAAGACATGTTAGATCAATTTTGGCAAAGTAGAGCATTGGGCAGCCGGTGCGACCAAGACAGGTAGACAAAACTATTCGAAAAAGGCAAAGGCTTTTGCTCACCATTTTGTAAAAGTCTTTTGCTGGACGGTGATCCATTTCTGGTGCTCCATCTTGGTGAGACCCTCCCGGTCAGGGGTAGCAGAGCTTGAGCTTTGGGATTCTGCAATGGAGTGGCGCTGGAACGTCTTCGACTTTGAGTCCTTTAACGAGTTTTGCTTGGCAATGCCGACGCTGGACAGAGTAGCCGATCGTTGGACGCGCGCGGCATGCACATCGGGCTGTGAACGGTGGACGTGAGAGCTGCGCGTTCGTCTGGAGCGCGGAGGTGTGTATAAGACGGTAGAGGATGTAGAAGCTGGCGGCGTCGGGGTCGGCGTCGGTGGGGGTGAGCTACGCTGGTGGTGGTAGTGCTGTGGGGTACTGGGTTGGGTGGTTGTTGCTGCTGCTTGTACTGGTGTTGCAGCTCTGAATTTTGGGGGAGATAGAGGTGATGATGCTGCAGTGCTAGTCGCCGAAGCTGTTGTTGATGTTGTTGATGATCTCCTGGGAGGTGTCTTTGGTTCAGACAATATTTCATCTGCCTCGTCATTGGTTGGCGTGCCAGTTTGTTCTCCTCTGCCGCTTTCGTCGGGCTGCCACGTTGGGAATGCTTCGGTCAGTGTGTACTCGACGCTGACATTAATCGCAGGCTTGGTAATAATGCTTGGTTGCTGGGCAGCAGTCTCGGCTTCTTCAGGCTCTGGGCCTGCAGGGACTGGGACTGGGACTGGGACTTGGACTGGGAAGGGGTTGTTGTTGACTGGCACTGGTAAATGCCCGTGGTCTGCTGTTGCAGGGCTTGTGGCCGGGATAGCAATGTCGTTAGTGGCTATTGGCGTTGTAGTTGTGCTGTTTTCGGCAGCAGCTGGGCCCCTATCCTGCTGGTCTTCCCCGCCATTTGCGCTATCTTTGGCTGCGCGGCCCTTGAAGAAGGCAAACATGGCTCCTTCGAATGTTTTCTTTGGGCGCCCTGTGGATGCTCTTTTCAGGGGTTCCGTCGCCTGACAGGTCGAGATCGCGTACTAGCGCGGGGCCGGCAGATGAGGATCAATTTCCAAGGTCCCCAAGTCCCCCAATTGCTCGGCTGGCTCGGGTCGTATTTGGATTGATCGTACGGCTAATGGAAGGGTCGTATGTCGCTAATGTTGTTTATTCTCCTTTGCCTAGGGTCAATATGGACAACAAAACTTGATCAACTTTTCACACATTTGGCCCAAGTGTAATTGCGATGACGACTGCCACTCTCGGAGTGCTTGACGTCCAGAAACCAGATTCGCTTAAAGGACAGAGCGAGAAAAGAGCGAAAGAGAAACAACAAGAACAGCCTCGTGAAAGAAGAGGGCTCGCAAGAGTTTCGAATAATCAGCAGCCACTTCTCTTCTAATATGCCATTCCATTCGACTCATACACCCATCTATTCATCTTTCTGGTAATGGCACTATGCCTGGTACAGCAGACCCCCGAGACCTTCCATTATGCATTCCATCATGCTTCCATCTGTCTGTACCGTTTCTTCTGCTCTTAGATCGGACTAGATAGACTCTATCTGCTACAGGTGGGCAACTGAAACACCACAGACTCGAACCTTGGAGGTTGGCCAAGACATCTCCATGGCCTTCAGCATACAATGGACAAGGATCCCCGCCGATTTGGTCAACGTCCGATCTCATCCCATCTGCCAGCCTACATCTTATTAGCCAGATCGTCCCAAGGATCCTCTTTTGGCTGGGCTGTGCATCACGACGCAAGTCATGCAACTCTGCTTTCTGCTTGTCGTGCCGATGTTTCTACTATTTACCGCATGAATTTGCCCTCTTCTCAAGGACCCTCCAATGTGGTCCGATATTGCTCGTCGTTGTCTTTAAACACCCCGGTATTCGCCTTCTTCGCCTTCCTTACGTGGAAACCAGGCAAAGATTCAACCAATATGTGACAGCTACCACGGCTGTCTACGCGCACTAACATTTGCGATTTGTGCGCGGCTTCGAATTCTGAAACCGTGGCAAACTGGTAAAGGTTGTGAGGGTCTCCCTTCAAGGATTTGTTCTCTTGCGTATTGCTCCCACACAAATGTTCCTTTTCCCCAAACCGGAGCGACGCCGATCCTCCCCGGCACCTTGCATAAACGTCCCAGGATAGCTCTAACAAGCAGTGCCTCAACGACAGTGATAACGAAAGACGTCGACGTGGTCCCTCAATGGCTTTGTGTGGCTGTCTACGCGCCCCCTACCCGGCAGCTGGTAGGTTCTGCTAATATTAGCATGATTCCCATGTTCCATCTTTCTTGCCCCCGAGCCTGTCATTCGCCAGTTGACCAGTGGAAACATGTCTCTGGGAAGACTTGCCAAAGACGATATACCCGACGTGTTCTCAAGGTTCTAAATGTGGAGTCGCGCGTTTCACACATTAGGCTGATCTACTCAACTCAAAAGCTTTTAGATCGGCGGGAACCAGAAGATCATATTGACAGGCTTGGGCTATCTATACTCAAGGTCGTCAAAGTGGTCATGTCTCAAGTAGGAAGCAGTCGTGATAGCCATTAGACTTTCGAACTGAATGATTTCCCCACCCGACGTTTCTCTATTTTAGCCTCGCTTCAGTCTTTTGTTCATGAGCCAGCCGATGGTCTGCACATTCAGGTACTAGCGTAGCTGCAAAATAAAGAGCAGTGTTCAGGGCTGACATATTTCTGACAATAGAGCTTATGGTCAGTACAGGCTCAGAGAAACATGCAATAAGCCTAGGCCAGCCAAGAATGGGGGAAAGTGGGGGAGAAAACCAGGCTGTCTGAGTGCTCGATACTTTCTAAAGGCAAATTACAAGTCGAAGCATACTAAGCTACATTCAGAGCCTACAGAGATCACCTCCAGCTGTCTTGAGCCGTTGGTCAATCCAACCGCGGTCCAGAGCCCTAGACATATTGAATGTTGTCAAGACCACGTGAACAGAAATGTTTCTCGGCATCGTATGGCCGACTATATCCGACGAGATGATTATAGAACAATGAAAAGACATGTTTCTCGGTTCCAACTATTTGGACCTGGATTTGTAAAGTGTCAATTAAATTGTGTCTGGCATTCCCAGAAATAGGGGTCTCGGCACGTGGGAATTCTGGCGGCGTGAAGCATCGATATTATCTCTACTGCTGGCAACTTTGCATATCATTCAAGTAAGCTGACTGATCACGCTGTCGTAGAATGGTCTTGAAGTATCTTGCGATATCAACATGATGGAAGTCTGACGCGGTGTGGAATGATGATGCCAAGAGTCATAAGATGAAAACAGTCGGGAGGGAGAATGAGCTGATGACTTCATGGGGAATTGATAGACTGCCGAGGGGTGTAGTTGTTCTTCTAGATATGACGAGTAAAGCCCCATTTGCTGATTCGTCAGTTTATGTAAGGAAATCAATCGAGCTCTGACGTCTGAATAGATAACAAGCACATGAGAAGGAATAGTCCGCTAGCCCGAGTCACGTTGAATCGTATTTTATTAAGAGGAGACTTGATAGCCAAATACTTTGCGCGACCAAGTTGTTATTAAAACGGAGATGCTCAGGGACAATAGAGAGTCTTTCTTCATATTTCATCAGACGGTTGTCTTCTGTCTGATGTCAATTTGTCTTCTCGGACCACGAATAGTACCAAGGATATGAAATGCTAGGTTCTTCTACTCATTTGCGTCCGCGCTCTCGTCTATCCAGTAGTAGCTGCACGATATCGGTATGCCCTCTCTCTGAAGCAAGAATCAGTGCGTAGTTAATTTCATTTTCATCCTCGAAAGCCGCGCCTGCACTCAGCAAATCTCGCAGAATCTTCGCATGTCCACAGTGTATAGCAACCTGTATTGTCGTATGGCCTTGAGATCTCCAAGTATTGACATCGGCACCTGCACTCAAGAGTATCTGCACAACATCCGCTTGTCCGTTCCGTATCGCATGATGTAGTGCGGAATCACCATAGACAGGCCGGATATTGACGTCCGCGCCTGCACTCAAAAGTAGCTGCACAACCTTCTTATGCCCTTCGCGCGCGGCAACATGTAACGGGTAGTCGTACTCTCCGCCCTCATCATTGACCATAGCCACATTAGGACCTTCGTCAATCATCATTTGCACCCACCAGAGCATGCCATTTGAGGAAGCATGATATATGGGCGTCGCTAGATAGCCCATATAGGGAGAGTAATCTTCCAATCTGCGTAGGAAGCAGCAGAGCATCCATTGATTGGCGTCCATACACAACTCCTTCAAGAGCCGGGGCACATTGCCTTCGCCTTGAATAGCATTCGGTGTCCAATGATGTGCTGCGTATCGAGCGAAAGGGTACTCATCTACAACAAATTTGGCCAAGAAGGGGTCGTTTGATCCACGCCATGTGTATGCACTCGCATCAGGCACCAACAAATATGACAGGCACACTTCGGCAATAGAGGTGCGTGCAAACGATTCCTGTAGAAACATTGCATTCTGGCCTTTCACACGGTCGGAAGTAAGGTAGTCTCTTACGGAAAAGTGCGCCAGTTGAAGTACGACGCCTTCTCTCCACGTTTCGCACCAGTGGTGCCTTCGCACAAGAATAACTAGACCTGCACAGTACCCTATAATTTCTTCCGGGACTGGCATCCTATCCATCGGGTCGAAGCGATTATATCTTTCGATATTCTCTGCCACATTGACTGCAATCGCATCCACAGCTTCGTCAAGCTGCAGCGGGTGTTCTGCGTAGGCCAAGAATTGCAGTATCCGCCTCGTATGGTCAATGTACTCTTGGGGGATATTATCCAAAATCAGCGCATAGGTGTCGTCCAGCGTCTTTGGGAGCGATCCAAGTGCTTTTCGCAGTGTGATTGGATCGCGGCACTGTCTCAAAGAACTGAGTTGACAATAAACCCAGCGGAACCTAGAGAATTCAGCGTATATATTAAACGATTGATCATATTCAGGGTTCTCACATTCCATCAGCTTTCTCAACGAGAGTTGACTCGATGTGCTTCCGTATCTCTGGTCGTGCCTTCCAGATCTTAAACTCGGGCTGCTTGAGTCGGGCACGTACGTAATTGCGTATGTCATCCTTCATCAAGTCATCCGTAATGGGCATTCTTTCTGTTACCGAAGTAAAGGATTCTATAGCCATTGTGACGTCCTGTAGCGAACGGCTTGTCACAAGGATGTGAACATTTGTTTCAGCGTTTCGAAGATCCTGCAGCCAGACAAGCAGTGCATCTCGTGTAGTGCATTCATCAAGAGCGTCCAAGATAATCCATGTCTCGCCGCAGGGTTCTATCATTTCCCGGAAAGCCTCTTGTAGTTGCTTCATGGATGGTTGTGCCTTCCTATTCTCCTCGCCGGTACAAGAAGCATGGAGAGCCCTGATGACCTTTCGGGTGCTCTCATTCTTGTAGTATAGCTGTTCCAAGAGAGAAGGTATAGTGTTTTTGAATTGCTGTTTGTCGCCATCAGTGAAGTCGAAGTAAAAATACAGAAGAGTTGGTTTGTCTTGTAGATCTTGAATGACTGCAGATGTGAGTATTGTCTTGCCGCACCCGGGGATCCCATAGAGCCAAAGAAACGACTTCTGTACGTTTTTCCAATTCTTGTAGGCTTCGCTTTCAATCAGGCGCTTGCCGGACCCGGGGTGGCACATCTCCTGTGCTTTCACCAAGTTGTCGGAGACGTTTGGCGCCTTAAGCCATGATATGACATTCTCTTGATTACGTTAACTATCGATGGTTAGATTCTGTAGCTCTGAGATTCTTACCATCCTGTAAAATTTCGTGGGCTTTCCTCTCTCGCTCCACGTTGGTTGGAGCTATTGTGCGCAGCAAGTGCTTGGCATACGCAGCTGATGCCATGGCAGAATAGCCTTGCCAGACGTCATTCTTGTGTGTATCCGAGTAATCACAGATGCCACGTATAACAAGACATGGAAAGTTATTCATGAGTCCAGCAGCTTCCATTTCAAAACACAGAACGTTTTCCTTCGCGGAGAGCTTGTCGCGCATTTCTGCATCTCTCATGACCTGATTTGCTGAGGCGATTCGACCACGATGTACGGTTGTTCTGCCCTCCATGATTCTCTTCTCCCTCTTGACCAAGCGTACGGGGTCGGTACATACAACTTCGCAGTTTTTCCTGGTCGAATCATGCACGTATGACGACTCAAACAGCCTGTCTGTGCTGGCATGAGGCCTCTGATATCTCATCCGTATCCCTTCTGATTCGGTTTGCAAAACGCTATCAATCTCCGCTTTGATGCAGTAGCCAGGTCTGTCGCGGTCATATTGAGTCTGAAGGGTGGTAACCGCACCTAGTAGAGATCTCGGAGACTCGTTCAGATGACCCGTCATTAGAAACTCCTGATTTTGAATAGTTTTGCCGAAGTCGTATTGCAGAACGCCCCCACTCCCATCGCCAGGCACCCCTACTACAACGTCCCCAAGTCGAATGTCGTGAGTTTTACTCGGAGCGCCGCCGCCAACGCCGACCATCAATCCGAATTTAATGTTGGGAAAGGTGCGGATCATGTCGTTCGCGACAGCTGCAGCATTGTTGGATCCAGGCCCTCCAGAAGGCAGCGTGGCAATAACGACATTATGCCCTCCGATCTCACCAAAAACATATGAGTTTTTGTCTTCTGCGGGTAGGTCTGGACGATTGTGTGACTTCTCCAGGAATATGCTTGCGGCAGTATGTTCGGCCTGGATGGCGCAAATCCAGCCTACTGTGTATACATCACGATCAGGCATACCGGCGTAGACCTTGAAGTAGGCAGTACGCGAGGTCAACCATCAATACGAGAATCATGAAGACTCGACCAGTCGCGTATTAGAACGTTACGCCGGATCACTGCGATGATTTTGGTGTACGAGTTGCTGGACTGGCCCCTTCTGTGCTTCTTGTTGAGAAACCAAGGTCACGTCAATTGAGCCGATTTGAGTCAGCCTTATGTCTGCTCAAGAACGCCCGAGGTCTGCCTAAATCCCGCCAAGCTGGGTGTTGTGCAGGGGCGACATATGTCTCATCCAACACGCTTCCAATAAGAATGGCCAGTAAACATGCTTCGTAGATACCCCTGCAACATCATGCAACACAGCGGCAATCCCAGACTTGAAGTACCCCAACAATCGGCTAGGGCACTTGCTTTTTGATGTATCAGTGGCTTATCGTGAGAACCAATAGTGCTCCCCTCGGACGTGAATTTGTCACGGCCCAGCTAAGAAATCCTGCCGATATTCCAAAGGGAGATATTCGACAGATGCTTGATCGCTTCCAACCCGAGGTGAGAAATCTTTAGAACCTTTATCCGTCTATGGTACCATGACTGATAATACAACCAGAACTTCTCAAAAAAACCTCAAATTGGTTGATAAGGTCATATCATTCGCGATGCAGAAAGGAGTCACCCCGGCTCAGCTCGCTCTGGCATGGAGTCGTGCCCATTCAAAGTCAGAGTACGCTGGCATTTTGTTACCAATTCCCGGCGCGACGATTTTCTGGCATGTTGTGGAAAACACTACATTGATACCGATATCGCAGACGAGAAGAAAAAGCTTGACGAGATATTGAGCTTTTTGAAGATCCATGGCGTCGCTTTGCTGATGAATTGGAGCCTACTTTGTTTGTTTAGCTGCTTAGGCAATTTGGCTCATGCAGCTTCGCAGGATGTTGTCATTGGGTCTTAGCCAAGTACAATATAGAGTGATAATTCTTCTGCCCTTGAAGTCTCTTACTTGCCGGTATATGTTATGAAAATGTGAATTGACTCATTGATTCAAATTTCAGTGAACAAGTGTTAATAATCTTCCGACCTTGACAAGGCAACGAGACTTCCAAGCTTGAACGCGAGTACTGTCTCAATACTGACTTGACGTAATCATATGTTTGGTCCATCGTGGTAATAGATGTAAATGAAATAGTGGCTTGATTGTGGCGTGGGAAGCGAGGTTCAGCAACCAAACAGCGGAGGGGCCTACATAGTCATCGGATCGGGTAATTTACAATTGCAGTGAAGAATGCAAGTATGTGGACGTAGGTGACCTGAAAAACTTATTTATAAAAAAAAAAAAAAAAAAAAAAGCATATCCAGCACTCAGAAGAATGTGGTATCAATGAAGGCGCCTACTTTGAGAATAGCGTCTGTTGTGTTGGAAGTATGAGCCAGTAAGAACTCACGATCTGTGATGCAATCGTGTATACTAAAATTGCAGTGAAGGTAGAGCTGATTGGTGTCATCGCGAAAAGACTCCAATTTCTGTAATGAGCCTTGAACGACTTGCGTGAGGTTAAAATTGCAGTGAAAACCAGGTAGGATCAGGAAACTGTAATGATTCACTTGGAGGGACCTGAACCATACGCTTCGTAGATTCGAAAGGAAACATGTCGAAAATTGGCATAGAATACTCTGCTATGGTTTTAGTACGTACTTTGTACAAAGTATTCTCGATCTTGTATATCACATTTGTTTCACTTTTTGGCCGAAGACCATTAATTCGGGTTTACAGATTAAACAAATCCGTATATTCGCAGCGTGGAGGATAACGTCTTCAATCCCGCGATTGACACCACCTCTGCCATGCATGGTCAAAGGTGGGGTTGACAAACCGATTGGCTGTGGATTCCTTAGACCCGCCGAGTCTCGGGAGTCGGAATTGATGACCGCACGGCGCGCATGGAGCTTGTCATCGTCGCTCCATTTTTATTTTTCTGGTCCCGCCGCGGAAACTGCAGGTCCGGAACTTTTGTGACGATTTTGTTTTTACAAAAGCCAAGCACGCGCGTTCTGCCCGTCCGCCTCGCCAGCCCAACGCTGCCACGAGCCACGAGCCACGAGCTTTCTCGACAAAGACAATGGCCTGCAGATCGAGAATCACCCCAGTGCTGCGCCGAGCCAGTCTCGCGGGCCTGGTGCGG
Source organism: Neopestalotiopsis sp. M2102B (assembly GCA_023628315.1). NCBI lineage: Eukaryota > Fungi > Ascomycota > Sordariomycetes > Amphisphaeriales > Sporocadaceae > Neopestalotiopsis > Neopestalotiopsis sp. M2102B. The sequence continues at coordinate 45,256 of JAMAKW010000012.1, read as the reverse complement.
ACAACAGCCGCCGCCGGCTCCGGCGCATCGAGGACCGCCCTCCGGTGCCTGTCGACCGCGGGACCGCGCCAGCTGAGTGCGTCAGGCCCCAGCAGAGCCAAGTTCACCACCGACACGTACCCCGACATCAAGCGCGACGAGCGCTTTGCCCAAATCACCCCCGAGCACGTCCAGTTCTTCCGCGATCTCCTCGGCAAGGAGTCGGCCGTCATTGATGGCGTTACGGCGGAAGTCTCGGCCGACGACATGGAGCCCTACAATGGCGACTGGATGCGCAAGTACCGCGGTCACTGCAAGCTTGTCCTCAAGCCCGGCTCGACCGAAGAGGTCTCCCAGATCCTCAAGTACTGCAACGACAAGATGCTGGCCGTCGTGCCCCAGGGCGGAAACACGGGTCTGGTGGGCGGCAGCGTGCCCGTCTTTGACGAGATTGTTCTCAACACGAGCCGCATGAACCAGATCCGCAGCTTCGACGACGTCAGCGGCATCCTCGTCGCCGACGCCGGCGTGGTGCTCGAGGTGGCCGACCAGTTCCTCGCCGAGAAGGGCTACATCTTCCCCCTCGACCTGGGCGCCAAGGGCTCGTGCCACATTGGCGGCAACGTCGCCACCAACGCCGGCGGCCTGCGCCTGCTGCGCTACGGCAGTCTTCACGGCAGCGTGTTGGGCATCGAGGCCGTCCTCCCCGACGGCACCATTGTCGACGACCTGTGCAAGCTGCGCAAGAACAACACGGGCTACGACCTCAAGCAGCTCTTCATCGGCGGCGAGGGAACCATTGGCATGATCACCGCCGTCTCGGTACAGTGCCCGCAGCGGTCAAGCGCCGTCAACGTGGCCTACCTCGCCGTTGAGTCGTACGAGAAGATGCAGCAGGCTTTCCGCGAGGCCAGACAGCAGCTCGGCGAGATCTTGTCGGCCTTCGAGCTCATGGACCTCCGCAGCCAGCAGCTGGTGCAAACAGTGCGCAGCAGCAAGAGCCCCCTCGAGGGTGAGCACGCCTTTTACTGCCTGATTGAGACGAGCGGCTCCAACTCGGACCACGACGCCGAGAAGCTGGGCAACTTTCTCGAGGACGTCATGGGCAAGGAGATTGTAGCCGACGGCGTGCTGGCGCAGGACGAGACCCAGATCCGCAACCTGTGGAGCCAGAGGGAGGGCGTGCCCGAGTGCCTGGGCCACTGGGGCGGCGTCTACAAGTACGACGTCTCGATACCCCTGGCCGACATGTACAGGCTGGTCGACGAGACGCGGGAGAAGATTGACGCCGCCGGCCTCCGCGGCGACTCGGACGAGTTCCCCGTCGTCGACGTCGTCGGCTACGGCCACATGGGCGACTCGAACCTGCACCTCAACGTGGCCGTGCGGCGGTACGACAAGCGCGTCGAGGAGGTCCTCGAGCCCTTTGTCTACGAGTGGATCGCCAAGGTCAACGGCAGCATCTCTGCCGAGCACGGTCTGGGTATCGCCAAGAAGAACTACATTGGATACAGCAGGAGCGAGACCATGATTGCCTTGATGAAGCAGATCAAGAACCTCTATGATCCGGTGAGTTTCCAATCCTTGGTGAGGAATGCTACATCGAAATTATTACTGACGTTCGATATAGAATGGTATCATGAACCCGTACAAATATGTGTAGATCAAAATATATTAGTATATATCAATAGAAATCAATATATACCCATTCAAACAGACTTTGGCTGTAGACCCTTACGTGCTCATACCCCCAACAATTTCTTTTTTCAACACGAACCGAGAATTTGTTTCAAGAGAAATACCAGATGGAGTATTTAACATCGTTTCTGATTTGCAATTTAACCAATTGTCTATTCATTAACTCTGCGCAGACTATGCAGACTCGGATTATGGTGGTGTTGTGTATAGAATCTAGGTGAGGCACGATAAGATAAGCCTCGGCGAAGCTCAGCGTCACTAGCTTCGAAATTTGTTAGCAAGCCGTACGAACTGGGTGGACAAGGCGTTTTGAGAGAACGTGAGCATCATAGAATAACCACGACGTCACAATTCAACACTCAGCGCAGTCTCGAAGCTCTGAACAGATTGAAAGACAGCACAGCATTCGAGAGCTCCACCAACCAAAGCAAAGCACAGCAAAATGGACGGCACCACCCTCTCCGACTTTGAGCTCGAGAAGCTGAACGAGCAGGACAAGCAGCAGCTGCGCACTTTCCTGAACAACGAGAACCAAAAGGCGCGCGTCCAGTCGAGTAAGTCGATATGTTACATATCTACCTGCGTATACTCTCGTACCCTGGATTCCCCCCAGCGGGATCGGGGAGAAGGAAGGGCGAGGCGAGACAGACAGAGAGCCCAGAACGAGGAAACCCATGAATACACACAAGTGCTAACCTCTCCCGTTCTTTCAATCTAGCCATTCACTCCCTTACCGATGTCTGCTGGAACAAGTGCATCACCGGCGCCATCAAGTCTGGCCAGATGGACAAGAACGAGACGAGCTGCATGGTCAACTGCGCAGACCGGTTCCTCGACGCCAGCAGCCTCACCATGAAGCACCTCCAGAGCATGCGACAGTAGACTGTTGTCGATAGCAGTATCGAAATTTAGAGCAAGGGAAAAGAGATATGACAGTACCGATTACTTCCCACGGTACGGCGCATGTACAAATACATATATCCAGACCGCATGCATGGCTTCAACAAGACTGTAGGAGCAGGACACCAATGGGCAGTCCTTGTATAGTATAAATGTACACTACTCTGCATGACATACGTTTTCAAATCATAAGGCATTTACATTCACAATTATTCATTGTTCGCTTATGGGTATCTTTACTTGTTTTAACACGATTTCGGTACGACGGAATCACAAGATGACAATCTAGATGAGACAAGAAAGACCAAAGTTTGAGGGGGAGGGCGGCAAGTTGAATTCATTTTCCCATTTTGTTCCTCATGAGCCTTTTTCCCTTAGGCTTGATAAACGCCGTTACTCAATGCAAGAATAAATTTCCCTTTGAGGCTTGAACCGCCCTCGTTTCAAAAACGTAAAACCACGCTTTGCTTTCCCCCAAAAATCATCATCAGCGACCCTGCCATACCATGAAAAATCAATGCTTAGACGAGAGCCAGCTTGGTGGCGGCAATGTCGAGAGCATCAACATCGGCAGTCAGGCGGCAGTAGGCCTTCTTGCTACCGTCGGGGCTGAGAAACATGTTAGTATACAGACTGTCATGCAGACTCAGAAAGTTGGAACCTACCGGACGAGGGTGTTGATCTTCTGGGTGTCAATGTCGTAGAGCTTCTTGAGAGCACCCTTGATCTGAGCCTTGTTGGCCTTGATGTCGACAATGAAGACGAGGGTGTTGTTCTCCTCAATCTTCTTCATGGCGCTCTCAGTGTTGAGAGGGTGGATGATGATCTTGTGCTCGTCCAGGCGGGGCTCGTGGTTGATGGACTTGCGGTGGTACTTGGGAGCGCGCGACAGCTGGAGGGTCTTGGGGCGGTGGAAGGTGGTCGACAGTCTGACCTTGCGCTTGGTCTGGCTGTGGGCGCCCTTGAGGACGGCCTTGGCGGCGGCGCTGGCCTTCTTGTTGCCCTTGGGAGCTATTAAGTGGGCATATCAATCAGCAATCGCTCTTTTTGAAAAAAGAACTCGCAATAATCTGCTGCAGCTGCTGTATGCATCATCGAGTCCACCACGGAGTAAAGGTGGACGACTCAGCAATCGCCCTCCATTTTTCAGGAGGACTCGCAAAAATCTGCTACAGCTGATGGTTGTATCGCCGGGTCTGCCTCATGGCAGGCAGTCGACTTGCAGAGTGCTCATGTCGTAGAAGAGCATGGCGAGGTGGAAATATCGATTCACGTACCCTTGGTGTTGGGAGCCATTTCGTCGGTATTGGCAGGCGGAATTGTCGCTGTGGAATGGGTTGGTTAGTTGTCGCGATGGGCTCTTCGTCCTACAAAGAGAGAAAAAAGTTCGAGACTTTTTGGTGGTTTGGCGATTAGTGGGCTAGGGTTTCCGCAATTGGTGGTCTGTGCATAGAAAAGTCGGGTCGGAATTTTGATTGACCCGGATATTGGCACAGTGTTTAGTGCAGTATCATGATATTCAACACTGTCTAGCACGAAATTTGCTTGGGCAAGACCACTTCTGCTCATTCAATTAAATGCAAGGGCAACACAAAATCCCCTTTGGACGTCTTGACTTTTGATGTTCAATTGGTTCAGCTGCTCATAACATGAGTTGACCTGAAAAAATTGAGACATGGCAGTCAAGAAGAAGCGAGTCACCAAGAGCCTGGCTCATGGGCGACCGCCGACTCTGCAAAAACCAAAGTCGATATCGCGGCAAGCGACAAAGGCATTGATCAATGCCCACCATGTCTTGGAGAAAAGGAAGGCACAGGCTATCGCTAAGGGCGATGCGGCGCAGCAAGTCGCAATCGACAAGGAAATCGCGGCTCTGGGAGGCATCGAGAAGTACCAGCAAGCAAGTCTACAGGGGCAACGAAACGACCGAGGAGGTGACAGCTCACGAGTTCTCATGGAATGGCTCAAGCCGGTCCATCCTGCTCTGAAAGAGGCTGCTCAAGGCAGCGCATTACGTCCCTTTCGCATGTTGGAGGTCGGCGCCCTGAGCACCACCAACGAGTGCTCCAAAAGTCGATTCTTTTCCATGCAACGAATCGACTTGAACAGTCAAGGGGAAGGAATCACGCAGCAAGATTTCATGGAAAGACCTCTTCCGAAAGACGATTCGGAACGATTTGACATCATCAGCTTGTCATTGGTTTTGAACTTTGTCCCCGACGCCCGGGTGCGAGGTGATATGCTTCTGAGGACATTGGACTTCCTCGTCCAGCCAGGCAACAATGCTGGACCGGAGCTAGAAAAGTTCTTTCCCAGTCTGTTTCTTGTTCTTCCCGCTCCATGTGTGACAAACTCGCGCTACATGGACGAGAGCAGACTCGAGGCCATCATGACCTCCATTGGCTACATCAAGACAGAGTACAAGCTTACTCAGAAATTGGTCTATTATCTCTGGACAAGGACAAACAATCCTGCTTCTCGAACCAAATTTGCCAAAACTCAGGTTCGAACTGGAGGTACAAGGAACAATTTTGCCGTTCTCCTCAATGGTCCGCCGGGATGAGCTTCGAGAGTATCATCAGTCACGCGACCATTCTCAACGATTCACCTTGATTGCCCGAGAATCACAAACGGATCAACAAGGCTTCTAGCAATTGACCATTCAACCGCGACTATGTGTCAACTCATTTTCGTCAAGAGTTTCTCAAACACATATCTCGTAGGGTTACACTGCAGTCAAATGCCGTCGATTACGAAATTGCTTCGTAGCCAGATCTCGATGTGTCCACTTACGGATTTGGAGACGATACGGGAGCTATTCAAGCTGAGAACCCATCAAGATCGATGGTACGTACGCTCCGACGCACGCATTCTGAAGGATCGTCAGTCATCTGAGTGACCCCGCTACCCCAACGGATTGACCTGTGGATTGCCAACAGTAGTCTCCAGTTTTGGTCAGACGACGGCTCCCGTGCGGAGAAGGACTCGTCCCCATAGCCTCTTTGGATGTGATGAATCTAGTTCTGCAAAAGACTGATGTTTGCCGATTGGGGGTTTATTTGCAGATCATATGGTGTCGTTTAAACGCCACAACCAATGAGTGTTCATCCTAATATCTCAACTCCACCCAAAGAAGCAGTCGTGAGGGGTGGCGATGATCACTATTGCTTCAGTTTGAGGACCAATTAGGACAGTGTCGGTCGTACAGCTCTTACTGACGAGCACTCTGACCATTCCATCACATCGCGCCAAGCACGAGTCATTGGTGGGCAAGCTGTTGGGCCAATGTTTCCATTGGCTGTCCTTTTATGCTATGCCGCATTGTGCTTCTCGAGAGAGACGCCGTTGCGTATTTTTGCGACGCCGAAGAGGTACCTAAGACACTGCCGTCAAATGCTTGTTGTCGCCGGTGCCATTGCTATGCAAAGATTGGCGCCCAGGGAAATGAGGACACGATCATAGTCTTACCTCATAGCTCTCTGCATTCGAGCCTCTATACCAATAAGACTGGCTAACCTATTCCCTAGCTACCTTAACGTATATGTATAGTATTGGCAGAACTTGTCGTGTTTATTGCCCCCTCGCGGCATTTCTCTTTGCATAATACTGCTCGAAGCTGTTTCCCAATTGGATGAGCACAAGAGAAGCCCGGTTTAGATGCCGAACCCCACGAATGGAACTCGATACGAGTCACGTAATCACCTTGATGAGCTTTCGGTTATTGACAGGATACTCTGCTTGATCATCACTCCACTATGATTGCATATCGCGTGCCTTTCTATCCGGAGGGGAGACCACTTCACACCAAACAGCCCACCAAGCCACCAAGCCGTTGTGTGAGAGGGGTTCCCGTCAGCAATCAAGAAACATGTGCAGGTAGTCAGGTACCGCATTCATCGGTTTTTTTCTCCAACCAACTTGGTACATACATACACTTTTTACCATACGTAGTTTTAGTTCAACAAAGGGTCCAACTATTCAGCCCCTCATTTTATCCCCCTTAGCCCCCTTCTTCCCCCTCTTCCTAAGACACAATGACGCCAAATAGCCCAAAGTCTAGAACTTCACCAAATCCCCCCACACAAGGCCCAGAGAGGCTTTGAGAGGCTAACTGAAAGCACGGCAAAAGACGAATTGACAAGAACCCCTCAGCCCTCACGAGACGGGCCCCACGGAATTGCGTGGTTATGGGAATGTACACGCGTTGACGTTTTGGAAAAAAGACGGGCCCCGTATTGCCTGGAAACAAAGCCGTATCGTGTGGTAGTGAAACGTTATCACAGAGATTGGCCCCGTCCTTTCCGAAAGGTCGTCTGGATAGTCCCAAAGTCAATCAACCCCTTGATAGGGCCCTTTTGGCCGTAAGAGTGATCAGCAAAGCCTGCAGAAATGTCGTACACAGCAGGGTTTTCTGGAGCAAGTCTCTCTCTTGTTACCAGAGTGATGATCTCGAGCTACGGAGCAAAGAATATCTACTTGTTTAGGCGAAGGGTCATGTAGTAGCGACTTATCTCTCTTGCCATCTCGATTTCCCAAGATTGCCGCTGAAACGAGGCTTTCAAGCTCTACGACAAGAGATCGAGGTTTTCCCATATCCTGCAGCAGCGGTTGATCTTTTTGACACGAGGGCATATGCAACCCGCAACTGCTCATCTTAATTTCTACATCACGTTCATCATGTTTTATCCAGGGCGTCCCAGGGCGTGAGCAAGCAAAAAAGAAGCAAATCGTCCTCATTTCCCCAGATTTGCCCATGTACCCCAGATTTTAGGTTTCCACTAATGGTCTTGGGTGTGGGTTGGTCCATGAGCTGTTTATCAAGGGCACTCGGAGCCAACTCGCTATCTTCCTCAATGTAGTGTATACTCCTTGAAGCGACCGTTTTGACACTAGACTTGTGTTGCCCTCTTATCTGGTTCAACTGAACTTGTGGACGAGACGGACTGCGAGGGACTCTGTTCCTACTGGCTGCTGGCATCACTATATTCGAACTAGGTGGTTGGCGGGCTTTCTCATCTCGAGGGGCAACTGTCGAAAGAGGTTGGCTTGGTTGGCTGGGTGTGTGTTCCGCCCAATCATGTATGTCTCAGGCACTTTGCTTGCTCGAGTCAGACAAGAGACTTTTTCTTTTTTTGCTTTTTCTTTAATGTGCTATTTCTCGCATATACCCAAAACTCTAATCTTGTGCTACTTATGTGTTCGTGTGCGTCTACCTTGGTACATTACATGCCGGGACGGCAATTCGGTAGAGCGAGGAGGAAAGAAAACACTGTGCGTCGAAACACGCGAACGGCGCAAGCTGCATGCCTTGATAAACCCTACGCGATACCTACCATGTACAGTCTTGCAGGGCACTCCACTCAGGATATGGGAATGAGAGTTTTCCTTTTACGGCCCGAGCAAGTTTAGGCGAATGGGAAGCGTTTCATCGCATATAATTCGGACGCTTGAATTGCTTGTTGGTTTACGTGGGGGAGATTTCCCAGGCGGACACGAGTCTGATGATGTGTTGCCACCCCTCCTCCCGTAGTCTGGGCCGTAATATCACGTAGTTGTGCATGGATTATGACTTCAAGCGACACAACAGTCAGACTTATACTGGTTTATGGTCACACTCTAGAGATTTTGACTTTTGCCCGGTAGCTGTAAATAGGATTGTTCTTTTTTATCTATTCCAGGGCCAACATTCAACATGTGATGTTTGGGAAATTCGTACACGGGTCAGTCTCCCAGCCCTTTTCATTTCTCCAGTCCTTTGTAATATCGGTGGAACGGGACACAGTAAGAAGCTAGATACTCTAGGAATGCATAGTAATGCTCTACTCTGTAGCTTCTGGCGTTTCCTTGGCCTCCTCCGTAGTCTTGGGCGTAGGCGGTGCGTCTCCGACGGCCTGGGCAAGCAACTTGTCCATGCGAGACGGTTCCTCCTGGCTTTCAGTAGTGTCCTGCTTGGGCTCTGTGGCGCTGGGTGCTGCTACATCCTTTTCTGCGGCTCTCGCTGTGCTGGGCTCGCCATCCTTTCCAGCAGAGGTGGTCTTGAGACGCTTGGCATCCGGGTTCTCAGCCTCGGGTGCTTCGGCTGCTGCCACTTGAGCATCGCTGCCCTCGCCTAGCACAGCCTCGTCAGCCGTCCGCTTGCCCAGTGCCTGGAGTCGCTTGATGACGAAATCATCTTCGATCTCCTGGAATGTCTCCACGACATCATACTTGTCGTAGACCTCTGGGGCTAGTTCTGCGTTGCCAGGGCGCTTCACGACGACGGATCTCATGCCGGCCTTGATGGCAGCTTCCACTTCCTTGACATTGTCACTCAGGAAGAGGAATTGGCCAGGCAGGGCGTCCGGGTGCTTTTTCGCAATGGTTTCATAGCTAGACGATTCCGTCTTTAGACCAGCGTTTATGGTGTCAAACCAATCCGAGATCATCCAGGTCAGATCTGGAGTCTCGGCATTGGTGTGCTTGAAGAGCAGCTTTTGGGCGGGAACAGATCCTGACGAGTATATCATCAACTTGACTCCCTTACCGTGCCACTTTGCAAGCGTTTCGTGCACGTCGGGGAACAGAGGGGCCTTGATCTCTCCCGATCGATAACCTTCCTCCCAGAGATAGCCCTGGAGGTTCTTCAAGTAAGAGATCTTGACATCCCGGCTCGCAAGATCAATCACGTGAGCTTGAAAGGCGTCTTGGTTGTCTCTATACTCGGCAGGAAATAGATCCCGATACTCCTTGAATTTCGGCTCATCCCACTGAGTCTTGACAGTCTCTGGCAATACTCTCAGCGCATACGGGAACTAGATAGCATGTCAGTTGTTTGGGCCAATCATAGTGCAATCATTTTTGGAGTGAGCCTCCAAATCGCCACCGAGGGTCTAGAACTTTTGGACACTAGACAGCGATTTGCAAAGCAAGACATTCTGATCAGGATCCCATCAGAGGACGATCCAGATAGGGTGATTTCGGGATCGCCAACTTCGGGACACTCCCGAGCAGCAGGAAACCCGCAGAGCAACTCTCCATCGTCGTCCAGATGCATCACCGATCGTGATAGGAAAGTGAAAACACGAAAGAAAATTTTCTTCACCGACTTGACACGAAATGTCGGGAGGATTTGACAATTGGAAGCTGAGAAAATTTTCAAACAAAAATGACAAGAAATCTTACCAAAACATCCCGGACGAAACTAATCTCACATATTGTTCCCTCTGGTTAGGTATAGCATTAGCAAGCTTGCACAGACTAATGCAATGCTGCCATGGAAGAAAGGACCATTGTGGACTCTCGGGACCAAGGTAAGGCAAGGCAAGGTAAGGGGAGCTTGGGGGAGCTTTGGGAGCTTCAACTGCCGCTGCTTGGGAAGGTAATAGCAAGGGAGCTTGTCGTTCGGGTACTAACCAATATCGAGGAGAACGACCTGAACAGAGGAAGAAACGGCCATGATTATTTTGGGGCAATAGGTCCGTCCGTTCACGATCTGAGATCGCTATGCAATCAATCTTTGGGGAAGCTGGGTTGGCGGACAAGCAAGGCGGGAGTTCCGGGAACCAATGTTAGGCTACCCGTTGGCTGCGGAGCGGTGAAGTCAGTGATCAGGGCTTTTACTCTATACGCCTATGCCTTACGCCTTGTCTAGGCAAAGTAGGCAGTAGGTAGTGGTTGCTTGGGGGCGGGCGGGTAGGCGGCCTTTCGGGCGAGCAGCAGACTGTTTGCGTTCGATCCGAGTGAACGGCAGCAGCAGAGAAGAGATTTCTTTCTTTCTTTCCTGTCCCCCAAACTTACTACACACACGTACAGGCGATTCCTGGTTGTGAAAAGAGCACGTTGCCAAATCAGAGGCGTCGAATAGGCCACAGGTGGGTTAGGTGTGGCAGGCAAGGTGTCGTTGAGATGGCGGTCAAGATAGATGAGAGTCTGAAAAGGGCAAGAGGACAGCCCTTTTCGGGTCGAATCGTGGTTGATAGTGCGCGTCCTGCCCTGGGCTGGGCTTCGGGGAACTCAGGTCTCGTCTGTCTTTCTCCCGTCTTCAGCTCACGTTGACAAGCTGCCGGGGATCACAAAAGACAAGCAGGCACCTGGCACATGGATAATGTGCACAAAAGGCAAAAGGTTGGCATGGGCAGCCCCGGCGCCTGCAGCGGTAGTGTATTCTCCATGTCAAATGAATGCATTTGTTGTGGAGACTGAAATTTATGCAAATCCGCCTGACACTGCAGCAGGCTAGAAAGGCACAAGTCTGACAAGCACTTGGCGTATGTACATAGTATGCTTGGGCACTTGTTTATCAGCCAGCCGCCAGCCCGCCTACGGGTTCCAGATAAAGACAAGTTTCAACTCTGGCTGCGAGTCGATTTCATAGTCCCGTGAATTGCAAAATGGATACTTGCCGGATCTGCATGATGGTGCAGAGTTTTCTACCTCATTACGGCGCAAGACGAGAAATACACCATGTAGGTACCAACCTCGTGAACATGCTGCAACCAGTATAGCCACCTGCTTGCTCCCGTGGTCAGCAGCATACAGATGCCAATATCGCAGCCCAAGGCTTTCTTTCTTTCTTCTCTCTGATCATGGAGGTCGTCGACCCGCTTGACGGCTTACATCGTGCACCTATCCGCCCACTCACATTTCCACTCACACATATCCATACTCACATCCACCAGTAGACATAATCGATAAGTTACCGACTGCCGAATGGTCCCGACTATGCAAATACCCACCCGTCTACTGCAGGTGGTTGAGCAAGGACTCTTGAACTTGGCCAAACTTGGCGGAACTTGGACCTCTCCCCCCAAGAGCTAGGAGCTCACCCATGCCCATGCCAACTTCTGCTTGCTGTGTGGCAGCCCAAAGGGTGGCAGACATGAATGCAAGCAGGGCAGATGAGGCAGGCACTGCTCAAATACAGAGGCACGCGATACAGTAAGCAATTCCACACACACACACTCACACTTTGACCGACTTTCGCAATATTCAGAGTGATACCCAAAGGTTCGAGGTAGGGAGTATAGTATGTCTGATAAGGCAAGCGTCAATATGAACGATGAGCATGTCGTGATTGCGGAACTGACTATGGCGGGATCTCTATTCGCGAGCACGAGCTGCGGGAAGATTGATTTCGGGGCGGGCACGAGTCAGATTGAGAAGACTATGCGGAACAGCTGAATTGATAGGTACGTTCGGATGACTTTTGACTTACCCCATTGATCAACGGTACTATAGAGCACAAGATAAGATAGGTTGATCTCTAGAGTGCCGCCTCAAAAGATAGGTACAGTGTAATAGTATACGTATTGCTGATCCAAGTGGAACAATTGATCGCAAGATGACGATCAGTTCCGCTATCGCAGTCAAGAAAAGAGGTCACGACATTGACTTTTTGCGCCTTGCTTCTCAAACGACCTCGAGAGGTAAATATCACTAGTCTAGCCAACGGCTATTATACCTACTATCCCGTCAGACCTCTCATAATCCAAAAGGGTATGGGATGGGAAACTCGGCAGTGTCCCTGACCACCTTGGCCCTTACGCAAACCTCCCGCGGCGCGAGCCAACATTGGACGGCGCGGCCAATCATGGTCAAAGTCGACCCCCATAGTAACCAATCTGAGGGCTAGTCGCAGGTGACTACGAGGGATTGGATCAAGGATGGCACACGCATGACGCTCTGAATGCAGTAGAGTAGTATTGCATCTGAGGTGCATAGAAGGCTGGTGGAACTCAAGCCAAACACAGGCCTCAAGGCGATCGTCCACTTGGCCTGTATCGTGCTATGGTTGCGTGTTTCTGGACTAGATGGGCACTGATAGAGCCCACGATCAACAGACTCATGCAAGCAGCTGGCAGGAAAGCAGCCGGTTCCAGCGACAGCACATCCCAAAGTGGTTCGTTTTCCTGAAAAGCAAGTGCCATTTAAGTGGTCCGTCTCCTTTTGTTATTGTTGATAAGTGACCAGAAAGAGGGTTGAGAGGGACAACAACGGCCCAGCGGGCAGCAAGCGCTTGTCGACTGGTTGCACAATGAAAGCCCAACTGCCATCGCAATCTTATTATAGGCAGTAGTATATGTATTCCTACGAGCTTGGCAAGCGTTGCGATGCCACGATCATACTCACCGCTAGACCAAACTGTAATGCAATTGCAATACTGTTTATACTCCCATTGGCATCTTGTACATGCCGGCAAGGGACATCCTGTTTCAAGCGGGCAGCATAGGGACGCATGGGAAGTGGTGGGGCCCTTCTTTCGAGCTCAATGCTGCTTTTTTTCCCGTCCGTCTCTTCGTTTCAAGCAGGGCGAAGCGAGTGTAGTGCATGTAGGTGAGAAAAGGGTAGCCCGTTTTAGAGGGCGGGAGTTTCTCCCAGCTTCCCAAGAAGGGTCAAAAGGGTTCATCAATCAACAACAACACACACACGCACTCACACACGTCCAGCCGCTCCAACCAGTCCTGCGTCTGATACACAACCAGCATAATAATAAGGGATAATAATGCAGATCTGCGCAAAGGAAAAACATCATAGCATAGCATTTTCTACCATCCATAAAAAAAAGATGTCTCTAGATGTATGCACGTAGCCACCCCCCGAAAGACAAATGACAGCCAGCAATAAGAGACAAACCACCATCGCACCCATCGGGGACCTCCGGACGAACAGACGTTGAAGGGTCCAGCAAGCAAATCCGGGGAAAGCTTGTTGGTGGCACCTCTGAAACCTGCGAGAGGTCGTGCACGCACCCAGATTCGCCAGCACTGGAATAGACGGACGCAATAGCTCTACACCCACACACCACTTTTGGGGCCAAGAATCGAATGCTTCTCTTTTTAGCCGCGCCATGTGAAGTGAGCAGAGTTGAGCGAGTGAGGAAAAAGCAATACCCACTGAGACATGACATGCTAAGAGGCATGTTTGCGTCAAAAAAGTAATTGCGACATACTAGACAGCATCGGGTGATACTCACGCGATACCGTTGGGTAAGGGGGTCACACGGCAGTGGGCTAAGGCGGCAGTACACAGTAGAACAAGTTGAGCCAGCGAATACGATTGCGATGCTGCGGTTTTCCCTTCTATTCATTTATGTAATGTTTTTTTGGCTCGCAAGGTTGGGGATGAATACATGTTTTCATGCGTTTGCCATGTATCGTATACTGTATGGCGGATGCTTGGGGCTGGCACGAATCCACCTCTCTTCTACTCGGGCTGTGCAAGATTGTAGTACACAGTAAACATACATACACACATGTTTTCTTTGTTGATCAATCGTCCAGATCGGGATGGAGACAAGTTGGAGAGAGAGTCTGGAAGGAATGTCGACTGTAAATCAAGCATGCTTTATTAGACAAAACCGAAACTTGGCGAGACGATCACCCTCTGGATTGGCCACAGATGGCATCATCCCGCCCTATCGACGTTGCAACCGCAAAACACCAAGGCGGTTGATGCGACAGCCATGACATTATCATTACTGTGTACCCGTAAACAAACTCAATGCAGCACGTTACCCAAATTGTGTCAGTCACGCCTTCACGATCCTTCTCTCTTGCAACGGGACCTCGATAGGCCTCCGGTTCAAACCGACCGACACCGGCCAGTCCGACTCATACTCGAACAGGTGTCCGTATTGTCACCTGGGGATTCTAATCGTTGCACCATCGCCACTGATGACTACTATGCGCTGCGGTACCTGAATCTGGGCTCTGGTTTCCGCCCGGTTTTGGCGCCACTCTGGCTGGGGCAGCGCCTCGCAAGCTGAGAAATGGATTGGATTGATTAGCGAATTGCTAATTATGAACATCCAGCACGAGCTCATTGGCAAATTCCATGTTATTTATTGTTGTTTACTGGAGTGGGAAAGCAGCAAAAAGCCTGGGCCTACCTATGGAGGGTCCCCTAGTACCACCTGTTTTTAGCAGTCATGCCTCACCATTTTCCCACTGTACCGCGGCTATTACTGTGTACGATGACCTACCACATTGCACCACAGTTCCCATTTCCTGGCCAGTGGTCGAGGCTCCATTTGCCCCCATTCCAGCCAGCCAGCTTCATTTCGACAGGGTATTCAGCTCGACCTGAGGTCATTCGGGAGTCATTAAGCTAACCGCGACCGAGGTGGGCACGCAATTCAATGGAAATCAATTGCACGCATTTCGGAGACAATCGCTACATGCAAGCGATAACGACGAATAAGTGATTGAATTGCTTCGAACCAGAATGTCTCTCTTGGAAATGGTGTCCTCTCCTTGCATGTATTAAGATTACACAAAGGCGGTCAAACTGCTTCAACAGCAACAGAGTTGCATACATCCTGAACAAGCCATACACGAAGCAGCAGCTGTGCTGTGAAGGATTGAGGGCTGGCGAGATGCAGGTATCAGGAGGGTGCATACGCCTGCAGACCAATAGCACCGCCCAGAGCTCTGTTATGAAACCCGAGAAGCTGCCAGAAGGCTCGCGATGGTGCTGGGGCCGTGTGAACAGTCGGATCTGGACACGATGGCTGAATTCATCATGAACAAGTCTCGCGTGCACAACCAGAGCAGCAGGAACCAAAGCAGACAAATGACAGAGAACCTACCAGTAGAGCCCAGAACCAAGCCGCGCAGTTGTGTTTGTACACAGTTTGCTCACTGATAGGTAATTGTAATCAATTACTGGCGCTGCATAAGTCAAGTGACGAAGCGCGTACCCGGTTCCTGCGGCAAGACCTGGAAAACCGCCTGTGAATCAGGTACCTCGTACAGTCCAGGTCGGGTCTGCCTTTTGTTTTTCACTACGTGTCTCGATGTCTAGGGGACGACCCGAGGACGCTAGACTGGCCAGCCAGTACGAAGCAGTCTGGCAATGTACTTGTCGAGGATAGAGGGCGACGCGCCGATCGGCCTGCTTACTGGCCGCCGCTACCTGCGAGCCATGTGTCCTCGCAAACCTCGTCGTGCCGGTTGTGCAGCATCTTCGGCGACCCGCCAGCTGATCAGGTACGGACCAAAGAGGTACTTTGGTGTGGTGGGGTCGCTGCTCGCCTGCATATCGACTATTTGCACTATTGTATACCGTGCATTGCTTAGCCCTCGTGCCCTTGGGGGTTTATGGACTGGAAGCTTCCAAAGGGAGTCAACTGAACGGCAGAACGGACGGCCGCCAGAGAACGCTCAGCTCAACACTTGGCCGCCTAGGAGCTTTCAGCGCATTCGTCCCCCGTCGGTCCAGAGCTCGAGTCCCTTGGCGGCCCTGTAAACAAACCCGCACTGTTTCGAGTGCCCCGAGCCCGCAGGCATTCCTGATAGTAAGAGTACATGTTCAATTGGTGCAATTAGTCAGTCAAGCCCATGTATCTACTTGATTACGTTTCAACTCCATCCCGAGCAACATACTGGACATACGCAACACCACTGAGCATGCCTACCAGACTGATTACATTCAATAGATACGACTCTCTCTTACATGCCACGATAACCGACTCTCAGCTTGCCATTCATTCGAAAGATATCCACAGGAGAGACCAGGCTTTGCCTCATTCTGAGAGAAAAACCAAGTCATGGCAGGGTCGTGAAATGACAGTCAGGACCTGGTGTCTCCAGTCTGATTAGTGGTATCCGTACTTGGTCGGCAGACAGGCAGGTACAGAATGAATGAGTCCTGGGGCCAGGTGGTAACTGTACGAAATAGAGATGGGCATTTGTGAACTGTGACTACAGCCTTGATAGTGTTACGAGCACGACATTGGCAAAGAGATCATACAGAGATACAATGATAGGCAGCCAGAGGACTGTCTCTCAGACATTCATATTGACCAGATACGTGGCCCCCAACAAATTCGGCAAGTATCTGCCTAACGCCCATCATCACTTCCTCTCTCATTATTCGTCATTTTCATTCCGTGCCAGAGACTGTCTACATACTGTCTTGGTTCTGGGAAGACGCAAGCCCAGCGAGAAGCACGCAGCAGAGCGAGGCGCTTGCCGCAACCCCCCGGTCAGATCCTATGTCACCCATTCATCCAAATTCATGGTCTCGCTCTTTGCTGGCTCCATTATCGTCCCACACTAACGAGGTACGTAGCTGGCCTACGCCCCGACTCGTCCAAGTTTGCCCAGGCTCGGTGCTCCCCCCCATGCCCACTGCCCACCCCCCCTTCGGGCCCAGCGCTCTCGTTCAACTCGCTCGACCGTCCATCGTCTTCTATCTTCTACCGCTTCTTCCTGTCCTGACCTTACCAATCCAACCTTTATCTTTCATCCCGTTCGCTCCGTATTCCCATTTTCTCGCGCGATTCGCACCCATTAAAGAGTACATACACCAATATACTTAGAAATCTCAAGCATTCGAATCTCGCGAGAAAATAGGATTCCTTTTTTCCTCTTGTATCGTTCTTCGCCTTTAAACCTAGCAATACCTAATAATCGACAATCCCTCCTCTTTCCTTCCTCTCGCCTACTCTCTCGACTTTCACCGCCCTCCGCGACTGCCTGCCTGCCTGCCTGCCTTTGTGACAAGAAGAAACCCAACATCGATCACGCCTCACAAAGACAAACGAACCAACGACCCTCTTTGTTCCTCGCAAAGCAGCTAAAAGCGAATTCCTCGGGCTCTGAATCACCTCCACTTCCAACTCTCTACCACCAGTCTGGTGATCGAATCCTCCCATTCGACTTCGGCATTCCGTGCTCACCACGTCACACCCACTTGACTACCGGATCCGCAAGCTAAACCAGGACTCCCCACCTTGTATCGACGCCTGTCAAACAGCAGACCCTCCGTACAAGGCCCGACCTGGAAGAGTCATCCCTCCCCCAGATCTGGTTTATCGTGCCTTTGTCGAGTCAGCTAGTATTTGTTCTTCAAGTCGGCCACTTCCAGTTCCTGCATCCGTCACTCTGAAGCTCCATCGTCAACTCACAACCTCCTTCTACTCGACACACCCAAACGATACCCTGGTGGTAGACCGGAACTCCCCTCGACCCGGTCACTCGACTACCACCACATCATCACCACTCTCTTCCCTCTGCTATACTCCTCGATATCTTTTACACGATCTCGACCATAGCAGAAACAATATAGATCTTCGCTCGGATGCAGCTCTAAAATCTAGACTAGCATCCTTGTGCTGACTATCGTGGTACCCCCTCCCACGTTTCGTTTGAAGCATCAGTTGCCTGGTAGAACTACTCCACCCATCTACTATAACAACAATCTGCATCGACGCAACAACCACGCAATCTTCCCGGCCAAGGTCTTGCATCATCACCCCCGGAAGCAGCAACAATCAACAACAAACCAACACACTCTCTAAATTTTTCTTTACAACAATCCCATGTCCTCATAACGAGATTTCCTTTCACTCTTTCAAGGACTCCAGTCCACATCTTTGACGAACATTTTCCCTCAACAAACTACTCTTCTCATTTGTTATCTCTGCAAACCAAACGACAATACCCTCGATGAGCCTCTGACTGTGAACGAAACGGAGTTATATCGTGCTTTTCATTTTCCTACAACTTCGCCAACCAAACTGTACATTCTGCGAATCAAACTCTCCTCACCAACTCGAATCTCCTCTTCGGCCATCGCCATCGCTGTTCAATCACCTGTCACCAACAAACGTCTCTTTCGATCTAGTACACGGAACGGAAACCAAAAAAAGTTGTTTTTGTTTTTACACAAAACGGTTCAATAGAAGGGGCGACAGGTTGTGTAGACTTGTATCATCACTAGTGGTCTTTCGTCCACTCTCGTTCTTCTCGACTCTCAAAACCGTCTCTCCACAGAGACATCGTCATGGAATGCTTGCGCAACAACTTTCAGAACGGTGTTGTACTCGGTGGGAGATATAAAACAGTCTCTCCCCTCAATCATGGCTCCTTCGGCATGGTCTTCATGGCCGAGGACCTCGAAACTAGGCGAAAAGTTGCCATCAAGTGCATGACTAAGAAATCAGCCGCGACCAACGACTTGGGAATTGAATTTGCTGTCGACGAGAAGTCCGAGGAGCTCTTCTGCCACCGCCGCGTGTCAGATCACCCCAACATTGTCAAGCTGATTGATCAGTTCGAGACGGAAGCCCATGCCTACTTGGTTCTCGAATACTGCTCGCAGGGTGATCTCTACGAGGCAATCCGTACCGGTTACGGACCATTGGAGACTGAGCACGTCCGAAGCTTTATGCTCGAGCTTGTCGATGCTGTCTCCTACATGCACTCCAAGGGTATCTACCACCGAGATATCAAGCCCGAGAACATCTTTCTGTCGGAATCTGGATCCATGAAGTTGGGCGACTTTGGCTTGGCCACCACTGAGAACTGGTCCTACGAGATGACTGTCGGAAGTGATCGTTACATGGCCCCAGAGCAATATGACTCTGCTGGTGCAGGCTACTCCCCAGCTCAGGCCGATATTTGGGCCATTGGAATTTGCCTGTTGAACATTTTGTTCTCCCGCAACCCATTCACCACCCCCACCGAGTCGGATCCTCTCTTCCTCGACTTCTCGCGTGACAAGCAGTCACTGTTTGATGTCTTCCCCACCATGTCCATGGATACCTACGAAGTCATTGTGCAGTGCATGAACATGGACCCCGCCAAGCGATCTCTTGTCGGTGCCAAGAAGGCACTGCGCGATGTTATCAGCTTCACCACTATCGAGGAGGAGGATGATGACTTCTGCGGCCTTGACCGTCAACCCATGGCCACCGCCAACCGTGAGCCTCTGCGCACTCCCTCCATCCAGAGTCCCCAGATGGATCAGGGTGCCTTCCCGTGGTCCAAGGCTCTGCAGGCCCCAATGCGCCAGCTCAGTGTTATTCCTGACAATGAGAGCTACACCGAAGAGCTTTTCCCCAAGTCCGAGGATACCGTCGACTGGATGTCCCAGCCTTCTATTGCTTCCGTAATGACATCCAACTATGGTGCTTCGTTGAACTCGTTCAAGCTGAGCCAACCCCTCGACGTACCAAGGAAACCCACCAAGGTCTCTCCCATGGCTGGTTCCCTTCCCATCTCCATGGTCCCCAAGCCCAAGGCCAACCTTGGTGCCATGTCCATGGTCTTTGGTCGCTCAAAGGATATCGTCAGCAAGAGCTGGTCAGACATGTGGGAGGAAGATGAGGAGGAGGATGAAGCAGAGCAGGCTCGTCAGCTTCAGGCACTCAAGGAACTCAACTCTAGAACCTGGAGCCAGGACAGCAAGGAGAACGCCACCCCCCGTCCGGATGACAAGCCTCTGGAGGCACCAGTGTTTGAAGAGAAGCCAGTGGCTTCTACTCAAGATACGTTTAATGTTGATGGTGACTTTGCCAGCGACTTCTACTTCCACGAGTCCTCGGAGCCAATCACCATTGGAAAGCCTGCCGCTACCAACGCTGTCCACACTCCGTCCAAGCAGGACAAGTGGTCCGCTCTCGGAGAACGTCGCCGAGCAGCTGGCTCTTCACCGGAACAACACAAGTCTTTCAACGAGCACAAGTCTCCCAACAACCAATTCAACTTTGCCAAGTTGCCTCATCATCAGTACGGATCTGCGACGAAGAAGCAGTTTGGATTAGGAAACGGTGATATCACCGATAATAGTTTCAACAAGTGGAACAAGGATCGCAACACACCACGCGATTGCCCTTGGAATAAGGGCCGAGACGTGACCTGGCGTAAGGATCGCCAGGAGAGTCTCTTTGGGTGGGTTGGTTGGCGTTCGGCAACTCAGGCTCATTAGCACTGAGTCTCGCCGGGTCGCCTACCTCTTGTGGTTAAGCTCATCTGTCCTACTAAATAAGGGGTGCCGTCTTTCATTTCAGCCATATCTATTTGTGTCGGAAAGGCACGCAAAGCGTTGGAGATTGTTTTTGTTTTTGGGAACCAACAAACCACTAGGATGGTTATTGGAGGATTTTGGAATTTTCTTTTTCGGCAATGGCACCCCTACGGCAAATGGAGGACTTAGATCTAGCTTCAACTCGCTTTCTGTGTATTAGATAGTTCATCACCATGGATTCGTCCATACTGAATACCAGAAGTTACCCACTCAACTCATTATTCTTGAATTGGCTGCACTCGTGTGATGAAAAACAACTGATTTGAACTACTCCAACATGTGCGATATACTACAGGCAGCACATTTGCGGTTCATTTTGGACAGCTTACTACATAGCCTACTGAAGTTAGGTATGCGCCCCAAACATTCGACTGCCCTTGCCAAGTTTATGCCATGGATACAACCCTCGGTGCAATGTTGAATGTTGATGGTCAATGTTTCCCAAACAAACATGCTTGCGTACATCATCTGATGTTGGCAAATGGTCTCGTGGTGAAATGCGAGGCGGAGACCCGCCGTGATTATATGGCCGCGTCATGCTCGACTAGAGTCTGAAACGCAGTAGTAATCACTTCCTTTTGAATGGTTCTAGAACATGGGTGTGTATTGATTGATATGAATCCTTTAGATATTTCAAGAAAGGCTTTTGTTAATTGAAAACATGGTGCTTACTTTTGTGACATAAGTTGCCGAAATTCAATATTGGATATCGTTAAATGATATCCTGGGGTAACAGACTATTTTGGGAAAACACTATTCGTTGCGAACAAATGGTTCGTCATTAATTAAAAGCAGTATATATCTGGAAACAAAGCAATGCCTAGTCATCGCTGCATGATGTGTATATAGTATGCAATATGCAGATTTCGTAAAAAAGTGATGCCCTCGTGCTTTGATGAGGGAAACAAGAGTGACCCGCCAAACTCCGGCAATGCTACGTAAACATATATCACAAGTACCGCTCAGACCTTGAAGAAAAAGACGCATTCCATTCTTTCGTGCCATGTATATTCATGGCCAAGTGAACGTTTTCAGCTTCGTGCCGCATGCTGCATTACTTTGATGCTCCAATCATGCTCTTGGGCAGGAACGCCCAAACAGTGCCAACGACCGAGAGGACAAAGGATATAGACATGACTGTCCACATGAGAAGACGCTCCCTGGCAGTGATCTCGTGAGAGTACAGCTTCAAATAGAATGCTATTGGCAGTCTGAAGGGAGTGTTAATACACGATCGTCTCTAATCGGAGTGCGAGAGGGCTGAACTTACGTAATGCAGATAGTGAAGCAAAGAGCACTGCCCATAAAGGCCATGATGGAATCGAATGCGGGGAATAAGATTGCAATCACCAGGAAAGCAAGCAGTGTCACTATACGAATGACGACCTTCATGATTCCCCTGAACATGCTCGAGCGGCCGATCAAGACCTGGTCCTCGGCTACAACTTGTTGACGGAGTCCGGCCAGAACCTCCATGGTGCTGATAATCGGCTGTGCATTGAGCGGGATCTTGGTGAGTGGAATGATGGCAATGAAGATGACGAGGAGCACATTCATCACGGCAGGATAACCAGTCGTCCTAAGAAGATTGTTCGTCACCGAGTCTCTGACTCCATCGCCAAACATGATGTAACCAACAACAGCCACGGTGGCATCAATCATGTACTATTTCGTCTGTGAGTATTTTTCCAGCCGAGCATTCGATGCATATACTTACAGTGAAACTAAAGGTGATCTTGACTGCTTCATTGTATCGGCGGGGATGTCTCATGTCACGGTAGATCTGGTAATAATCAGTTCCACAAACCACACAACAGAAATAGTAGATCTCATTCTTACGTTGGGAAATACACTGTGGCCTCCCCACGGCGACATCAACAGACCAAACGACAATGGAAGAGTGAGCCAGTTTTCGGGGAAGATGTATGTAGCCGCTGGCTGAATCAACGATCCAGGACTTTCAGTCTTGATTAAACCATCAAGAATAAGGATCAGACAAACTGTAGCAGTTAGTATCGGGTTTCTACAATGGTGGCAGAAGAGAGACTTACTGCTCATGACTGAGAGAATGCCAATAAAGCTGGTGAAACTGAGAACCTTGAGTGGGGCAAACTGAAGGGGTATCAAGATCAAGGTGCAGACGATCTTCCAGCTCGTCAGGGTGAGAGTACCCGGAAAGAGCAAAATCAACGACTCTGCAAAAAGCACGATAAGAGCAACGCAGGCAGCCAACAACTCTAGAGTGAACAGTACACTCGTGATCACCCGAGCCCGGTGCCCAAACGATATAAAGGCAACATCAGAGAAAGTGATGACAGTGGGATCCAGATCCATACACTTGGCGAGCAGCTTGGCAGTCCAACTTGTGACAGCAGCACCGAGGAACAGCGTGATCATACCACAAAGCCATCCAGCATATTTGATACCAATTGGTAGACTGAGCAGTCCCACACCAATCAAAACGCTGTCCAAAGTTAGATTAGTCCGAGGATTACTTTTCGAGGCGGGCCACAACAACTCACTTTGTCGAGTTCACCACGGTTTGTGGTAGGGTGGACTGTCCAGCCACTGCAAGAACAATCTTTCCATCTTCTTGCTCAACCTCCTTGACCATAATAGGTGGGCGTACGCCGTCGGGCAGATCCGCTCCCGACTCTTGTTGCTGCCGCCAGATCTCTGCCGCATGTGCTATCGAAGGGCGGTCGATTTCAGATGCGACTGTGCCATAGGTTCGCTGAGAGGAATAACTCCCAACAAGAGGCATCGCAGACAGGTGCGGCGGAACCTCAAAGATGGAGTTGCTCCTCACAGAGCCAGAGGGCGAAATTACGCGAGACAGTCCATTGTCAAAAGGCTTTCGCTCATTGTCGTGTGAAAAGGACCGATGAGGACCAGCCGAGCCCGAATCATCTCCATCGTCCAGCACTGCATTTTCTGGTACCTCGAGCTGACCGCGCAGCAAGGACGTCCTGGCACCCGCTTCGACATCAGTCCGTTCGTAGGACAGTGGCTCGATTGCGTTGTGGGCAGGCTCCTGGTCGGGCGCAAACATAAAGGAAGGGCGCTGCGGTATGATTTCGGGGAACGCCGAGGCACGCTGCCAACTTCGGGAGAACTGTCGTAAACTGTTGACTCCTCCAATACCAGCAATGGCCGCAAGTCTGTTCTGGACAGAGGATCTGGGAGGGCGGTCAGTTAGCATAGATGTCAAGAATTCAACAATCCCACCTGGGAGTGTCTTCATACCTGCGCCGAAGTCGAGATGTCCAGTCTGGACCGCCGTGGTCATCTCGCTCGCCGCCCAAGAGACTTTGTTGATCCTCAAACTGGACGCTACCTCGGGGACTCGAAGAAAGGCTGTCGTTGCGCCCCGGGGAAGAGGCCCGCTCGTACTCCTCCCATGTTGTCGCCTGTCGCGAAGGCATATCTACCGGCTATAGTCGGTACGTCGTGTGATAGGCGATGGTCAAATATAGGAGTCTGCTTCAAGGGCCGAACTCAGGGTGGCAGACCAGCGCAAAACAATAACAGCTCCTCGCTTCTTCCCTTGGACGATTCTCGTTTGCTTACTCGAAGGCGCGTACAAGAGAAATTGGGATGCCCGTGCTCGAGTCGCTCAGTAGTGTAACAACAACGGAAGCAGAAGACCGACGACGATCGAAGAAGGGGCCAAGATCCAAGAGTGCCAGGCGTGTGTGTGTGTACCAGATTGT
Organism: Neopestalotiopsis sp. M2102B; assembly: GCA_023628315.1. NCBI lineage: Eukaryota > Fungi > Ascomycota > Sordariomycetes > Amphisphaeriales > Sporocadaceae > Neopestalotiopsis > Neopestalotiopsis sp. M2102B. The sequence continues at coordinate 21,176 of JAMAKW010000012.1, read as the reverse complement.
ATATAAATCTTCTAGGATGGGGAAAGCGAAGAACGAGGTTTCCAAGCCCTCGAGCTCACGAGAATGCGAAAGATAAAAACAACAATAACACCTTCTTTCTCTCTTGCGATCTGATCCCTACAACAAAAACATTGCCGAAAAGTTCCTAGAATTTCGAATCGTGCCCCCAGTGCCCAGCCAAAGAGAGAGAGAGCCAAAGCGTCAAACTTGTTGCCAAGTGAGTGTGGAACCCGTTGGATGGAGCCCGGGCAGCATTTGATCGGGGGAAACCAGTGAAAAGTGGGTGGTGACCTTGCTTGACCTTGCGCCTCTGGGCAGTTGGCGAGCGTTGAGGAAGCTTGGAGATACTTGCAGTTGCTCGCAGCATTGTATGGCAGATGGAGTATTTCCTTAGCGGACACGCTTATCTACAGCCCCACCATCGTTCAGTGTTCATTGGGCAATTGCTCTAGCAGGAAGCTATGGCCTAGTGGAGTTGCGTCACTTAGACTAGCGTACAGGCGCCATCGATGGGTTTTTAGCTTTTCTCTGCTTGCAAGTTGGATCATGAGACCTGAATCCTCGTGTGATCGGTTTGTATTTTTATCTTATTATATAATCCGAGCCAGATCGTCAAAATCGAAAAGTCCCTTTCTCAACCATCTCCGTCCCCTGTAAACAGATCGCCGTCTCTCCAGCAAGCAGTCTTACCGCCACTCTCGTTGCAGTGCTCTTCTGTGAAAAAAATTCGAGAAATTTCGAACAAACTCGAATCTCTGCGGGTGATGTCACTTATCGCACGATGGACTTGATTGGGTCTTGATTAATCCCTGCCGTCTGCAGCCCAGAAGGGACTCCTCCTACTCCCCCATGCTCCAGCTCCCCCCCTCCAAGATCTCAAAATCTCCATCCAAGGCGTCTAGCCATGACTAAAAATCAACCGAATAGCCCGATCTTATCATTGGCTTATTACGCGGCCAAATGACATGAAGTGCATTGCAAAAATGATCAAGATGCAAAAATGTTTCAGACTTTGGATCATGGTATTTGTAACTCTAAATTGTCAACGGTTGCCTCAAAATAGCATCGTGATAATCTGCACTACATACACTAATAAAGCGGACGGGATATCTTTGAACGTTGCCGACATTTTGGAAACCCTAGACCCCTGTAGGACTAGCACATCTTGCTCCCGCTAAACTCCAATTGGAGGGGATCTGAGTACCTAGCATTTCGAGGAGCTCGCGATCCGCGTCGAGACTCAACGGCAAAGAATACTGGAAAAGAAAATGTCGAGATCAAAAAGTGGTAACTCCCCGTGTGAGCACATTCAGCACAATACGATTTACAGGCAGAATCTAGTAGTATTTATCTTCTACCATCTATGCGAGCGACGTCAAGTCTACATTCTTGAAAAACACGTTTGTCGGATCATATTTGGCCTTGAGCTCCCTCAATCGTGGCGCCTTTGGGCCAAAGAGCCTGCCCGTCTTCATCAGGGCTCTATCTGCCGGGTTTTCAGGGGCCTAGATAACAACAAATATCAGCCAAGGTCAAGCAAGACGAAGAAGCTCACTTTCAAACTTACCAGGTAATTATAGTACGTGTCAGCACCCCCGGTCTCGGCATCGCGTTTTCCATACTTGTCCTTGAACACCTTGGTCGTCTGCACGACAATGTCACGAACGGCCCCATCCCGCTCAGCCGTGTCCCAAGACATGATAGTCACGGCATTGTACTTCTTCTCGCGGCCGTTGAAGCTCGTCTTGTCGTGCTGACCGTACTCATTGACCTTGGTCAGCGGAATCATCTCCAGGGCAAACATGCTCGTCCTGGCCTCCTCGTTGCCCGGCGCCTCGAGACCAGCAAAGAACTGCTCAGCGGCTTCGCTCATGACGGAAAAGTCCAGGGGGCACTGGAAGTTGGCACCGCCAAACATGTAGCGGCGTCCTGGGGCAGCCATGGGGTCGGACATGGTATTGGCCTTGGGATAGGGAATCTGGGCCGTCGTGTCCATGAGCCTGGGCTGCAGATCCCGCAGCGGCTTGTAGAAACCTTCTCCGTCCTCCTCGCTGCCGTTGAAGAAGACACTGGCTCCGCATAGTCGAGCACCCGTACGCGGGTCTGCCGTGACCAAGGGCATAAACCACTGGTCACCGTCCGTCTTCTTGTCAAACGCGTTGACAAAGTCCACCACGTGCGGAAAGAGCTCAAACGGCCAGAGCATGACGCCACCCCAAACTTTACCTTGCGGAAAGGCGCGTGACGTAAATGAGGTCACGACACCAAAGTTGGATCCCGCACCGCGAAGGGCCCAGAAGAGGTCTGCGTTCTCCGTTTCCGAGGCGGTAACAATCTCTCCACTGGCAAGGACAACCTCGCAGCTCACGAGGCAGTCGACCGACATGCCATGTCGCCCGGTCAGCATTCCGTATCCGCCGCCGAGCACGAGTCCGCCGACACCCGTGTGGCTCACGGTTCCGCCCACTGTCGCCAGTCCGTGCTCCCAGAGGGCATTGTCCACGTCCGCCCAAGTGCATCCGCCCCCGTACATGGCAGTCTGCGCCGAGGTATCTACGGAGACCGAGCGCATATGGGCTAGATCGAGAATAAGAGCCTCTGGAGTCGGCGCTGCAGACTCGCCCGAGGGGTTGTGCCCGCCTCCGCGGACCCGCAACGGAATGGAATGTTTCGTGGCAAAGCTGACTATAGCCGACGCCTCGGCCGCATTCTTTGGCCTCGCTACAGCTGCCTGCGATGGCCGTTCAGCATCTCTTCTTGACTTATCATTGATTGTACACGACGTACCGCTGGCTTTTCACATGTGGCACTCCATCGCTTGAGACTGTCAGCATAACCGGCGTCGCCAGGGAGGAGGACGTCGCCTTCCCGCAGCGCGGTACGCAATTCTTCAAAGTTGGGTGCCATTTTCCTCGGTCTCTCGGACTTTGTGTTTCTTTATGTGAGTGATTCATGCGCAGTGCAAATTGGCGTAAGCATCAGCGTCCCAAGCTCTTATTATACCAACACAAAGCCACTTGATGTGGAGGCAGAGAGTAACTCCGCTATCTTACTTGGAGAGGGGAGCCAATGAGAGGCGATACATCTGGGCATGTATCACTATGCGCGAGGTAGTGCCACTAATAAGCCCCATTGATCCTGCAAGGTCGTCGGTTGCGTACCGCTTTTGCCCTACCTCGTGTTCCGATTCCGACATGGCCACCTACAGTATCTGCTTGGTTGTCTGAGCATCAATTGCTCCAGAGTCAGCCAGTTCTGATCCGCCTGCCATGGCCATAGTCCGGTCCGAGGGAGACTAGCGCATCGAGGTAAAGTTCAACTCAAAGTATGACCTGACTAAGGTAAGACTATAGCCGGTCCAAGTCTCACCAGAATCCATGGTGGCTTCTTTAACTTGTGGTCTCAACTCTATGATCTCTTTTTTGATTCTTCCCTAATTAAGCAAAACTCAATATTCAACCAGGTACCGATGCAGGGTCTCAAGACTATCATGGCGGCAGTTCACTCGACCAAAGAAAACCCGTGCGAAGAATCCGCCATCAAGCAATGTATTGGTTCCACCATTTGCACTAATTGTACGCAATAGCTTCGACTATAAATACCTAGTCGTTGACCTGCCGGCCAGGAGCGGCATTGTTCGTCGATCAAGGCGGATCTGGAACGCGGCATTGACAAACACCAATTCGAGAGTGCAAGCAAGGACTTTTCAAAATCAATGCATTGTCAAATACAATGCAACAAATACTCAAGCAGCATTTTACGTATCAGGTGGAGAAGGGCTGTAAAGTGACAGGTTGATTGAATGCTGACAGTCCCCCTTTCCAATGCCGATCTCCGGACCTTTTACGGTTTCTGCAGTCATCTGCGGGGTTCGTGAAGCTGTCTGTGGTTGAACGCATATTGCGTGTCCCTCAGCATCCATTGTGAGCGCTGCTAAACTGTACGCTGCAAATCCAGAAGACCGACGACAACTTGCGTTGGATGTACGAATATCTCCATTCCATGACAGGCAAAGGTTAGTCGATTGGTTGTCTGTACTATTGTTGAAATATCAACATGATCGATATCAGTATCCGGGCGGGCGCCGTGCACGCTGCGCCGGTCTACATGAACAAGCAGAAGACGCTCGAAAAAGTCGCTCATCTCATTATGCAGGCAGCTGGAGAAGGCATACAACTTTTGGCTTTTCCCGAGGTCTTTGTGCCGGGTTACCCTTACTTTATAAATGCTTATCCGCCGAACGCGAGCACAGTCGCGACGTATGCAGCCGAGAGCGTCGTTATCACCGAAGACTTGCACGATGTGCAAGAGGTCTGCGCGGCCAACAACATGACCGTCGTGTTGGGTGTGTCGGAGCGCATGCAAGGCGGACACACGCTCTTCAACTCGGTCGTGACCATTGACTCGAACGGGAGCATCTTGGGCGTCCACCGAAAGCTGCAGCCCACGTTTGCCGAGCGCTTCATCTGGGGCCAGGGCTCCGGCTTCACACTAAAGACATACCAGACGGGGGCCGGCTACCGCGTGGGCGGTCTGGCCTGCTGGGAGCACACCATGAACAACGCCCGCCAGGCCCTCATTGACCAGGGCCAGCACGTGCACGCGGCCTGCTGGCCGGCCCTGGAGACCATGGCGGGCTTTGAGGGCATCGCCGACGTCCAGATCGAGGCGCTGATGAAGAGCCACGCGCTCTCGGGCCAGGTCTTTGTCCTGTGTGCTAGCAATTTTGTCGACGACACCTGTCTGCAGTGGATGGAGGAGAATCTGGGGCCCCAGGACAAGGTCGCGGCCGGGGGCGGCTGGACGGCCATTATACACCCATTTTGCTCAGTTCTCGCCGGCCCGCAGAGAGGGTCCGAGGAGAAACTGGTGAGTGCCGAGATCAATCTCAAGGACTTTGATCTGGTCAAGATGTGGGTTGATGCGACGGGACATTACAGTCGGCCAGAGGTGTTCAAGCTGCAGGTGGACAAGTCTCCTCGTTGGAGAGACGATCAGGATGTCGTGGGTCCGATCCCGTATCCGCCAGAAGACTGGAGGTTGGCAGCAAAGGACAAAGAAATTCCTTGAATATATAACATACGGAAGGTCGGTCTCTGGTTGCCTGACCCTAGAAGTATCACGACCAGCCACCCAGATCCTTGGTCGCGAACCACCACAAACGCGCGGTTGCTTGAGTAGGAACAGGCAACATCTTTTCCAAGACATATAAGATCAAAGAAGCAAACTACCATCGCCTTCGGGCATTAGAAAGGCGCAGTGGTTGAATGGCAGAAAGTCAAAGATAACCTCTTCAAGCTTGAAGACCTGGCGTTCGAATCTCAAAAATAAAAGTCGAATAAATTTTTTTCCCATGTCGAGTAAAAACACGCGGTTTGGACTTCAAGGACTCTGTTATTGTCCCCGCCTGGGTGTGAAGATTGACACACTAACGGGGATCAAGTGAAGCCCAAGGTATGCCCAAACATAATCAGAGAATGTCAAGAGACCTTTATTTGCTACATCATGGTACTATCTACTACTACTCGTGACCATCTATTCATTACTATATTGGTGCCCGTAATCAAGATGCTATCGCCATCATGGGCAGAATTCCAATTGACATCATAATATGGCTTCAAGTTATTGGTCAGGCACAAGGCTTGAGGTCAGCCTTGACTCATTTGCTAGCACAATGCCGAGTCAATTTCTGGACCGAATCAATGAATTTGCTAGCAACTGTACTATGGATAGACTTTCGTCATGATCATGTTGAAGAAATGTTTTTAGGGCCAAGTTTCCTACATGGATCCAAAAGAAATAGCTACCTGATCCGGTAGAGCTTCAGGTCTACTCTTTTTCATAAAAACTTCCGGTGCCGTGCGCTGCGACTAGTTTCTCTTTATCGAAAGAGCGCACAACTGCCCGATCAAGTCTGCCTCACCTCATCCTTGACCTTGTCCAGACCTTGAGCATGTCTGACCTTTTCCTGCTCAGCCTTGGCTGCAAGAGTAGCTTCAATATCATCATCGGCCGTCTTTGATCCATGAAAAACAGAGTCTGTCAGGTTATTAAGCGCCTCTTCCTCCTTGTCAAGCTTGGAGAAGCTGAACCAGAAGCCGAGGCCGCCCAATGCCGAAATGACGGCAACCGTGACATACAACCATACCAGCAGCGGGTCCGCCGATAGGCCAACAAATGCCTGGGATAGGGCAGACGAGAAAGCCTGAGAGAACCAAAAGACTCCAGTGACGAGTCCACGCATATTCTTTGGCGCCTTGGTAAAGGCATATTCCAGACCTGTGATAGAGGCGCAGATCTCAGCCAGTCCAATAAGCACATAGGACGGCGTTTGAATCCATACGCTCATTTGCTGCGGTACACCAAGCTCACAGTCATCCGCGTATTGTCCGCACGGAGAGTAGACGTAGATGTAATGCTGTACGATAGCCGCAACGACCATGGAAGCCGTGCCGAACACAAATCCAGTGGTGATCTTTTTGATAGGGGTGAATTTAAAGCTAGTTCGTGCAATAGCTGGGTACACGAACTTGTCGACAATCGGAATGAAGATGAGCAGCGAGAGGGGGTTCAAGTTGGTGATGATGTCGTTGGGGACACCATCAAGTCTCATGGTGGCCGCCTGAGAAATCAAGTTGTTGGTGAGTTGGTTGTAGGACAGCCAGTATAGCGGGTACCAACAAAAAACAGTACAAGCTTTGAAGCCGCGGCGGACTTCGTCAACCCAGGCGTCGTCAAATGTCATCCATGCCGGCTGGACCGTCTGCCTGCTAGGCTTGGCGCTATCCCAGAAACCAGGAGCACGCATGTTGCGGACAGTTTGCACGGGATTCACGCTCCAGCGGCCCTTCATTGCAAGTCCCCAGACCTGCAATGATTTTCCAAGGACAGATCCTGTTGGTGGTTTTCTGACATAGTGGTTCTTGCAAAAGATCATGACGAATGGGCAAAGTAAGAACATGATGGTTGGCAGAGTGAATGCAAGCCAGTAGCCGACATAGAATTCGCTGAACGACATGGTGATTTGCCCAACAAGACTTCCGACATTAATGCAAAAGTAGTATCGCATGTAAATGACAGTATAGGTAAGGACCTGACTGAGTTAGAAGTTCTTCTTGCTGACGAGAGCCACATGAAACCAATATCAAACGTACAGGATCAACAATCACACGTTCACCACTTTTGAGAGTCTTGATCACGGCGCGTGGTTGCTGTGCCTCGTATTGCTCTGCAATCATGGGGGAACTAGATCATATCAAGTCAGAACGTCGTATTTGAACAGTGATGTGGTTTTAGACTCACATATTCGCCTTGAATAGTCCCACGCCCATACCAAAGAATATGAGCCCAAGAATGAAAGGTGCGAGGGCTGCCGAGTGAGGAGCTGCAATGACGCCCGGAATCGCAGAGATAACAATCAAGATGTGACCAAACGTTGCAACGCCGCTGCATCAGAGTCAGAAGGAGAATCGAATCGGAATACTTAAATGGACATACATTGCCACATTGATAGTCTTGAATTTCCCCCAGTACGTATCAGCCAGATAACCACCAAGAAGAGGCATGACATAAGACCAAAAGCTGTTGAAGAGCGTCAGGGCGGTCGCAACCCGCTGGCCCAGTCCTAGAGCACCGGCTTGGCCTTGAAGACCAGAGGCTCCCGTCGTAGAGCCCGGAGGCATCTCCTGGCCAATGAAGTTTTGAAATACAGCGGTTGTGCCATAGTACGCGAACCGTTCGCAAAGCTCACAAAAGGCTATGGTGTATATGATCCAATTGATCGAGCCCTTGACACGCCTCAGTTTGTTGAGCTCATCCTGGGTTGGATACTCTTCACCATTGGGACCTCTCAAGATCTCCGTCGAGTCGGGGCTTGGAACATCATCGACAGTCCCGGAGACCTTTTCGTGAACGGGCTTTTGAGGCGCAATCTTTTCATGATCAGGGGCGTAACCTTTTGAATCCTCCGTTTTGGGTTCAATCTCGTCTTGCGTGTTTGTTGCCATTTTGCAGTATTTGCAACAATGAAGCGAAAATAGTCAAGACTACAAAGTAAACAAACAGAGACAACAGCGGCAGGAATGACATGCAGATCGCACCGACCAGTAGGCAAAGGCGGCTGGCGGTCATAAATAGGCAACGGCTGATCCCCCGCACATGCTTACAGGCATGATTGATGCCGACTTCGTGTGTAACATTTGTATGTGCTTTTTATGTGCTTCGCCAAGAGCACCAAGCTGCGAATCATGCGGCCCTCTCGCTCGGCGGCACAGTCTACGGCGCAAGAGGGCGTTGGAGAGTCTTGCCAGCTTCCAGAAGGTGCAATGATCGACGATCAGTGCGCTTCTAGGCGCGCGTAGCCGGAACAGACGAGGATAAATCTTATCACGCACCAGGGGGCATTTCTGAGATCGCAGAGTATTGGAAGATGAGCTGTAGGGGCCCAATGGCTGTAGCATTGATCAATGAGTGCCTTTCTAAAAGTTATTCCTCCAAGCTTCTCTGCGTTCGCGGGCAGGTCCGAGTGTGAGGTATTGTTACATCGCGCGTACGGCAGGGTCATACGAGATCCGAGCAGTCACCGTCAGCCAAGTGATCTGTTTAAGGTGGCGTAAAAGTAAGCAGACAATATCTTTGGCCTATGGAGAGCACGAATGCCATGGCAGATATGCACGCCAAGTGGAAGGAAGGTGGGCTGTCACGGTCAGGCGATTTCAGGAAACTTCGGTGCTGTTGACAGCATATTCGCACGACAAGATAGCCCGAATTGGCAATCTTGGTCGCGGCTCAAGTTTCTGCCTGTCGTACCTGTTCTCCCTGACACAAACCCATTGGAATAGTCTGTGTAATATTGAGCCAGCAGCCTTGTGAATGGCTTGAGACGCATTCGTAATAGACAGAAGCCATTGTCCGTTCTGGTCCTCGATCGTAGGATCTGGTGTTGATGTCGAGGCATCACGCTCATAAGACGTGAACGCCAGTTTGGAATTGGTTCCGCTGTATGCACAACAATACTTGAGGACAGCGACTACTGATAGATAGGCCGGACCTTAACAATCGAGTTGACATCAATGTACCTCTGGACAGAGGAGCCTACCGACCAATTGTCCAGATCTTCGGCACACGCCTATTGGTGTATGTTAGAATAATCCTGCATGAATGCGATGCATGTGTGATAACATGAGAGGAAATCGAGACGTACCTTGGCCGAATCTGCCAGGTATATCTCTCCAGTCACGGAGTCATTCTCGAGCGCAAGGTCAATATTGATGAACCAGTCACAGTCGATTGTCCTGCTCATATCCTCGAGCCACCTCCAATCTCTCTGGAGAGTATCTGGGTTGCCGATGATTGTCTCTCTCAGTAGGGGCCACAAGAGGAAGTCGACGAGTTCGACATGCGGCATGTAAAGCTGAGCCATCGTGGGACGATACCACTCCGGGATGGCTAAAAAGCTTTCTAACTTGGGATTAATCATCCACCTAGCCAGCAACCAGGCGACGTGCATGGATGCAAACACGGCGAAACCGCGCTTCTTGCGCTGAACACTAAAGACGAAACGTGCTGCCCACTTGGATAGGAGGGTTGCTTGATTGTATTGTTCCTGGTCAAATATTGCGGCAATATTGCAGCTTGTCCCGGCCACTTGGTCCATGGACTTGCCGGCCTGGATGAGTAATCGCGCCTGTTGAATCGTAGATGAGATGGAGTTCTTGACTGATGAAGCTCCAGGTAGTGTGGTCAGGGGTAGGATGGACCATATGGACTCGAACATGTTTGCGTGTTGCTGCTGCTGGATATATGGAGGTTGATGATTGGCAAGAATAGCACTTGAGAAGGGCAAGTTCCTGAAATTATTGGCATAGCTAGGGCTCGGTTCGTTTACTAAGTCGGTTTGAGGACAGTTCATAGAGTGGTTGACAATCTCTTCGGGCTGCTGGTCCTGCGCCACCGCCGGATGCTCCAGGTCAGCCTTGTCATCATTGTTTGGGTTCGGTTCTCGTTTCCAGTCGCGTCGGTTGAAGAGAAGGGGGAGGAAATCGTGTTCATCGTCAGCGTCACTAATCTCTGGCGACGACCTGTGATTGAGCTAGGTTAATTCAAAGTTGCTAAGAAAAATATTTTGTGTGTCCGTCCCCTCACAGAAATTTTGGACAGACGACAGGGAGCATATGGAAAGTGGTTCGGAATTAATGTAAAGGAGGGAAGGAATAAAGGAGGGAAGTATTAAAGGAGGAAAGGAAGGAACGAAGGAACGAACAACTAACGTACCGCGAGGAAGAAGCAGCAACTGTCGTCTCCCGAAGTGGGCCATGCACTTGTTGGGCGCCGACGGTGGAATTGTCATGAATTTCATTACTTTGCACATTTTGTCTAATCAGGTAGAGCATGGCTTGTGCCTCGTAGTCGGTACCATGCTGAAGAATACGAAACTTGTCCTCATAGTCTGCGATTATGGCCTGGAGGCGCGCAATCTCGAAGTCGGCACTCTGCTGCTTGGTCATACCCTCGTGTCGCGTCTCAAACACACACTCCAGCTTTCTCGCGTCGCATCTCGAACATCTTGGGCGCTTTCCATCACACTGAAGTACAGAAGGGACAAGTGGTTAGAGAGAGACGGAAGACTTTTCTAGTATCGAGAGTATAGATATGCTTTGGATGCAAATCTGATGATGATGATTGAAGCTGAGCGAGCTGCCCCGTCGACATACCTTTGTCTTTTTGACCTGGCAGTTTCGACAGGCATTCTTGACCAAGTTGTTTCGATGCATCGGTCCATTGTTAGACACGGCTGTCCCAGAAGACGATTGTCCATCGCTAGCGGCAGGAGCAGGAGCAAGTCGTCTCCAGGATCTGGGCCCTCTGTCTGGCATTTTGGGCAATTTGTCAGAGCCATACACAATTAGCTCCTCTCAACCTAGCCCATGTCAGACTTCGGAAAGGGATAGTGGAATAATTCTCGTTCGGATCGATGGTGACGTAGATATATTCGGACCTGCTCCCCGGTCGCTCGTGATTCGTGGATGGCTAGAACACTGCTGGGCTGAAATTGAAGATCCGGAAGTATCGAAGCGACACGACCGCGAAATAGGTACCTGGGAAGTCGGAGACAAGCAGAGTATGTATGCACGGTGTGTATTCCTCGGAGTTAGTTCCCAGAGCCGTACCAGAGCACTTGTTCGTACTCTCCCCACAAGTCAATCAGCCCGAGCAGGCCCTGTCTGTGGCTTGACGATTGCCTTTGCTGTGCATGTCTGCAGGGTAGAGGTGGTATCGGAACGGTTGCATACTTACGATCTTCTCGACGGCGCAGCTTTAGACTCGATGACCATAAGATAGGACTTGAGTCTGGAGAACTCTGATTGGTATATCTAGAAAGATTACTTGATTCAGACACCCAAAAGGTATCTGATTGCTTGACAAGTGTTTCCCGAACTATTTGCTATATGCGACAGCAACAGCCAAATTTATATACATATAACCAATATCACCATTGCCACCCAGCACAGACGAGGTTCTGTCTTCTCAATACAATTGGAGCCGACATGGTTTTAGAGGCGCAAATATGAATCACACACGCCAATCAATAACCGGGGTACGGAACCCCCAAGAATCAATATACACTTTTTACCTGATCATTGTTAGGTGCAAGTGACGGATCGATGACGGCCGCTATGACGATGGGTACCCATTATAACCTTAACCTCTCTACAGTCAACTACCCAGAATGTGCACACCAACTCTCAGCTTGAAATATCATTGGCGAATCTTAAAGACATGTTTACACAATTAGTTAATTGTATAAACGGTTATTTAAATGTATAAAACCCACCTCAATATATAAATGCTCCAGACTCAACCATGGCTACAAGCATGTCCAACATCCGCCACATCGCTCACGAATATGACCTGGCTCACCTGGGACAGTGTTTTGGACTCAATCTCGTTGCCTGAATACGACAAATACCACGACCAATGCGGCAGTAGTGTCTGGAGATCGTGTACCATCAAGAACTCTTATCGAAAACCAATGTGGTAGATGTGCACACACAAACACGAAGCAAGAGCTCATCCCTGTTGAAAGAGGCGAATCTTTTGTCCTAGAAGAGGGGTAAAAAACAAGAATGCCGGCAGCTGTAGCTAGACTTTTTTCTTGCTAAGCATGCTGAACACCACAGCAAGATATTCTTGAAATAGTCCGTGCCCGGTGAGTATCTATCACAGGCAAACAGTAGCTAGGCAGCTTTGTATGAGGCTGGATACAACCGACGGGCGCACTGACCAGCCACAAGTGGCGAGTCTCAATACAACCAAGTATCTATCATGAGTAGTGTTTTTTGATCGTGATTTTTTTCAAAAATGTGGAAAATAGAGTGTAGACAATCAAGGCGGTCTTCTATATGGAGCCATGTGTCAACAGACAGGTCCAATGACCGTCCCCATCATGTCACGTGAAGGGTGCACAACGTGCCGCATCACTTGTCATCGTTTATCATCAATCATTCTCAACCTCATCCGACATTTTGTTGTCTTTATGACACACATTAAATTTTATCATCATGTTGCTCGAGTAAGATGTAAATATTCATGGGGCTCGTCTATTCGCGTGTTCAAGAAAAACCGAGAACGGCATATCATACATCACCCTCCTTCGTGCCCAGATCCGTTACCCTAAGCTGAACTCCCTCGAGTTCCTGTGCATTATGTCATATCGTTCCAGTCAACAGACGTTCACTAATTCTCCCCTCCCTCGATAAAGCTCAAAAGAAAATGACCAAAAGCAAGTTGACAGACTTGAAATGCAAGAAAAACAGCCGGTCCAGCCGGTATATTATCCTCATTCGCTTCCAAGCCGCTGACCACCTTGATACAAGAATGATGGAAGTGTAGTTCTCAACATATGGGTTGCGGCCATTCCTCCGCATGAGGCTGCCGCCGCCCGCTGTGTCGACTGAACGGGTGCTACCACAGTCTCTATTATGATATACATCGCCGCCACGAAGAAATGCCAAACAGAGCTACCGACTCTTCTCGATCGGTTTTAGTCAATGGCATTTGTCAGGCATCATCTGATGGCCTGAATCGGCCAAAGTCGCCTTGAGCCCAGCAAAACAAAAACATTGCGGCAAGGTACCCAAGTGCAAATGCCCTAGCCCATTGGAGGACTGCTTGCCCGACACAAGACTGGGCGAGAGACATGGATGGAATAAAAAGTGGTATCAAACGTGAAACGAAGAGTCCAAAACGCCATGCTGCATGAAAGCATAGATATCGCAGGTCTTTGGGTGGTTGTACAGGCGTATAGTGTCTAGTCGGAAATCCCGCGTATGATGGCATTTACCATCCCTTTTTCCGTGCGAAGCGCTTGTTGAGGAGAGTCAGCACCTTTGGTACGTTGAACTGGACGTATTCGAGATCCAAGTCATCTTGTCCATCCTTCTGCATCTCAAGCAGATCATCCAGTTTGAGGTCCAGCTCGAGCAGACCACGGTTCCGACCTATATGATTGTTAGACTAAACGCTTGGATTTGTTTGCTTTTGAAGCTTACCCTTGTAGTGTAGTGAAATGACAAATGTTCCCGGCAGAGGGCTGGTGAAATTGAAGTAGATGTTGGCTCTCCTATTGTCCGGAACATTGCTCTTCTGGATGACACCCTCCTTCTCCAGCTGCTGGTGGGTGAATTTATATGGACCAAGCACCTGTTGTTTTTGCTGTTTCCGTCGGGTTCCCTCGGACTGGCTGCGAACATTGTGCAGATAACTCTTGTACGTCTCGAGTTGTCCAACCAGATACGAGTTATGGTCGCGAATAGTCTTGTAGACCTCCTCCAGCTTCGATGTTTCGAGAATGACTCCATCTTTCAGAGAGCCAAGATGTTGCAACTCCTGCTCGACCTCGTCTCGCAGCAGGCTGAAGCCATCTGACTTGTCAATGACCTTCATCTCTTGCAGCTGGCTGAGAAGCTCCATGGCTCTGATACCCTTTCTCACCATGACAGCATCGTTCTTCGACGTGGCAGATGCGTCGGCGATCCTCTCAAGACGTAGTGGTCTCCGGGCGACCGAACTATTGGCAGGAATTGACCGCATGACTTGGACGAAAATGGACTTGGCTTCCATGAAGAAAATCTCCTCTTGGGTGATGTCCAGAGCAGCAGTCAGATTGTCGATGGCTGTTTCCCATCGGCTGAAGAGCGGGAGGTTGATTGCTCGGTTCTCCTTGCGAGGCACTTGCGGTGGTGCCTTGCCCAGCTCAGACATGATTTGAGATAAATGTGAGTTCTCGTCCTTACAGAGTTCCCCAGTGTGTTTCTCAATCAATCCGTGCATGGCGTAGACTTCATTGAGAGTAATGGAGAGCTCGAGATCCTTCTTGGACAAGGCAACATAGCTATCCATCTCCAGGCTTTCGTAAAAGTCTTGCACTTCGCAAAGATCCAGCATGAATTTGTTGACCCGGTCCTTGTTGAGCTGGATGAATGGTTGCAATTTTGCCATGTATGGCTCCTTGGCATATGATGGCTTGTTTGCAAGATTCTGAAGCATCTTTGCGATGAGCGTCAACGTTCTTCGCGGTTTCTCGGCCGGCACCCCTTCAATGAGCATGTATGATTTTGGTGTCACAATGGCCGGGTTGATGAATCGAAGGAAAAAGAATCCACCAATCAGTGTGCAAATGACCTGGTCGTTGGCGTCGGGATACTTTCTCTTGGTGAGACTGCGAATCTGCTTGCAGATCCATCGGATACCATAAGGGGCCTCATCAAGACCGTCAATGATCGTGTTCAAGAAACCACTTGCGATTTCGGTAAGCATGGTTAACCTTGGCTCGATGATGGCTTGGACCTGTGCGTTCTCCGCTGCCTGTTCCGCCGTGATTCCTCTAGGCAAAGACGGAGGCAAGCTGCCGGTATCCTCCTCGATTTGCTCGCACATGCGTTCGTAGACCTTGAGGGGGTTAATTTCTAAGTCAAGATCCTTGAGTTCGATCAAGCTGTTGATTCTGTCGGCCAGAACAGACCGGAGAAAGCTCTGACCAGGACCTCTGCGTGTATAAGTTGTCATCATTCGCGATACCGGTGTGTTGGCTCGCAATAGCGACGAGTATTCGGGTGTCGAATCAAACTGGTATGTCAGGACGGACTGAAACATGGTCAACAGAAGATGCTCCTCGCGACTCTCGTACTGGTTTCCGTAAATGGTGAACATGACAGTCTGCAGCAGCGAGTCAATCTCGGACATGGAGACGAGACGGCACAAATGCGCAATGTGCCTGGGCTCTGACTGCAGCAAGAACATCAAGTTTCCATATTTCTGAGTCTTGTCATCGTTTGGAAATTGTCCCTCTTGAAGCTCGGTTGCGTCCTCCAGATGGCTGGCAACCTCATTTTGTTCCTCCAGGGCCATTCGGTTTTGAATCAAGAGAGCAATTCGGGAGTCGAGATAGCGCACGTCCTTTTCGAGGACGAAATTCTTCTTGGACTGCGAGGAGATCTTGGATTTCAAATCGCGCAACGTCTTTTGTGCTATATGATCACAGTATTAGCACGGGTCATGTTTTTCGACACAACCTAGTTTCAATTACCTTTTGCCAAGTCATCTTCTATTTCGAGGTCCGTCTCGTTTGCTGACATGGACATATATAATGCGGACATGGAGTACCGCTTGGACTGGCGGGCTGACCGCGTGCCATCGTAGGACGACATGGTGTTCTGACGTGAAATGGGTTGGTAGGATGACGAAGATGCCGTCGAGGCTCGTGATGGTGTTGACAACATAACGGACATAACTTGCCCGTGGGGCTGTGGCTTGGGGATTTCGTTAGGATTGCGCACCACGTCCGTTGCGTGTGCCGTTGGCCGCTTTGGGTCCGTATAATCGTGGAGCTGTCGGTACTGGATGCAAGTTGTTGCAGACTACCACGTCCAGGGAGCGCCACAAATATTGTTAAGGAAGTCCTTGGTTATTCGGCGTCAATCAATGCTCTATTGGCAAAGTTGATCAAGGAGCGCCGTTCACAGGCCACGAGGAAAGGCTGGAGAGGTGAATGCCAGGTTCAGCGACACTGTTCCCTTGTCGGATTGTGGGACCAACCAGATTCAAGCCCGTCGCGACTTGCTGAAGTTGTGCTCGGCAGGTGGATTGGCACCGAGGACGGGTCGGCTATGAGAAAAACGAGGCGCGGAGCTTGAGCGACAGGACAATCTACACTAGATTGCGCGATGATCGCTCGCAAGCTAGCAGACCTCTACAGTATGAGCAGCAACCACGATATTGTTTGACAACATAGGACGGATAGATCCAAGACGGCGGTTGTTCTGGTGTCACGCGCAAAGCCGCTCGAGACAAGACAGATAGCTGCAGGTGGAATGTTGTACCAGTCTGGCGAATCTGATCGTGCCTGAGACCTGCCTTGTGGTTTGACGGGAGAGGGAGCAAAAACAGAGGTATTCTCCCAATAGAATGCTGCAAATGGCTGCGATGGGAGGAACGCGCGCGTGGATAGTAGACCGGAGCTGGAGCAATAGTCGGCTTGTGCAGAGTACTAAGGTCCAAGTGTATGGCGGTTTGCGTTGGTAGGACAAAAGAGGGGTGGCAGGCAAGGCAGGTACTGTAGGTAGGTACAGTACTGAGTTGAGGGTCGACGAAGAAAGATAGAGCAGCGACGCTTGGAGGATTAGGTGTAGTATTGCGAATTGAGGGTCGCGCGGATACAGAAAAAGGTGGGACGAATGGATAAATCGACAGACGGATGGATAGATTGTTGAAAGATAGATTTGACTTGAATGGATTTGCTTGATTGATTGAATTGCACGGTCGCTTGAAACGGGGTCTGACTTGACGGACGGACGACTTGTGTGTGGTTGAATGAGCGTGGGCGGGCGGAGAGGAACCCTGGAATGGATCTTGGATGGAGCGATGGGATCAAGGACAGCAGACAGGCCTGTGCAAAAAGTTCAATCAAGCCGTACGTACGGAGTACAAAATAATAAGGAGAGGAGGAGTGAACCAGACGGGGGGTGGAGAGAGGCAGGCGGTCTGGTCTGACTCTGGGCCTGGGGAAGGACTGGATGGATGCTGGATGGGAGGGAAAAGGGTGAAGCACCGCGCAATACAAAACAAGAAGAGGTAGGTGATGGAAACCGGGGGGGCCTTTTCCCCTGCCTGTCTTGTCCCTACAGCACCTAAGTAAATAAGGTGGTAGGAGGTAACTAATCACTACGACCAGGCAAGGTACAAGCGTAATAATTTGATGTAGGTACGGTGGTAGGTAAGGTAGTGGTCGGTAGGCAGGCAGGCAGACCAGGGAGGGTGGCAGGTACCATAGTAGGTGGGCAAGTCGCATGCAATGCAGGTAGGGTAGGGGAGCAACACCACCAACGTTGGACTGAACTGACGGGCGACGGCGGCGCAGAAGCTAGGTAAGGTTTCTCTACCGTAGTACAATCCGAAAAGCTGTTGGTGGGTTTCTTGGTTCTGAATAGCTCGTTAGCTGTCAATATCAAGCTCGAGTTGTAATCGACGTTACGAGAATTAGCGTGCAAAATATGTTATTCAATCTTTTCTGTTGTCTTTCTCTCTCTCCAGTTCGATTCGTAACTAATTTTTTTTTTTTTTTCACATACTGCCCATTTTGACAATTTTTCTTCCTTTTTCTCGCTACCCAGCCATTTTCTCTTCTCCTTTGAGTGGGTGGCAAAAAGAGCAGCACCTTGAGCACCTCTTGAGCAAATGCGATCGCCCAGGTACGCCGATCAAGAGGGGTCACTGCTTATCCAACCCCTGGCACAGTGACGGACTGATATTCCCTATCGCGCGGCCTTTCTTTTTCTCTTTCCCTCATCCTGCTCTTATGGCTCTCTGCTCTGGTTGTCTGCAGGGAGCTTGGGGAGCAGTGCATGCCTTTGTAGTGGGGGTTCGGCATGGTTTAAACGGTTCAAACGGTGGACCATGCCTTGATTGACCATGACCTTTTTCTTACACAGTACTGATAATATCAACCTCACTCGACATGGAGGCCACCTTTGCCAAGGGAGGAGCCGACTAGGGAGAGAGGATTGACAAGATGCATATGAGCCGATGGATGAATGACAACACACAATAGTTGAGCAAAGATTGCAACTGTCGCTTTCTGAAACGATCATGTTCTAGAAAGGCACGTAGGAACATGCCAAACTCTACATTATGCGCCGTTGTCATTGCGCAGCCGTATAAGCAAAGAGATGCGAAATGCAAATGACTGCACAGGCGGCTTTGTCAACGTTTTGAAACACGCGAACAGTTATATCGAGTATATTATATGTCTGAAGATATGTACTGTTTGTGAGCGTGTGCAAAGGTATGGATTTTGAAAACGATTCGCAACGGCATCATCTCGGGCAGCGGAGAGCCCCAACATTGAACAGGGGTGGTGCGCATGCGATGAGGAGGCTTCAGCGCCCTGGCCTAGTTGACAAAAGTCGCAATCGTCGATCCCATTCATGCATTCTGCAATGTCATCCATAAATATCCATCTATACACAATCATCATGCCGTCCGCCTGTAGACATCTGATGTTTCTGCTACCTGAGGTGTCCTGGGTGTGTGTGTGTCTACGGTACAGATTACGGATGGATGTGCAATGTTGAATGAATGTCCTGAATCCTGATACGTCCACTGATGAGAAACCCGCCTAGCGGCCAGGTAACGGCAAATAGGATAAGGGTGTTTAGCGCTAATGCAGTTTTGGAACTTCTGCAGGGGATCGAGGGGTTAGGCGCAGACCACATGATCCAGAAAAGGAGGAGGCGAATTTATTAGTATGGAACACGGACCGTCTCTATGAGTACAACCTACTTCGTACATGACCTCCTCCTCCTCCTACTCTTCCTTTGTGCTTACCACACAGCCAGCCTGACAGTATCTCACACTCCAGTAGCACTTGTTGGATCGATATATGGGAATGTAGACCTGGATGGTTCGGTCTGCGCTCAGATATCAAGGTGTACAAAAGGGCCCCCCCCTCACATCCTGCACGAGAGTTCTTTGGACCACTGCCAAGGTATTCAATACTCCGTTGCTTCCGATATCATGCATACAAGTTTCCCTCAATATGACCATTGCTAAAATCGTTCGAGCATCCATTAAAATAATTGCCCGTCAACCCGTAAGCCAGCCAGCCAGGGACAGCCGAGGGTATTGACCTCTGGCGGAGTCAGGCACCAGGGGTAAATGGCAGAAAACCAAGTCGTGCAAGTGAAAAATAAAAGGCCCAACTTATCATCCAAGAGTCTAGTAGGCTCTGCTGCTCTAGTTTGCCCAGTCATAGCTTCAAGTTGGATCTACACAACTAGTGCTAACGAAGAGGGGCATATGCAAGTCAGGATTTCCCCGCCTCAATAACGGGCGGACTTCAAGGCTAGTAACAAGACTGTTCATACACTAGATGTCCGCTCATGTTACCTTGCCTTGGGTGTGATATTGTTGGCCCCCCAGCAGTAGCAGCAGCAACACGAATATTCGATACTACAGGAACTAATAGTGGCGTGGTAACAAAGAATGTCAAATCTCGCAACTGCAAATCCAAGCAGAAGCACCTGGCACTTCGTAATGGACTGCATACTTGGATGATGAATACACTTGTAGAATGCAACCCTAGGCCCCAGCAGAACCCAGCCCATCAGGCGAGATCCCGTCCGACACTGGAAATTGAAATGCAGGTTCCCTTGCGTTCCCTTGCGCGCGTATCTGGGCCTGCTCCCCAGGGTAGACCGAAACCCGGACCAATCGGCAGACTCTCTGATGTAGCTGCTCCTTACCACGCGGCCCGGCAGTGGGTGGCACTATTCAATTTGACGTTGGAGAACGCAGGACGAATGTATTTGCATGGGCTCTGCTGCTCATGTTTCAAGGCGTCCACAAGAGTAGTTGAGGGTAATATCAAAGTACGTGGTCAAGGGACATGCATTTCGTTGTTTGTACGTCATGGCTACAAGTGAAAAGCCACCTGATGAATCAATACTTCGAAACAATATCACGGACTTGACAGCTGTCCCTCAACTCAGTGACCACCATCCTTTAATAACCAGATCAAAGACAATCGATCTTGTGTTGTCCGGGAGATGGCAGTAAAAGCAGTCATGCAAAATGCAAAAAGACAAAAGACGGGTTCCAAAAAGTCCGTATCTAGGCTAGTTACGGCACACACCCACGTTACCAAGCGGCTGGAACTGCGGTTATGCAGTCATTGTGTGCTGAGACATGCCCCGTCCCATCTTAAGATGTCACTGGCGCCTTGAGTCAAAAGATTGAAAGGGAAAGAGAAAGAAAAATAAGCCAAGATCCACTTCTCACCTGAAAACAAAGACTCAGACATTGTCATTTGCTCCAATCTCACAATCATCTTACATAGTCAAAAGCTCCCCCAAAGCTCCCCTATGCATGTTTGGCAGCTCGTGTGGCGTGCGCTGTCCACCCCCAACCTCTCCCCCCTGGCGCTACCCATGCAAGAGAATCTGACCTCAGATCTTTAATGTACATCAAACTTTGAAAGAATAAGGGTTTATGATCACGACTGGGGGGTAACTCAAGGGCATCAGTATACATGTTACCTAGGTTGGAGCTTCATCAAGAAAATGAGAGATGATGACTGTTGGAAAAGTAAAAGAGGCTCAGCAATTTCCCTTCCATCATTGATTCAGTTTCCATCTTTCTCGTCTCCTGTGATCAATCACGTTCGATAATGTCTGATGACTTTTTTTTTTTTTTTGAAAGAATTCCTCTAAGCCTAGCCTAGCCTTCTTTCATTAGCGCCACATCCCAATGAATGCGCATGGCGCAACCAAGAGACTTTGCGTGTCGTCTCGAGACAGCAATTCTGACATCTGCCGCGCCACCCCAATATTGCAACAACGATGAACAACAGCTGTATACATGATCCACTCGCTTCAAGGCTCTTTTTTCGGTGACTAGCCCCTAGAAGATGGCTTCATCACGATGGGCTCAGTTCATAGCAGATAGCCAAAAAAAAAAGTTTCATCCCTGCCCGAGACGCGCATGTCTTGGGTCCGTAGTACTACAGTAGACGCGTCCGGTCGTCCGTCTTGTGGCGCGGCGCCTCAGACCGTCTCTCTTGATGCTCGCGAGGTTACAGGCAGTGTGGGGGTTTGCAAAACTATTCTGTAGTGTAGTGGACA